>NW_010580866.1:248729-273406 GCF_000705375.1 Tinamus guttatus | reverse complement strand
GCAGTCCTGTGCCACGTGCTCTAGGTGACCCTGCGTGTGCAGGGGGGTTGGACTAGATGATCTCTAGAGGTCCCTTCCAACCTTAAGCATTCTATGATTCTATGATAACCACCACCACTTCCAGGCTTATTTGTGAGAGCGACTTAACTTGGCCCTAGTGTAAATGAAAATCACACTTTGAGAACTTCAGTGGCTAAAAGTAACATTTGTTAGTGCTTATTACTGATTAGTTTCTTATTCAATCCAGAAAGGATTCTTAAGAACTGAGATTGAGGATGCTCAATTCTGTTTCCATCAGGAATTGACTGTATGATCTCCCATGGTATTTGCTGTACACAGGAACAGATGACCAGCAAATGGCTCTGGCAGGCCTTTCATATAAGAATACACTGTTAGGAAAGATGTATCATGCTATGTTTGCAGTTGAAAAACAGTTCTAAAACATAACCTACCAAAACATAGGAAAGAAAACAAACAAATAAATAAAACAGTACCTACCATTAGATGCAACACTCATATTTACTATAATGGAAAGAGACCAGATAAAAACTGTGAACCTACTTTTGTTCCTTCTATGATTCTATGACTGCTGGTGGGGAACCTACTTTTGTTCGCCTCACAAATTTGTCCATTCTGGTAAATTTTATGAACAGTTGTATTCACTGTTTATATGAGGAAACAACATTCACTCATAACTGAGTAGAAGGAAAACAGGAAAATGAAATGGTAAAGCTGCAAAACTTGACACGACTGTAAGGCAGTTAACAGCTAATACTTAAGCATTTTTTTAATTGTTAGATTCCAGTAAACAATTGTCCATTAGCTTTCCTATTCCCACTTTTTAACTTACCCATCCAGAAGAGAAGTTAGCAAAGGGGCCACATCTGCAAACACTGTGTCTTGAGATTCAGAAGCACTGTAAACTCTGAGGATCAACATGTAATGGTTAATCGAAGGAAAGATATAAATACTTCGGTAAAATATAACAACATCTAGAAAATATAGGCCAGTGACATAAAACTTATGACCTGCTAACATTGCTATGACAGCAGCAATTAGAGATTGCATTTTAAAAGACTTACTTAGCTTGCCAACATGAAGCTGGTAAGATAGAAACCACTCATTGGTGCTGTAAAGCAGGCTTCCTATGCCAGGAAATTAAAAGGTAACGAGGAAGAGCTCAGCTGCCATGGTACTTACCACTTTGTTCAGGTGGCTAAGGGACTCAAAGCCAAGCCTCAAGATTGTGTAGGAAAGTCTGAAGTGCCTACAGTACGTTACGGAAGAAGGTTGCTTTTTGTGATGTATTCCATAAACCAGCATTCCTCGTTCTCCCCTGCTTTTGGGGGAGGCATCTGTTGTCTGTACTGGAGAGAGGGATCCAGGGGTGCACACACGTGGTGTCCGAGCTGATCGTGATCCTCCTGGCAGCCTCTGCCTCCCAGCTGACGGGGCCCCTCCGTGCGGGGCTCTAAGGGAGCGGGCAGTCTGCCCTTCCTCTTGAGATGCAGGAAGGGTTTAGGAAAAGAGGGACAGAGGCTTCAAACTTGCCCCAGAGCCTGGCCCAGAGGAGTCTGTGGCACAGCAGAAATGTAAAGACCGCTAAGGTCATGTGTGACACTGCACTCTCTTCTTGGGCAATATCAGCTTAACCTATTTTCATCCCTACCCCCACTGAGAAATATGATTTCAGACTATTCTTTTAACCTGATTTAGTTAATCAGTTATTCCACCTCTTAGAAAAGATCAATGACAATAGACTTCTTGGCTCAAAACAAATATATGCATTTTTTCAAATTCAAGAAAAATATCCAGCAAGCTTTCAAATAAATTTTCCCCCTAACCTTTCCTTTCAGATATAACATTTGTACAAACAAATCAAGACAAAAATAAAAAATCATCAAAGGGATCATAAAACATGACATTCTAATTCATTCATCTCTTCTCTAATATGTCAAAAAAGTAACCTCCCCTAGACTGCAGCCTGCAACAAGTACTGCTTATACAAGATGTATGAAATCTAAAACATGAAAATCATTAGTCACACTTTAGAATTTGAGATTTTATTTTTTTTTCTTTGAAAAAGCTTCCCTTTTGAATATAATTCTGTTGTAATTCTTTTGTATCCCTGTTTTCCAAAGTGATGCCTGTTTATATAGGTTACAGCAGAATGACAAATTAGAAACAGGAGTTTCAGTAGCAGCAAACATTACAGAACACAGTAATTTTCCTATGTATATAGTATACTGGCATACTTCACTTAGCAGTACTCATGTATACAACTTGTATACATGATCTTAAAAATATTATTGAGTGAGGGACATACTGTGCTCTTCAGCATTTATTCAAGCTCCTTTGTATACTTGAGCAGAATCTGGCCATTAAGGTTTGTAGCCTGCCCAAATGTAGATTCAGTATTTACTTCTCCAGAGATAAGACTGCACGGAAGGACCACTATGACACAGATACAGAATTAGACCAAATCTACCAAGTTCAGCATTCTGTTTCTGCAAGTGGCTATAGGTAAGAGCAAGAAACACCATCGTAGCTGGAGACAGAATAATTCATCTATGTGAGTGACTTATCGTACTCCTTAATAGCGCTAAGTTGGCCTCAAAGCTGAAAGAGTTGAAATTCTGTTTCAATAAATACTATTAGCGTTAACATCCATTTTCTTTTTGTGTCTTGCTGATTTTTTGGCCTGGAGTAACATCCTGTGGCAAAGAGTTCTACAGGCTAAGTATAGGTTGCATGAAAACGTACTCTCTTTAATCAGGAAATGAGCGCTTGTCTGGCTTGATGGACCAATACTGCTTATCTTGTCATTCCACTGACATGCTGTCATACTAAGCTGAAAAACCAACAAATATGCAGAGATGTGGCACAGTTCTTATTAGGAGGGCACAGTCTGTGAAGGGCATCCTTGTGTTGCATGCATGCTCTTCAGTGTGCTTTGTGCCTCAAATGCTCAAGGTCAATATAAGAAAGCAAAAGCCTCATTTATCATTTGCAAACAATGAAATATTCATTAGTCCCTAGTCCTGAATCTTAAACAACTGGGGCTCTAATTCCACTTACTGTGAAATAATATTTTTTCTTAACATGTCAAAACATCTCCCTTAAAAGTACTACTAAAAAAAAAACCCTTAGGTGTTAATAATGAGATGTGAACACTATATGTCTTCACTTGGAGTTGCTGAGTTTTGTAGTTGAATAAAGAAAACAGATAGCAAAAACCACAACTAGAATCAACAGGTTTTGGTAGTCTTATGTTTACACTGCAAAGTAGTATAGACATAGCTAACTGTGTCAGATAGTGGTAGCAGTTTAGAACAAAGGCTTTCAGCTCCATGTTACAATAACTACTCCAAATATTTACCCAACTTCCTGTAGGGATTTAACTGCCACTGCTTAACTGCTGCGGTTCAAATGCTACCAGGGCCCAAAAAATGTAGTTTAAAGTTGGCTTGAACTGGTCTTTGCTGTTCTATCATCACAGGACTAGCTGAAGCAGAGACATTTACTGAAGCAGTTATCTGAGAGCATGGAAGATGCAGCAAATCCAGAAAATCTGTTTCTGTACTCCCCCCCTTTATTTTTACCAGAATGACAGATTTGTCCCTGTGCAGTGATTGATGTTAATTTCACCTTGAAAATTCTGAGCTGCTTTTTTATTTTGCTAACTAATTCACCAATAAAATTATAAAAGCATAATATGCTGAAAGCTGGAATTTTCTTCCTGAGCTGAAATCAAATATTTTGACATTTATTAGTTCCATAAAACGCTGCTAAAAAAATAAACATTTTTGAGTTCATAAGAACCATATGCTCTTCTGTTTATAAAAAAGAGCTGTGCTGGGACAATGAAAAAACATTTCCCAAGAACTGCATTCTTTGAGGGATTTACATTTTTTTAACCTTTTTCCTGATTATCAGGATCTACACCACATGTCTAAAGTCACAGCACTCTAGAGTCCTGTGTCATTACCATTAACTGTGTTGCTCTACTGATTTCAATTTCAGCTTTATTCTGCATTCACTTCAGCTGCTGTTGCTGTGTTAGGTAGAGCTACAGAGTGATAGGAATTACCCCAAGAAGTTTAGCGGACATGTGAGGTGACCATATACCTTGAGAGGTCACATATGTATGCCTTGTATCAAAGAAGCCCTATAACCTATAGGGCCAGTGAAGCTTCCTGAAGATTTGAATTTAAGGGTTTTCAGACATGTGGTGGCCAGTCTCCTGTCCTCAATCTGGATGAGTAGCAAAGGGCAACATCATAGAAGGATGCCTCAAGCAAAGGGTGAATAACTGGCAAAGTTTAGTAAACCTACAACAGTTTGGCTGGAACAGACTCAGAACTTAAATTTAAACCAGGATAGGTAACTCATGCTGGATATATTTAACTTTGAATGAATATAAGTCTTGCTTTCAGCAAGGAAGCTTGAGATTATCCTCATGTGTTCTGTTTCCAGAGGGGTTTGAAGCATAGTTCAGGGTAGACAGCTACTGTATGACTCACTGCAATGCACACACATAGCTCAGTAAAGCAAAGTTTGCATTAGAAGAAAGCCATGAGGCAAAATTTTGTATTTCTTGGTTTACAGAGATCTTATTTACATTATTATAATTCTTTCCTGTTTTCACATGCTAAAGTCAGGTTCACTTTAAAAGAATGCAAAGCACCTTTCAGCCCAAATCCCTGCAGTTTCCTATCTTATGGGTTGATTCTCTGGTGTCTAGTAAGGCACAAAATACAATGAAAAAATGCAGCTCATGCGTTCAAAATGTCTCACACCTCTGTGGGTTCTCTAGTGTATAATTAGGAAACTGTTCAAACTGCAAACTTTTCCTCAGAAGACCACAGGCCACTACTCTTCCCAGCTCTCTATTCTCAGCTACTTTAACTCAGAACTATAAGTAGTATGACTGAACACTACGTCTTAGAAGTCCTTAGTTCAGTTTCTGGCTCAGCCATACTGTCTGATGTGGTGGTGGATGTAATCCACCTCCATTCCTCACCTTTAAAATGTGGATAACATATTTTACTATTTCACAGAATGCTGCAAGGATCTTGGGGAAAAAAGAAAAAAAGAAAAAGAAAAAGAAAAAGAAAAAGAAAAAGAAAAAGAAAAAGAAAAAGAAAAAGAAAAAGAAAAAGAAAAAGAAAAGGAAAAGGAAAAGGAAAAGGAAAAGGAAAAGGAAAAGGAAAAGGAAAAGGAAAAGGAAAAGGAAAAAGAAAGAAAGGCTTTCACTATCCAAATCTTCCAGCAATCCAAACTGCTACACAAGACCACCCACCTCTCAAACTGAAAACTCTTGTTTATTGATGCATGACCAGGACGGTTACATTTTACAAGGACAGTTTCCTAAGAGGAAAATAAAATACTAACAGTTAACAGCATAAGCACACAAATAAAAATGAAATACATATTTATCATTTCTAATGCTCCAGGTTACAGCAGTAATTGAGGAATTAGAGATTGTGAAGTGCAAAAGCCTGCTCCAGAAGTCACCAACATTTGAGGTTTTAGAGCCTGCATACTGCAGTTAACTAGACAGATCAGGAAAAAGGTTCTCAAAATGCACTTAAAGAGCAATAAGCATAAAATAGTACCTAAGTTCAAGAGAAAGATCCAAACCATCACCTCAACTTCTTATGTGCCTAGAAAGCCATAGCCAAGTAAAAGCAACATATCTAATTGCCACCACAGGTAGTAAATGGCAAACAGAACCCTTTATTATTGTAAGACCAGTTTTCAGGCTATTTCAAATATATATATATGTGTGTGTGTGTCTGGAACTGAACAGAAGATGTATATTTCATAGAATATTATGCTAGTCCACAACTGTGAGAAAGAAGAGTAGTGGCATAATTGCTAGAATTTGATGAGTTCTTACTAGAATCCACTATCCAGACAGAGTGTGTAGCTGTTTTGTAAGCCTGTCAAATATGTCAGCAGCTCTTCAAAGCACAAGCTAGAGCGTAATCACAACACTTTCATGTGCCTTCACTAGCATCTCCTGTGCCCTTTTATTCCTCATGGTGTACGTTGTTTAATTGCAGAGAAAAGCAATGAAAAAAAAATGAGAGGGTTTACAACACATCAATGGAAGCTCATTTGCACATAAAACACCTCATCGAATTCAAGGAGGTTTCCTAGTTTATTAACCTGCAGGCTCAAAAAAAAAAAAAAAAAAAGGAAAAATTGAAGGTGGGGGTGAGAGCAAGGAATTAGATGAAAACTTCTGAAACAATTTTCTGATTCAGTTATCAAATTTATTCGCAGAGCAGCTTCCTTTTAGGTGAAAAATGAGACAGGAGAAACTCTGTTTGTGTAAGACAAAAGAATTGTTAATAGGCAGAGATCTTCATATGAGCATTTGTAATGTCCTTCCTTTCTCAGGAAAGTAAATAAGAAATTTACTTTCTTTAAGAAAAGAAAAAATTGCAGACAGTCACGTTAGAGCCCTAATGTTAACAGTCAGAACCTCCATATTAAAATGATTGTATTTATACATGCAATTTGAGATTTAAAATACTTGAATTAGCTCAAAAATTCAAACGAAATACTAATAGCTCTCTCTAGACAAGTTGTGCATGATTATAGAAAAGGTCACTTGTGTCCTTTGAAGAATTAATGTCATGAATATCTAAATAACCAGGAAAAAAATGGTCAAAGAAAATCCCAAATTGAATGCAAGTAGTCTCTGTCTCACAAAACAATACACAGTCATTCTGCCAAAGTTACCGCTCTGCCTCTGGTACAGAGAGTTTCAAGCAATTAAGAGAGCTTCTGGCAGTAGAGAAGAGCATCATACTGCAAATTCTGTTAAGGTATTTTACTGTGAGACAGTTGTTTTTCCCTGTTCTTGCTATAACATGATAGTTTGGTAGCCTAGATGAATATTACCAGGGCTGTGTCACAGTCCAGATACAATGTTGAGCTGAAGCCCATCCATCAGATCACACCATAGATTTTTATGTGTATGCTAGGAGGGAGTGAGAAGGATGCAAACACTTTGCAACTGGGGTTTTCTAATGCAGCTCTACTTTGTAATGCTCATTGGTTCTAAAATGCCCACCTTCCAAATGCACACTTTTATGAAACCATTTCTAGTAAATTCAGGCAAGAATCTGGAGAAACGGCGATGATTTAAATAACAGAAATCAGCACCTCTATCACAAACAGACAGTCTCCCTTTACCTTGATTGAAAATTTCCTTTGAAACATAAATAGTTTTTTTGGAAAGCAGCTAACTCATTTCTGGGAATGTGAGCTTTGGCTGGGTTGAAACTAAAGCCTCAATGACAAACCAAAAAACATAATTTTATCTGAAAATTGCATACTTATCCTAGCTACAAGCGTAACATCTGCAGTTGTTAAAAGACATTGTTTTCTTTTACTTTTGTTAGATCAGTCTAAGTTACTACTTTTTTGTAAAATATCATTCATACATTATCCTCCCACACGAACTAGTATACTTTAAACAAAAAGAGCTATTTTCTATAAACAAATATTCTTACTAAAAAAGAATGCACATTTTAAGGTGTTTTATCAGGATTTGGAAGCATTTTAACTAACTAAATTTCAAAACAAACCAATCAAACATTTAAAGTCAATATCGTCTTTTCCAAATATAGGAAGATAGTATCTTAAAAAAATCCATTTTACAATCAAATCCTGCATATGCTTATTTTCCTGAAATATTTATTAAGGATTTTTAAACAAGAGAAAAAGTTAGCATAATGAAGTTTACCAGCTCATGCATATTCAAACTCATACACTGATAAAAGCAAGCAAACACTATTTTGCTTGTAAAAATGTAGACTGTAATATATAAGATTGCTACAAAAAATAAGCCAAAGCATAATGATTTAATTTGGTCTGTTTCATACAACAAAATTTCACAGGTGAGAAATGGTTGCTGCATTGTATAGTGCAATAAATGGGTCATGGCATCCAGAATATTATACCATTGCAGATTCCTGTTGTTTATGTCACGACATATTCACACTTGCTAACTGACTCTTCATATGCTCCAGTAGTTTCCCAGGTGCATATAGGACCACCCAATCCATGCAACAGAGAACTGTCTAATGAAACTATAATTTAGAAGATCTAAGTGCATAAGATATCTTAGGTCACTTCAGCTACATTTTAATCGCTAAACTGTGGAGGAGAATTTGGCTATTTAGTATGTATGTAACCTCAATTGACTAAGAACTGTGACAGCTAGGGAAATTAAAGGTAAAATCTGAGTTCATACTTTAACCTTAGCTCACACTATGGTGCCTTTTTAAATTTTATGCCTCGGTAATGGCCTCAAGTAATGTTGAAATGTCACCTGGATTTACAACCTCAGTATTTATTCCCCTTCTAATGGATCTAAGTCAGGATCCTTCAACATGCTTGACTGAAATACCACCCAGGCTCTTGTGGTACCTCATGAGATACCATTTTTCTCTCTTACTCCATTAGTTGCCTTGTAATAATAAAAATGAAAAAGTCTGACATATTTTTAGAAATGGTTACAGCATATAGAAGTGGCTCAAAGGGACTGCAGGATATCTGCATTGGTTTGACGCTTCAAACACACAAGCTCCAGTTCATGGATAGCGATACCAGCAGAAGCATTAAGCTATTATTAATACAAAGAGCTAGGAGAAAAATAGCACAAATCACATGCTAATGTATCCATAGGACATGGATGCTACAGAGAAACTATTGATCACATGTCCCTTTTGTCTCTCTTTCCTAGTATCTGTGAATGTGCTCCTGAATTTCACTGTTAAATATACTCACATCATCAGCTGCATATGCCACTTTTTCTGAAAAGTTTCTTTGCCTGTAATGAAATATATATATGTATATATTTTAATAATAAGGGAAAAATAGTTCTCAAACCATAAGCATTTTATTTAGGTCAAGAAAGTAAATGCTTAAAATGTCTGTGAACTGCAGTTGTTTAAAGAGTAACTTTCAGAATTTTCATTTCTATTGTACTCCATGTACATCCTAAGACCACAGTTATATGTGATAAAAAACCACCCAACAAATTAATGTGCTCCCAAATAAAATAATCTACTTAAATAAGCAAGATTTAAACAAGTTCAATTCAGAATAGTTCACATGCAATGTTGTTTTAGAGCACCACTAGAAAGCTTGTAATGAGAGGTTTTCATAATTGCACATTGAACTGAAAAAAAGAAGACTTTTTATATATTTGGCCCCGATTCTGCAAAAAGTCACAAGCAATTTTGCATCCATTACAAGTCTAAACAATGACTGGGACTGCTGAGGTGTATAAATGCATTCGCGTGTATGTTTTCACATTCAGTCCTTACTTCTACAACTAAGTTTTATTACATTTCCTGGGGGTATATTAAGAAAAGTTAGGCTTGACAATTGCATGCTTGTCACAGTCCATTGTGTTCTACTGTGATTCAGCAGCCAATTACTCTAATCTATACAGTAACAAAAACAGAGTTTGTTCCTTCACAAACATACCAGGCATAGGATAACACAAGATGCTCCATCAGGTTCTTTGAAATTTCTTGTCTGGCATTTTTTGTTTTGATTTAATTACAACAAACATATAATTAAGACTTGCAATAAGTATATAGGATTTAAAAGCACTGTTTGCATTCTTTTAGAAATATCAGCCAGGGAAATTAAAGTCACAAATTCATTATTTTCTGATAGGGAAAATCATAGTGTTACTTTTTTCCAGTTTCTCCCTAGTTTCTCTGTAGTCTCTTTACACAACTCCCTAGTTGTATATGCATCAATCTCTATTTTCTTTCATGTTTTTCATTTATGGAGAATTCAGCTTGTTATGGCACATACTTGCATCTAATCCCCCCTTTAAAAAAAAAAAAAATCTTGGGATATGTTGACACTTAAGCTATGGTAAGTGTATTAAAATTAGGGATGCAGAGCCAAGTTATACTAAATAGACAGAATTACAAGTGTTTGTGCTGCCAGAAAATCTGTTTTATAGCATTACAAAACAACTGCAAAGCTGAAGGTCTCTCTCTATACATAACTTCTGACCAATATTATTAAATTCCTATATCCCAGAATTGTACAGGATAGTGAATATACTTTAAATTGCAGTTGTGTTACTTCTGTCAAGCCAGGGGTAATCCTGGGTTATTGAACTTCTATGACTTTTTATTCAAGTAGACATTTCTTTAAACAAGGAGATGAGTTTGTCTGAAGCCAACTTAATTGGAGAAAGAAAAGGAAACAGCAATTATTTGTTATGATATCATTATAGTTTTTCTACATATATAAAAACATAATTATTATCACACACAAAGCTATTGTTTTCTCTATATATTAACTATGAATTAGCTAAGATTATAACAGAGCCAAGATAAATTACCTATCTTGTGGTACTGTATGTCCAGCAGCAGTATCAAAAGGTAGTAATGGTCGGATCCGGCAGTGGACTCTGATATTTCCTCTTAATTCCTAGGATTAGAATATTAATATGCATATAATATAAAGTCCTGAAGAGAACAAATACAGCAGAATAAATTATGCAGGCATAAATGTGTTTAAGAAACCAGAGAAGTGTTTGCAGCATCAGAGCTTTAGATTTTCCATGGAGAAAAAACATCATGATCATCACTTGACCTCTTCTAGCTTTGACTGATAAAGTGGAAACTCTTTGGAGTCATGGAAAAGCCTGATCCTCGCTAGTCGTTCACTCTGAGCCATTTTCCCTCCTTGGTTTCCTTCTTCATTGGAACTTCTTCAGACATCAGGCAAGCAACAAGTCAAAACATTACATTTTTCTTTAAACAACAACCTGGAAGTTGGTGGAGGATGTGGGAGGAAGGAGGAAGATGTAGAACATAAAACATTCTTTTCCTTTTTCTCTCCATCATGTATTCATATATGACTATAAAAATGGTACAAGATTTTTCTCTGTAGACTATTTCAGACTTCAGTTCATCTAACCTAGTGTTTCTCTTTTCCTTTTGCTGATGTTCATTCTTGCCTTACATTAATGGAAAAAGCTTGCCTGTGATGACTAGTGAACACTTATTAATTCCCCATTTCCTTGGGAAATATCCTTTCAGCAAAATGCAATGCAAGGCAGAATTTGGAAGGTCTTATTAATTCCCCATTTCCTTGGGAAAGATCCTTTCAGCAAAATGCAACGCAAGGCAGAATTTGGGAGGTATTTTGTAAAAAAAAAAAATTCATTTTCCTAGATAGACAGCTTAAAAGAATGTTGTTTGAAGATAGCTTGTGTTTCTAAAAATCAGGTCCCTTTTCGAGGTCATTAGTAAAAGCTAATAATTTGTAGTGGGAAGGAAGTGTAAATTTAACAGCTCAAAAACAAAGAATGAATCCCAAAAGGACCATCATTAATAACTGGGAATATAGTTAGGATACATTTGGAAAAAATAAATAAAAGAAGAAAATTTTGCAATTTCAAGTAAATCATTAAAAAAAATGTAGAACAATTTCAGGCAACATTTTCATTTAATTGAACCTGAATTTGTATAGCTTGAATTTCACATTGAGGGGAAATGCTAATTGAGACATATTTTTTCCTGTGAGTTGTAATTTTAGAGAAGGAGATTAGGAAACTCAGTTTTGCTCACTTTTCTAAATAGGTTATACACTTCAGGGCAATATGCCCCAAGAAAAAATTTGGAAGATGTTTCTGAAAAGTAACGAGCTGGGGCTTATTGTAAGACACTAGTGCCTCAGCAAAGAAATGCCCTATATAAAAATAACTTTATAGGTAGTATATCTATGAAAAATATAACCATTACTTTTACTGGTGAGGAAATTATAGGCATAATTACAAGAAAATACAAAATGTTCTGTCATTAAAGGTACTTACAACTAAACTGTTATGTAGCGCTCTCCTCTTATGCTTTTCCTTTTCGTATCTCTCCGTTACCTCTTGAAGGGACTGCTCAAGGTCAAAAGCTTTTAACTGAAACACTGGAGGAAGAAAGTTGTTTCAAAGAAGTCACATCTATGACTTTACAGAATGACTTTACTAATAGCACTTCCTGAAATATAAGCATAAACCTCCTTAACTTCTACCACACGTAAGGTAAAATGGTCAGCTTGTGATTTACTAGTCGCTTTTGAAAAAAAAAATCTTACTTCTTTCTATGAAATGACTATGCAAAGTTGCAAATAATTACCACAAGTAGCTGGGTGCAATCTTGGAAAGTAACGAAGAGAGATTCAAGGATAGCTTAAATGTGTCAGCTTAGCTAGACAATCATTAGTTGGCGGTGAAGCCCAGCTCAAACAGTTCTTGGATGGGGCTAATGGTGCCGTGTTTGCAGGTTAGATTCCTGCCAGTTTAAGTAACAAGATGCTAGCCTATTATTTATCCCCCGCCTCATTTACAGTACTGCTAATCCTGTAAACAGCTAAAAGATTGCACTTTACGATTCACTTCATGGCTATGATTTCATAGAAAGACAACAGATCTTTTGGACCCTAGTCTCCATACAGATGGGAGGAGAGCAGTATGGGACATTATAAAAGCTTTCCAACCTCACAAAGGATTTTACTTCAGCACAATTGCATTAATGCTGAGCAGGCCTAAAATAAAAATACAGTCTAAGAGACTCATGAAGTAACTGTAAACCTGTGTAAAGTAACAAGCTTTTAGGAAATCCAGTGGGAAATCAGTCTCTCCAGCAATGTGACCTTATGAAGATGTAGAGGAGCAAGCAGCCAGAATCATGGTTTGAGAGCTGAGCTAGCAAGCTGGTCACCAAGCTGAATATGTTCTCTCTTACAAAGAAAGAAACGTACTTCTAGGGTCTCAGCATGTCGCACGTATGATTTATGCTCTCTGTGGTAGACTAAAAGTTAGAGATCTTCAAAAGACCTCTGCCTGCACTGCAGATTTCTCAGAACTTATTTTGCAATACCCAAGATGTTCACCTCCAGCTCATACTGGTCCTCCACAGTGCATGCATCCAGAGGAATGTGATGCCAGTAGCTGAAGAGCCAAAGTCTAAGGACTCCACCAAGAAAAGTCCCTTTCTTGAATTCAGTATGTGGAATACCACTGGTTTGTCTTGGATCAGAGACTCACTTGCAAGTAAATACTAGAATAAATTGTCAAAAGTAACTCTGGTATTCACTGGCCCCTAATCACACAATAATTTTAAAAAATGAGATTTTAATCCACTGATTGGTTAATGAATTTCCATTAAAAATATGTTAACAATTTATATACTTGTGAACTCACAGTAAATTTCTTAATACATAGATTATTCTGAACTTTTTATTTTTCTGAATGTGGAAATATTTAGTTTTAAACCTAAATGTTTATCATTTCTTAGATTTCTGCTTAGCTCAGCTACAAAATTCTCAGAAGTTTTAATATTTTCAGTGGTAAACAAGGGGCAGCCACTAGGTATATCTGTTTTAAAATGCAAATAACCCACTCTTCTTTGTTATTCGAGTAGTGGTCATAACGCACATGCGGCCATGATGGACATCCATCCCTTTTAATCATGCTTTTCCTGTCTCATCATTTATATAGAAGTTTTCTGGGAATGGGGAATACTGTTTTGTGAGGGTTTTTTTTTTCTTCTTTTTTCTTTTTTCTTTTCCATTTTTCTGTTTAAACAGCACTGAGTGCAGCTGGAATCTTAGTTATTAATTAGATCCATATTAGTGGCAGAGTGAAAAGAGTGATAGCTTGCAAATATGTTCAGGCTTGTGATGTTTCCCCAGCTGATAGTTCTGGTTAAAGAGTACTTCATCCCCTCCTTGCAGTGCGACACCATCCTTTCAGCTCTGCTGCCCCGACTGAACTGGCTGGATGGCAGAGCTCAGAGGGTGGTGATCAGCGGTGCCAAGTCTAGTTGGAGGCCTGTGGCTAGTGGTGTCCCCCAGGGGTCAGTCCTCGGTCCAGTCCTGTTCAATTTATTCATCAATGACCTGGATGAAGGCACAGTGTGCTGCCTCAGCAAGTTTGCTGGCGATACGAAACTGGGAGGAGTAGCTGATACCCCAGAGGGCTGCGCTGCCATCCAGAGGGACCTGGACAGACTGGACAACTGGGCAGTGAAAAACCTCATGCAATTCAACAAGGCCAAGTGCAAGGTCCTGCACCTGGAGAGCAATAACCCCAGACACCAGTACAAGCTGGGGACTGACCTTCTGGAGAGCAGCTCTGCAGAGAAAGACCTGGGTGTCATGGTGGACGACAAGTTGACCATGAGGCAGCAGTGTGCCCTCGTGGCCAAGAAGGCCAATGGGATCCTGGGCTGCATTAAGAAGAGCATCTCTAGCAGGTCGAGGGAGGTGATCCTGCCCCTCTACTCAGCCCTGGTGAGGCCGCATCTGGAGTACTGTGTCCAGTTCTGGGCTCCACAGTACAAGAGAGATGTGGAGCTGCGGGAGAGAGTCCAGCGCAGGGCTACAAGGATGATCAGGGGCCTGGAACATCAGCCCTATGAGGAGAGGCTGAGGGAGCTGGGCCTGTTCAGCCTGGAGAAGAGACGGCTGAGAGGGGACCTGATCAGTGTCTATAAGTACCTCAAGGGAGGCAGTGTCCTGTCCCCCCTGCTCTAGGTGACCCTGCGTGTGCAGGGGGGCTGGACTAGATGACCTCTAGAGGTCCCTTCCACCCTTAAGCATTCTACGATTCTATGATTCTATGACTGCTGGTGGGGGCTAAACGCAACCCTTCTTGCTGAGCAAGTTTGCCGTGGATCAATTCCCTGATCTGTTTCATGTGTGGTCACACATTTACATCAACATAACTGAAAGGTCAGGGACATGAACAACAGAAGCAGTATAACCTAGACCAACCACTGAAAGATACAGATGTGTAGCTGCCCCCATAGGTACCTGGGATTTTTAGGGCTTCTTTCCAGACAAAATTCCACTTTAAAAAGGTCACTCCAACCTCTACTCCTAGGATAAGTAGACTAAAGATAAGAATAGACTAATCTTTCTGAATACTTTGAAAGCTGTGTTTTATATCCTGCTGGCCACTATTCTCCTATATGAATTGCTTATTTCTGTAACTGTTTCACCGGGAAAGATGGCAAGTGCCTGATTTTCAGACTGAGATACAATATTTCTAAGTAAGGGGATACTCGGTTATTACACAAAACTTTTGTAGCTTGCGGCATGACCCCTAGAGCTTCGAGATTCACCTTTTTAAATGTTTCTTCTATAGTTCTCTTGCTCATCTTCGGTCTCCATTTTAGGATTCAACTGATAACATATATTGTCTCTAGAATACATATTTCAGTCTTTCTGTTTAGTAAAAAAAAACTTACATGTAATTAATACATGGCAATTCTGAATATAATATTTAATTTGAAAATAGAAATTCCATTTGAAGTGTTTCAGAGAGGCAGGAAAAATGTGCAGCTCAGGAACATAAGACATTCACCTAAGCACCAGCACACTATTTTTACATAGGTGAGGTGTTGCAGGTAGTTAGGTCCAGGCTCCTCCTGGTTGCGATTTCATGAAATAGTGTATCATGAAGTGTAAGGTCAGAAAAGTCAGTAGGAATTTGCAGGGTCTTATAGGTATATTTATTGTTTATTTGCCCCACATCTACTCAACCTGCTCTCTGTCCCCTAGCCCCCTCTTTCCACAACAGGAATATTCACCTGAATCTAGGTTTACTTTTCTACTTCTTTTTTTCCAGACTCAGAGACAACTTAAGAATTTTCTCTACGTAGATTACAGAGTGATTTTATCCATTACAATCAACCATTTTAACCATAACTGAATACGTAACATACAGGGAAAAGTTCTGCAAACATCTGTCACTGAACATACAGCTTGTTGATCCTGACTAGTCCCACTGAAAGCAAATCAATTGCAAAATGAATTATTCCAATCAAAAATAAGAGATTTTTTTTTTGAACAGCAACATATGGATCTCAGAATGTGCATCATACTGGTGAACTGGTTAGTTCACCAGCTACTACAATTCAAACAACGTAAGGACCCATTTAATAATCATGTTCGAGGCCTGTTCTTCTCAGGCCCCGTTCAGGGTTGCAACAGAATCAGGGACACCACGAGTGGGTGCAACAATCCCCATCAACAAATCCAGACGCAGGAACAAGGCACCTTGGTCTTGGTTACAGGGGCTGAGAGCACCAGTTCTTTGGAGGATGTGCTTTATATGTATATGTGAACAAGGACCTGAACTTCGAAACTACAATCCTTACGGTGTTATTATCTACACTCTAGCACATGCATCCATTTGTGGTTTAGAAGCAAATTTTAAATACACAGAAAAATAACTAAAAATATAGCTTGTCCTAAGTTTTAGTCATTATCATTCTTTGAGTTCTCAAGTGCTTTTCTGATACAGGCAAAAGTAAAAATAAATAAATAAATAAAATCAGCTAAAGTTTCCCTATTCAGCTATTCTAAAACCATCCAGAAAACAAGGCTGAGAATTCAGATTTAAAATGTTGAGCCAAGACAGCAGCCTACCAGCAGCTGCTATCAACATTAAAATCTGAGCCATTTTTCAGCTTCACAGCCCTGTGAAAATGAACCATTATTTGTATTCTTTGTAACATTTTCTGAGAACTCTATGACACTAAAGTCAAAGAAAGAAAAGTTCTACCATTTCAGCAATTTGTGCCTCAGAACCAAATTCAACCTTTCAATGTTACTAACATTTAGCAGTGACAATGGTGATCTGACATGTTTGAAATGCAAGTGCAATGAGCCTTACTTTGCATTGCTTCATTTTGCAGCTGTATCCTTTGGACCACTGTCAAAACTTGGTAAAGATAAGTCTTGCACTGATGCTGAAAGTCTTTTGAGAGTTCAAGAGCAAATGACTGGAGGCTCTTCAGGTCTTGCTTAAGCCTCTTATCAGCAAAAACAACAACAACAATGTTATAAACCTTATAAAGACATAAAAACAGCAGTTGAGGAAGAATCAAAATAACTGTAATAATGCAAATAGTCATGGTGAGATGGCACAGTCAAGAACACTCTACTTCATGAAAGGAAATCACCAGGAATGCATTTTCAGTATATTTTGAGAAGGATCCTGCGATATACTCAGCAATTTCATTTCCTAAAGTTTTTTTTGCAATACCTGAGGATCCTCACCATCTTACTGCATGTTCCTGGGCTACTACAGTATCAGTGGTAACAAAGTAGCTCTCTCATTTCATCAGACAAAAGTAACTCTGAATGGTTTTTCCATTTATAAAACAAATAGAGAATTAGTAATGAATGGAAATCCATATGTCCCTTAAAGCACTTACTTATTTTCTACACTCTATTCAGTAGGTGTTTGCTGATGTTCAGCATACATCATCTCTTAAGTAAGCCAGCTCTATATATTCCTATGAAAACAAATGTATTTTGAGAAGCTCAGAAACCTTTATTGTTCAGAAAAGTATTTATGTTATTACTGTAAATCAGTACAACATATATTGCGAGACTTTTGAATATTTATACGCATAGTATCTTACATTCACTTTGAAGTTCAAATAAAGTAAAAATAAATTGCCCTAATTTTAGGATTAGTAGGCATTCTAACTTCAAGGTCAGAAACAGACACTTAATAGACCCTTAAAGCCATCTGTAAATGGAGCTTAACAGTATCTTATCTTACAGCACACCATGATGGTTCATTAATCAGCCTGCTGAAAAGCATCACAATTATTCTGTAAGACTTAAATTGCTTCAGTTGTGGTAATGACTTTGAATTAATTGGCAAGTTATAATGATAATAAACTGAACAAAAAGGAGGTAGCCACTGTGGCTGTTAGGCTCAAAAGCCGCAGAACATGTAACTGGGAAGAAATCAATTTTATTTTCAATTACAGGTATAGGATTACCTTTAATTCAGACTTATCTGGATAGCTTTCAGCTCCTCTTGCATACATTTATCTTTGATAGGAAGTCATCTCAATCCAGTGATACTGTCTCTCAAGCAGGCCTACCATTTTAGCTAACTTAAAATGTAAATTGTAACTGCACGATCTACTGAGAAAAAACACTGTAATTATACAAAATCCTTTTGCCTATTTAGAATTAGGTTCCTTTCCCAAGTTATTTTTTGGTTATTCGACGGAGACTTTTGAAAGAGCCCTGAGAAAAAACTGACTTTTGTCAGTGTCCTTGAAAGAAACTCAGTATTCTACAGAGTAACTTAAGGAGCAAGTACTTCAGCAAAGAAAATTTATTTTAATACTACTGGGGAAAAAAATCCAGTATGTTTAATGCAAAATTACGACTGCTTGACTGAGCATATAGCAAAATACTCTTGCTGCTGAGTGCTCCTAATATGGATGAACTCCCAGTGACATCAACAGACTTTTCAGCCTAATACTGCAAAACTGCTACAGTTTTAAGCTGAGGCATTGCTACACTCCACTGCAAGCCATACTTTGAGTGCAGTAAGCCATAAATCAGGTTCAGTTCTGATAGTTTTCTTCTTTTTTTCCTTTACTGTATTTGATAAACACATACATGCTTAGAGCACTGACTGTGGCTAGATTATTACTAAATGGTTTTACCTGTATTGCTCTGAGAAGCTGTGTTACAACAGAGCTTCTCTGCAATGTCTGCTGCTGTCCACGTGCAGAGTAGAGCTGCAAAATTTCATTAGTGCTTCTTCCAGACAGCCCTTGACACTGTTAAAAAAAAAAATCAAATTGAAGACCCAAAGTGTATTTTATTCTAACATTAGAGATTCCCATAGCCATGGTTAGAAAATTGACATCTAAAAAAAAGATGAGTATTATCTCCTGCCACATGAAACTATTTGGTACAGATCCGTTTGTTGAAAATGTGTTCCTTATGAGTTGTAGTCTAGAAATACCTGCATCTCTCATTAACCTAGACTGACTAGCTCAGGGGCTGACCTGTACACTGCAGCCTTTGCATTCACTGCAGGCTGAGTGCTAACAGTGCCGCTCTAAAATAGGATAGAGTGGGTCAAATAACCCAAACTTCTTGTTATATCAGCATGCTGTTACCATCCAGTGTAAGCTTGGTCAAAGGAGTAGCATGTAGTAGCATGGCCTGACTATTTATTTACATATAAATGTAAATATATAAATACATTTAGATATAAATGTAAATAAAGAGAAATATTTAAGGAAAAAAAATGCTTGGCAATTTATTAGAAATATTAAGTTTACAGTTGGAAATGCTGTGCACAGGCTGCATTTTCACAGGTATTTGGCACCAACACTGGTGTAGGATTTGCTGCTTTTGGCTACTCCTTCCCACCTCCACACTGCTGTACTATTTTTTGTGACAGTACAAGTGCTTTTTTGGGCTATGCTGAGAACCAGATCAAGGCATCTGGTCCAGCTTTTAAGTAAACTGATCAATTACATATTTAAAAGTTCAACTGTTCCTTGTTCCTTTTCACGGTGTGGCCCCACAAATAAGGGTCACATACTGTGGGGACAAACAGCACCTAGGAATCCTGTGAAGCCAAAGCCTAGATGTGAAAAAAATATCCCTGTAAAGGTTTTGTCAAGCCAGGCACTATTTCATCTCCAAGAACATGAGGGAAATTTGTAACTCAGAAACTCAGAACGGAAACTGGTAAGTTAAGGATCAACAAAATACAGGTAATGAGAGATGACCTTCCAGCTGCAGTGAACAGCTAAGTGTTTCCCCAGCAAGGTGTGATAACAGAACCAGGATTCATCCAGCACAGAAGGGTGCAGATTCAGCAATGCAGTAGGCAATCATTTATGGTATGTTGGCCAAACACAAATTTAAATGGTTCCTTTGTATAAATTCAGAATATATAAATTGTGTTTCCTTTTCTGCCCTATCACCTTTGTCCCTGTAAACGTTTGTAACTGACTCATCTGATAACGTGTAATTTTGTAGGTATGTAATTTCTTTGCTTTTAGCTTTTTATGATTTGTGTAACTGGCTAATATCACAATATTCTACTTCGATCGGGTAATAAGCCTCAACAAAAAAGTGAAATTTTTGTAGACTACTAGTGAAGTTCTGCACTGTACTGTATTCTGGTGATTTAAAAATGACAGTTTAAGTGGAAATCCTGGCACTTAAAATCAGCTGCAACTTCTTCACTTCTTATTTCCTGCAGTCTATGGGCATCTCTCATAGCTTAACCAGTACTGACAGCTTTCTCCCTTACTTTGGGAATGCATTATTCCTAGCACAGGCTTATTTCCCAGTTTATTCAGTCTATAAATTCTGAGATTGCACTTCCTGCTTAAATTAATAGTGCGACACAAGAGTACAATGATGTAAAAAAGCTATTTCTACCCACATAATGCAGTTTGATTTAATTCCAGTCATCTGATAGTGATAGGTTAAAAGTAAGCAAAGATTTAATTACAGTTGAATTACAGCTGATATCTACAAGAACACCGCCATGATATTCTGCAGTTCTTAGAATTAAAAACAAGAAGTGTTTCGCTTACCTAAATTAATCTTTTTATGCAGCTATGTCACCCTCACAAAGCACCCTTCCTTTATTCATCACGGCAACAGGAAATCCTGCACAACTATATAACATCTAAGCAACTAATGCCAAAAGTACTTATGTGGCAAAACTATAATAGCTGCCAACACGGAGAAATAAAAGCATTATATTCCCAACAATTTTTTACTTTCTACTATACCACAGGATTGCCCTGCAACTTTACTGCAAGATATCATAAATCTTATTCTAAAATTCACTTTGTGCTAAAGTGGCATATGTGTACTGTACTCTCAAAATCACTATAAGCAAAATACTATTTAGTTCAGAAGCCTAAGTAGCAGTAAAAGAGATAGGGTCTTCCCTTTGAGAGATTTAACCTCTGCCTTGAAAAGTACTAAAAAGTGCAGCCAAGATACAAGTGGAATAGACTTGTAATCAGAACCATCTTTTATTCCTCCATACCTTAGAACAATTTTGTTAACAGTTCTAGTTTGATAGACAGACCTCAAAGTTCATGTAAGGTATTGCAAGAGGCTAGGAATGAAGCAGGTGAAAGCTGCACAAAATGTTTGTGTGTAATATTGTATGTTTTACAGGTGCTAAAATTTGAGACAGCTTCCACATCATGTTAAATCTCTCTTTTAATCTGAGGATTTTCGAGATTCATGATACTCATGTGCAATGTTTAGCTGTATGCATCTTGTCAAGCATTTTAGTAATACACCAAAATTAATGGTTGTAATCATATGTGAAAAGTTGAACATATATATAGCCAACTGCACTACCCAAGCCATGTTATTAAATAAGCTTAAGCTAGTTAAAACTGAATGTACTTTTAACACCTAATATATTTTCTACAATCTGCACAGGTTCCTCTAACACCATTTTCCTTAAAACGGACAATAAAAAGAGGCTGATCAATTCTACTTTTTCTTTGCAGTCAACTTCACTTTCACTAACAGATTTATCCTTATGGCTCGCTTGGATTCTGGTTTATTCATTAAATAACTGCAGATTTAGCATTCATAAAATTGCATGCAGCCCAGAAAACTTTATTATAGCCAGAAATAAAAGTGAGGCATTTAAATAGCATTCTCCAAATTTAAACCTCAGTTCTGCAATCAGATCCATTCTGATAGGCTTGGCTGAATTTATGGAATATTGTAGAATAAGGACCTGAAGATCCACTGACAAAAGCAAGGGGTAGACAAACACTTTAATTAAAAGAAAGGTGTTTGAATAACATGATACACTGAAGATGATTCAGGGAAAGAATCTTTTAATACCTGTCTGCTTCAAACAGGTTTCCAAGTAGGCAAAGACAAGTTTGCAGTCTGCAGAGGAAGAATTTTATTTTTGTGTTCATTCACTACCCTTACAAAACACAACCAGGATAATAATGAACCAGGTTGTAGAAAACAGCTGCAGTGCTGTTTATTCATGGTTGTCTTAAGACTATGAAGCAAGGAAAGGTCTGTGGAAGGGGATAACAGCTTTAGTAGACTGATACAAGCTACAGAAAAACATTTACATCACAACACCTTATTAATGACCATCATCATAAGTCTGTCTTCAAAGCTTCCTAACACAGTTCAGCCAAAATGAATCCAGTTAGCTACTATAATTTAAGCACGAGCCCTCTGTTTACCCAGCTGACTTTGAGCTTCTTGCACATCAATCATTCAGGCAGCTCGAGCAGGAACCCTGAAAGGTTAGTAAATGCTACACAGCAGACAGGGATGGATAGGTGATGGTCATCACTTTGTTTGTTTGTTTATTTTTTTAAAAAAACAGCATGACTAGTAAAAAAGTGGGAGATGCAGCACAGCATTGCAACCTTAAACTCATCTAATTAAAGAGACTATCATTTTAAATGGGAATCCTTAACTTAAAACTCCTTTATGTGAACTTAGTTTGTATTTTCAGATCGCTGGGACAAATCAACCCAGTAGAAACGTAAGTGCATTAAAGATTTTAAAGAAACTGATGGAGTAGAAACAGCAGTGCCTGCTTAACTGCAAATCATTACCACTAACCCTTTGCCACTCTTCCTGGCTGATAGTAGTAACACTGACACACTCATATTTTTGTAGCTGCTCAGTCTCCTAGCATAGTTGGCAATAAACTGAAACAAATGCCACTTTTTTTTTTTTCTCTCCTCCAGTAGCTACACATCTCCTCTGTGACTGAAGGGCTGGGCTACATGGACAATTTTAAATTCCCTAGCTTTGAAGTGAATCTTGCCTATTATGCACATGTAAGACACCCCCTTGTAGACTGAGTTCTTGAACGATCCTCAAACAAGCATAAAGCAGTTCCAAGTTCAACAAGGACAGGTGGGGACTAGAAGAGTGTCCAGCATACGGAGTGTTTCCTGTTTTTAAAGTTGAATTTCAAGGTAGATGGAACTTCTGAACTAAGCTTTGCTAGGCATGCAAAAGAATACATTATTGCTTTCATATATTGAGATTATGTATTTGGTGCAGACAATGTATATCATACATAAGTTATGTTTATTAAAGCAAGGACTTAGCGCAGACTCCTTACAATGCAGATAAAAAGAAAAGTGTATTAACCATAAAATGCAAATCTGTAGAATATAATGCTTCATTAGTTCTTGTGCTTGTGAAAGTAAAAAGCCAGATCAAATACTTAAGGTTTTCTTTTTGGTAAATATGATAAAGTAGAACAGAAAGAACAGGAGCATTTTCTCAAAACAAATTACAGTACTCTTTTGTATGCCTAGCAAAACACTTTTCAGATGTACCATCTGGTTTCCAATCAGGCTTTGGAAAGCTAAGTTAAACCCACTTCTATCCGCAAGTGTTAACAGAGCCACAGGGAGGATAAGTGGCTTTCCCAAGGTCACCCAACCATTTAATGATTCAGCCTGGATTAGAATCTGTTGGCTGACAGTCGCTATCACAACCAGCACTCACAACTAGCTCTGGTCTAATGTTATAGATAAATATTCAAAATTCTCTAAATCCTGCCTTTGAATGCACCAGACATTTTCATGGGCTGCTCCTTGTTTCAATAACAGCCTAGAAACAACATATATATCTGTAGAAGGATATAGGGAAATGAGGATATGTGGTTGTGACTACGTGCTCCGTAACTGACTCCTGCAATATGCAGCTTTTCCCAGACAAATGCAACACAAGTGCTAGTAAGACAGACACCTGGGCATCTTTAGTAAGCTTGTTCATAATAAAATATGTCTCTGGCACTCGATGAACTTCAAAATCTGCCCTCGTATTTTAGACATATTTTTCCTACAAGTCAAAATCAGTTTGATTTTGCATATACCATTTCATATAGTTTCATATGCAATGGTTACAGAGGCATGCTCAAAGAAAAACAGACTAAGCCTTAATCCTTTCCTAGATTCTCCCAACAGGAAAACAGGCAGAATCCAAAATTAACAAAGTAGATTTCAGTGTCCTTTTTCCATATAGTCAAATGAATCATTTTTAGAAAGGAGGAAAAAAAAAAAAAAAGATACCTGGGCAAGTTTTAAATGAAGAAGGGCATTTTCAGTCTCCAGTGCAACTATTCTTTCTTCTTTAGCCTAAAGAAAAAAAGGAGCAATAAATGTAAGTCAAGCTAAGCTAGCAGTGTTATTTCTTTGCAGTAACTTTCATTGTTATACACAAGTGTTTCTCAACCTTCCCAAATCAAATGACTTCCTAACCTCAATTTTCACAGCACCATCCTATTTGGCTGCAACTATTTAAAAATTAGGATAGATATTGACTATTCCTTTGTTATTTCTATTTTATCTAGTTTCACCTGCTTGTGTATACACATATACATTTTAACTGCTTTTCCAGACCACTACTACTTAGAGAAGTAGTATTTGTTTACAAATAAGCACATAAGTTTCCTATTCTGTAGGCTGCATTGTTGGAGATCTACAAGGACATAAGCGCAAGATACGTTTTCTCTACTAGCACTGTCTGCTAAAATAGCCAGAACCCTTCCCATCTATCCCCGGTGCTGCTGAGGGTGTTCACAACTGCCAAGTCTGACTTCTAAACCAGCCACAGCGAGACCCATCTCCCACCACACCAGACTGCTGGTCAAATTCCTATTGGATGCCATATTTAGTATTCCCTGCTCAAATTTTAAGCCTAAAAATACGTTTATAGAGGAAAAGGGCAGGGGAGAAAAAAAAAAAAAAAAAAAAAAAAAAAAACCCCCCCCCCCGGCGCCGTGTGGGGGGGGCGGGGGGCCC
>NW_010580866.1:162139-248432 GCF_000705375.1 Tinamus guttatus | reverse complement strand
ACTGAATCCCTTCAGGTGTCTTTCTGGTTGCCTCGAGGAACTGAGAGTAAGGCAGGAGAGAGGGAGGGCAGAGGCAGCGGCAAGGCAAGGGTGAGAGCTGCACAGTGTGCAGGGTTGAGGGAAGCTGCAGGGAGGTTTCTCTGCTGAGAGCCAGTTAACATAAGCCAAGGCTCTTCAAAATCAAGGCTTGCATTGAAGGCCTTCATTGGGCAGAGGACCAAGCCAAGAGCTGCAGCAGGTGTGGAGTGCCAAAGGGGTTGTTCAAAGGATAGAGAAGGCTGCAAAACAATTTTGTCCCTGAGAGGGGGCACACCTTCACAAGGGGTAAGAGGCTTAGGCCATGGCTTCAGTGTCAAAGGCCTAAGGTTAGAGTTTGGGATGGAAAAGCGAGAGGTCCTGGAGTCCAGGTTGGTGCAGGGTATGAGAGTGGTGCTGAAGGAAATGGAGGCTGGAGAAAGTTCTTTCCCATGAGAGAAAGCCCCGTGACACGGTCTTGGGCTAAGGCTCAGCCCAGATGAACACCAGGGTTGGGGCTAGGGTTAGGTTTGTGACCAGGACAAACCACCAGAGGTGCAACTGGCACAGGGCTGCAAAGGGGCTGCCAGAGGAAAGTGCAGGCTACAGGCTTTCTCTGCCATAATACCCACTTACTGATACTATGGCTAAGAGTCTTGGTCTAAGACTCCAAAAGCTAAGGCCAAAGCCAATGTCTACAGCTAATGTTAGGAGACGAGCAAAGCCGAGATGTCCAGTTGCTGTGGGAGTCCAGGATGTGAGCTCACTTGTGCCAGCTGTGCCTTGGGGTCTCCGAGTAAGGCTTCCAAGGCCAAAACGGGGCAGAAGTTAGTAATACTGCCTGAAACTCTAACTGTATGGCACTGAAAGGTGAACATGTGCAAAGAACTAAAAGTCATTTCCCACGTCTTCAATATCCCACCGGCACTTCATGAGAAAACCCCTGTCTTCCCCATGATGTTTCAACTTATAACTTTACGAAACATAGCTGGTTACTTAATATGGGCTTTTTTTACAAGCTAGTTTAACCTTTAGCCTCTGTTCCCCCTCCCAGTTCTATTATCTGTTCCAAACAGTAAGCTGACAAATGTCTTATATGTAGCTCTCAGTCAAATACTACATTTTTAGCATCTTGAAAGCAGACTGAATGCACTTCGGCCACTAAATGTGAAAGTTTAACAGATACCGATGTGTCAGCTTTTCAGAACTGCAAAATAACACTATTTTTACACTGTAATTTTGGTGGGGAAATCAAAGTCAACATGATAATCCAATTCTTACTATACTGTCCAATTTGCACAGACCAAAGCATACATCTCTGTGCAGCTCAGCTCACAATCATCTGTGGTACTGAAACTTCTACACCACATGCAAACTGTATCCTCCATTTTGAAAAAAAGAAAGAAAAAAAAAACATTCCAGAAGCTTCTCAGTAGTTTTTCCTGGCCACTAGTTCTGCATTGGTAGAATAAAGAAGAATGGACAAATGGCTTGAAGTTTTTTTTTTTTTTAAAAAAGAGTTCCAAACTACTGCAATACTACTGGATTTTAAGAGATGTTGGTACTAAATAAGGCAAGAAGCTTTTCTGTAGGGAAGAACAATATATCAGCTTTTTAGGAGATGATGGCTTTGCAGAGGTTATATTAATGTATATTTGTGTACCAGTATGAATGGTCTGCATTTATTTTGGACAGATAGCTTGTTTCAAGGTAAAGGAAATTAAAATGCAGTAGGTCTATTATCATTTGAAAGATTTGTGTGGTGTTTAAAAACAGAATCTGGAGTGATTCATCCTTTCCAAATTCTCCCTGTAACTGCAGCTGATAATTCTGAACCTCTCATCCTTTTGTATCATTTAATTTGCAATTATACTGAAAGACTACTATCAAAACCCTAGTATATAACTATCTCCACCAAATGGGTGGGACCGAGGAGGATTTAAACAACATGAGCTATTTTAGGGAATATTTTAATAAAGTCATGATACTGAGTTTGTGACATGGAGCTGTAATTTTTCCCTGTAATGCTCATCACACAGCAGCAATCAAGTCAGAACAATGCCATTTTCCAAAGTATGTCAGGTTCAGCTCAGAAGGGCCAACTCTGAAGTTATCCAGTCAATTTAATCTGCAAACTCTTAATTTAATTGTTCTCCCTTCTGTAGATTTTAGTCACTATGAATGAGACACTAATTTGTTTTCTATAGCCCATAATAGGTAAGAGTTTCAGTCTATATCACACTGAATTTGAAAGAGTAGCCTAAAACTGAGCATCCCTAGAATTTAGTAACTTTGATTTAATTATTTCTTTGTTCCTGCCTGAAAGCTGAATGGTACACAAAACCCAATCCCAGCTGAGTCTAATTTCACAATATGATGCTGTGACTCACCACAACAGCAGCAATTCTTGTTTGGGATCTTGTATTTCCCAATCTCAGGATAAGCTGCTTGATAAGCAGGGGACAAAGCCATCTGTCAGTTAGACCTAGGTTAAAAAAGGTTAAAAAAAAAAAAAAAATCTGACTGTCCTCTGGACCGAACTGTGCTCCAGGATGCCTTTCTGCTTTGATTCTTTGCTTTCAAGAATTCCAATTTTCCCAAACTTTTTCCACCTTAATCCTGTCGCCCCCCACCTCCAAATCAAGAACACTACCTTAACTGTGTAGGTCCTTGTGGGGAACCAGAATGCATTTAGTCAATCCAACCTAAATCTATTCCACGTTTTACTCTATTAATTTTACATCAGTTAAGGTAGAATGGTAGATGTATTCATTCTATCTATCTATCTATCAAACAACAGCAACAAAAATCCATTAAGTTCTAAATAAGCCTTATCTTGAATGCTTCTGATGCATTTCCCATTACCCCCAGTAGTGGAAACAACAGAATGATGAGGTCCTAGCTCCAGTACTCTGATATGAACTGTCCTCTATGAACTTCTCAGATGCTGTAACCAGAAATAGCTCGGACAGAAAAGGAGCAAGAGGTAAAGGCCGTTACCCGTTCTGTGCTGCGTGCCCGGAGCTTTTGTACCGCCTGTATGACGGCCCGTTAGCTGGGAGCTCTAGGCAGTAACTTGAGAGCAGAGTTTTGCACATCCTACAAGCTTTCTAAACACTGTCCTATTCATTTAATTACTGCCTCCTAGTAAACGTTAGATAAATGTCAGGGAGACTGACAATTTTATTTGAATGCCTCTCCTGTCTCTGACAGATAGGCTTTTATTTGTGGTCTTGAGGCTGAGCAGAACTGGCAATAAATGCCTCAACAAACCCCAAGCTCAGACAGGACCTTTTAGCCCTTAAATGACCCAAGCTCACATACACTTGCTGGTGCAACCCACTACAGGAGAGTGGATTCAGTTCTTATATACTTACATCTAGCTAGAGCTTCTGTTAGTCTCATTCATTTCTGCACAATGCTCAAAGAATTAAGTACAAAATATGAACGCCAGTTCTGAGCATTACCTCAGAAGCAAGGTCAGGCAAGCTCTTCTGAAGGATGACATGCTGAGGGGGAAATTCCTTCCAAGAGACTTCATTTCTCGTTTTCCCCCTGTAAATGTGGTTACCGACTTACAGCTTTAATTTTTATATGTAATTAATATATGAAATAGTTACCTTTACAAGAGAAAAGGGAAACACCGCTGTAATTTGTTTATTGTGATAGGGAACCCAAACTCAACTCTACTCATTCAAAACAAGTACCAGTACTGTCTTGCAGACTTCACCCTACTTGCGCCGCTAGATATAGTCAAATGTCTGTCAAGGTTTCCATTAGGCTTACAAATGTATAAAATTAAAAATAAAATTTGCCCATGCTTTGCATTATTTTTTAAGCTGCCAGTTTGCCAGGACAAAACTTCCAGGCCCAAGCCAGCCCATATGCCTTTCATAATTACAGTACAGCCGCCCTACGTAAATCAGTGTATTTTTTTAGTTAATTATGCACATGATTAGCGCTTCATAGCCAGTGCAACGGAGTAGTTGTTGTCATTCATGGTGACATCTAGAGCAGCAGTGAAAAGAAAAAATTGGTGATACAAGAGCAAGATCTATTCCCCATCTCTGTTTTGGTCTTCTGTATTAAGTCTTACCGTTATTTACTGGGAGATGATTGCTAGCAATGCTAAGCTCACAGCTCCCAAGAGGAAGGAGTAAAGCATCTTAAGCAGCAATGCTAAGCTCACAGCTCCCAAGAGCATTAATGCTTAAGATGCTTTACTCCTTAATGAGAGGAAAGGCTCTGGAGATTTTCTGCTTGAAGAACAACTTCTCGCATGAGATCACACATTATTCTCAGGGAAAAAGTTTTAGTACACCACAATAACAAAAGTGTACATTTGAAGATTATTTCATCTTTTCACACAATAAACATACACTCAAAATGCACTAGTGAAATTAACCTACTATCCATGCATATACAATATGCAAAAAGTAAATATTTCATTCTACATTTTTAACAGAGCATTTCCTTCAGTAAGTAGCACAATCCTGAAAATCCATCAGAGAATAGTGACATTCCCCAAGCGGGTATGTGGCATTTTGCTCTCCCTAAGCAGTTTATCTGCCATTACAGCTGACTGAATTTTTCATCTGTGAAGCATTGCCTTCTGGATCACACAACCACTATGTGACCATTTGAGACAGTGGTACCATTTAACAGACCAGGAGGAAGAGTCAATGTCTTCCCAAATTCATATTGTTAGTACAGTGTGTTTTAAGACTATTCTTAGTGAACCGTATTTTTTTTCCTGTTTTGTTATAATTTCTCATGTTATCTAAGGGAATTGGGAGGTAAAGATGAAAGGCCTCATTTGTTTATTCTGCTGCTAAACCTAAAACAGTTTCCTTATAAGAGAATAATGAAACACCACTCACTGTGATATTGGCCTAAAACCAGAAACACATGTGATCAAGTACGTAGTTTATCATTAACAGGACACGTATTAAAGACTTTACCATTTTTTGCTCCTCTTTTCCCCAAATACCAGAGTACAGTGCAGTGGGTAAAAAGCAGATGACAAGCAGTGTATTTGAATGACAAGTGCTGAAAGGAAAATTTGTTAGATTTTAAATAATTCAAGTCTTACTAAGACTGGCAACCTGCCTACACGTGCGAATGACATTTGCATGTACTGTTATTATCATGGAAGTCAATTCAAGAAAGCAAGAAATACCTTTGCCTGAATCAGTAAAGCTTTTAAATATATGTTCAGTTAAAATATCAAAAGCTACAAAGTGTGACTGCTCATGTACTTAAAGCAAAGCAGATGCTGCTTTGTTCAGCTGAATCATATTTGTACGCTCAGTAACTTGGCAAATCTAAAGTCAACTGCACAGAGCTTTGTGCACTCACTTTGCAACATTTAAGTTTTTCCTACAGAAAACTTGTTACTGCTGTTCCATATTACATAGTCCTCCTCTCCTTTCATCCAGACTAAGTCTGGAAAGAAATGCTTCTGTAACACACAATTCACAGTTGTGACAACTACAGGTCTTAAAAATAATCACTGATTGTACCAGTTTTCTCCTTTTCCTTAAGCATAGGGACTAATATACAGAAGAGCAATTTATTGTTCCTCTTGAAGTCTACACATCTGCTGATCGAAATTCAGAGTTCTTTAGCCTTATTTTCACAATCAATACCTACAGAATCAAAAATGGAGGCCAAAGATCCCTCTCAGCAACATCTTACAGTTAACAGGCAGAAGTCATGGCAGTCACCCTATCTCATGATTTCCTTGCAAGAAACAGAATTTCTGGGTTTTAGCTTCTTTGCCGCATTTAAGAGCTCATCTCTTATACTAAGATTCAGAATGTCTTCATTAATAACTTTGACAACTCCAAGGAACAGACCCTCTAACTTGAGAGATTTCACAGACCTCACCTGGAAGAGACGCGCGCAGCTCGATCCTGGCTCCAGTGAGCATTCCAAGGTGCTGCATTCCAAGTTCCTTTTGTTCAGAGAAGTGAAAAACACTCAGGCAAACTTGCATAACTGACATAACCAGTATCTATTGTTTCCTAAGTTTTTGGATAAGCTGTAAAATACCGCTTTTTCTTTCTAGTAACTGATATAGTGTCCAACATCAGATCAAGCTGTTATCTCTTGTCCTCATTTCACTCATCCTCATTTCTTCTTCCTCTATATTAAGCTAATTTGATTTTTTGGGGTCTGTTCATTATGACATATACTGACTTTGCATATAAGTGTATCTTAATAGCATAGGTAAGCCAAAACATAACCCCCCCCCACTTTTTACAGTAGTACTGTTTAAAATGCAGAATCAGATAACAAACAGTACAGAAAACATTTAATGCAAAGTTAAATACAATACAAACTTTATTAAAAATAGGTTGCAAGTGAAATACAGTAGAAATGGGAAACTACAGCAGTTCTGATGTTTTTCATAATAATGCACAGACAAATATATGAAAAGCACTTTTACACATATTCACACTTGACCCAAATGCCCAATGGCGGCCAAATCCACTCAACTGAAGGTTATAGATATTCTTTTGCTAAGCCTTTTTCAGATTCTAGCAGCAATAGTAAATTCAGCCACAGCATAAGTTTTTTTTCTTTTTTTTCCTTAAGAAAAATTTGTCACTGTAAGGCTGCTAGTGTTCTTAAGATAAATTGGGAGAGGCTTGCTTTTCCTGATTTAACAGACATAGCAAGCATGCAAATCCTTCATTAACACTTTGAACCAGTTTAATCTTCTACTTCATATTTAACAGGTGAAACGGTAAAAGCACACTTTCAAATAAGAAACCTGAAATACGTAAAAAATATTTACACTCCAATTTTCATTAACTTGCATTTATTTATCATACAACTCTTATTAAAAGTGATTTCTTTCCTAAGGCAGTGAAAGTCTACCCCTCTGTATTTGGAAGTGTGCACAATTCCCTAAATATATATTTATAAGAGAACAATATGATACAGGAAAAAAATCATCTAAAGCCAGTAAAGGGCTTTGTCAAATAGAAAATTTGTTTGGAATCACAACATACATTGTCCTAACATCACACAACGAGAAAAACTCTGATGAGGTCCTTATCTCCAGCATCATCAGCCACATATGCATAGCTGAAGAAACAACAGTGGGAGGAAAAAAGATTAACAATTTAAAATTAAATAAGGCTATTACAGTGTGAAGAAATACCTTGAACTGCCAAAACATCTTTCATATAACAGTAACAGGATGTTAGTAAAGCCAGAGAGATTTTTGAAAAAGAGTTTACAAGGATTACTTTCTGAACGTAAGTAGACACAATTTCCTGCCAGCAGACCAGTTCAGCTGAGTAGCTTGCTAACATTCCTGTTTCCAGCCAACAGCGTTACCCTTGATGCTTCACACTTCAGTCTTTTTCTCCACACAAAAAGAGATATTGCTGAACTGATAATAGTAGACTCCTGTGCTATTCCTTGGCCAGTTGCCTTACTCCTTCTACTCTAACTTCCTTGGAAAACATAGGCATCAGTTCTGCAAGCTTTGGAACTGCAATTGTTACTCCTTGTTGTAAACACACAACCAGCATTTTAGTCCTAGCTGTAAAAGGGACACTATTGTAGCCCACTAACTATTGCTTATGTAATTTTCAAATACAATAAATACCCCAAGTTTTTTCAACCTCACATTTTCAAAAGTCTGAAGAACATATACTGATGATACATCTACATACAAACCTTCCCATAACTACAGATAAATTCTTAGGCATCCATTTTGGAATAAAAATGTTCTACAGACTTGCTGGGTCCAAGGTTTTATCTAGAGAATACATTATCCCACTACTAAGTAATGTTAAGATCTGTACTGATATGCTAATCACTGTATGAACAGCATATGTGTATGTAGTATGTCAAACTCGCATATAAAGACTTATTAAGATGGCCCAGATATTGGCTTCTTATCAAACAACCTAAAATACTAATATCTAGTGCACAGTTTAGTTTAGGCAGTTCAAGTTATTCTCACTCTCTCTGCTCAGCAGCTAAAACAAAAGTGTGTCTGTAAAACACCAGGAAACAGAACTTATCTTTGACAAGTGCTACTTGGTCTGGTGCACAAGAACTTAACCCCAAGAAGAGAAGGAAAGAAAGTTACCTTCACGTGATTCATATCTTTAAAATTTTACAGTGCTTTAATTGTATAAACCACAAGCTCCTGGTAAAGCAATCAGTTTTCTTGCTATTGCAACATCTCTAAATCTTAATTAACAGTCTTAGATATAGAGGAATCAAACTCTCTTTTCAGAAAATATTCATTTCCTGTTCATTAGCAGAGCCCCTCCCCATCTCAAGCCCGCATTTTAGAGATCTTTCAGTTACATCTGATAAGGTGCTTTAATATTATTTTGTGTTCAACTCATTTTCCAGTTCCATTAATTTTCTAGAAGCTTTTACTTTATTGGATACATCTTGACCCTGTGAAAAAAGTCGCTGGCGTTCCCTGAACGTCAGATTTTCTGGTGCTCCAGGTAAATCTGCATCTTGACTGGAAAAAGAAAGAAAGACATGTTATAATTATAGCTCAAAATAACCTTAAATATAAAAATTCTTAATCACAAATACATTAACTTGACAGTGGCAAGTGGTGGTCTTGACAGTGGCAAAATACTGTAATTGTATTAGTATTCTGCAGGGTTTACTGGGGGGCACAAATACTAATTTGTGCCCCAATTTGCCCTTAATTCTTCCAGGGAGCTATCATTTAGTAAATCATAAGAGAAAGCTCATGACTACAACATATAAACCTGAAGGAAATCACTTGCCAATTTTAAAACAAAATTGCCGGTGTAACTAAGGTGCAGTCAGCATTAGCACAGCACTGCTGTTATGGCTAAATTGCCATGGCTTTCTATGGTAGTTTGTGTCTATGAAAAAAAAAAAAAAACAACAAAAAAACAACAAACCCCACTCTAATATAAAGCTTTTAAGTACCGGTGAAAAAAAAAAAACAGTGTGCTTGCTGTAGGAGTTGCAACACCTCTTCATTCTATTCTATACTGGCAAGGCTTCAAATGTGATAATGGCCTAACCTCTTTCACTTGCCTCCATTATTGAAACTATCTACTTTTTTTTTTTTTTTTTTTGTAAAAAGTGTCTCTGGCCATGACAATGACCATCTCAAATTACTCTTATCAGTCTCCTCTAAGCAGAGGTAACAATATATCTAAGATTGACTCTCATAATACAGTTTTGATATTTATTTGAATTCCATCATTAGAGAAGTTTCACTTTTAGCTCCAAGAAGTATCTGCTCTGCACATGCCACTGAAACATTAACTGCATATTAACAAGCATACATGAACTGGGCTACCAGCTCCTACAGAATCCTAGGCAAAGCCCAGCTGCATGTTTAACACTACACGGGAAAGCCTGCCACTCACGTACAAAATATAACCCATACTACTTAAGCTTACTGCAAATTTGGTAAGAAGTTCGTGCGATGTACTGTTCAGATTTAATAAATACACCTAAAAGATGTTCATTTGTAATGATCACTCAGTACAATCACAGCAGCCAAGACTCCTGTAGAACTTTCTTTGTATCCTGAGGCAGCCCAAGACACTCCAACCCACTGCAGGACTAATAAGTAGCCCACAGAGATAAGGCAAGAGCAAAAAATCAGCCACTGAAGAAGTTAGTCAAAGCACATGAATAAAAGTTAACATTTAATGGACCTCCTGCATGTCACCTTTTAGATCTTTTGTCTCTTGGATCCCGATAAATTTCTTGGGCGCCAACAGTTGCTCCTGTAGATCCAGTGTATGAATTTATTCCTTATGCAAAAGAAAAAAAATGACAGTTGAAGAAGAGCAGCTACAACACAACAATTTTACATCTTATTTCTTCTATAAGGTGCAGTGCTTTTTTCAAGAAATAACTTCAAATGGAGTCAGAAATAATCTGGAGGGTCATCTGATCTGTACAACATTTAAAGTCAATACTGGAATAAATTCTATTCCTCCTCCTCAAAAAAAGTAATTTCTTATTCCTAATTTTATTTATCAAGTCAGAACACATTTTATTTAAACTATTCAACTCATATCAAGTCATGGTATTTATCTTATTATGTCTCATTGTTAAACATTAAAGCTCATTTTCAGGAGATTGAAGGAAAGAGTTCCATACTCACTTGACTATCCTGCAACAAGTTCTACAGGGAAATAAATTAGCTGCAGCTGCTGTATTTGTGAGACAAAAAAGTCTCATAAAATAAAAAGTCTAAAATTAGTGAATATCATCTTTGCAATTCAGAAGAGCCAAAACTTTTGTCTTTGTTTAGCCAGATTACCTAAGGTATTACCACCCAGAAAATGCTCCTCTCCTTTTTTTTTTTTTTTTTTTTTTTTTTGAAGTCAGTATTTTACAGCACTGCACCTTTAGTTTAAATTAATACAAGATACACACAGTTTTACACAATATATTAATCCTTTCTAAAGGTCACAAGACAAAACCTTTCCAATCAAAAGTAATAATTTAATCAGCATTTAAGGCTGCATTCTCTTAACTCTCAGGAAAAAAGAACTGTCAGAGCACAATACTCAGGTGTGTCTTCAGGCAGTTCTGGTATCAATATTGCACACGTTATGTCTTGTGAACCTTCTTCTGTACAGAGCAGAATGGTTGCTTCTTCCACTGGTGTGTATAACATCTCACAAATATTCCATAATGGAAAAGAGGTAATATGATAAAGGAACGCAAACAAATTTAGCTGATGGGATGCAGATTCAATTTTTTCATCAGAAAGTTGTTGTGGATCAAGTCATACTAGGTAGCCCAGAAATACAAAGATTTTCTTTCCTTTCAGGCTTTAATCTCATATGCTTACAATAACCATCCCCACTTTGAAAGATCTGGGTCCTCACATTGTGATTCACACTGCCAACTACTTTAAAGATGGTAGCTTTGATTGAGGCGTTGACTTTTTTGCGTGGGGAGAGAGGGAGGGTTCTTGGCAGACTCAATAGTTTTAAATTCATCTTAGGCAACCCAGTGGAAGAAGGTACGAGAGCAAAGTTTGCTGAAGCATGGTTTACTAGAGTTAACATTCAGAACAGAAGAGAGCTGCAAAGGACAGTCATGTAACAGAGCCAGCAAGATGGAAGATGGCAAACTGCACAGTGGATTCTGCATTTTGTGCAAACGGCTTTGTACGTTACGCAGGCAGTCTTCAGAGAAGCTTGAGCAATCAGGTGAAGTTAACCTGTTCTCATGGCTATTTTAAAAATTATGAAATAAGAGGATTCAGAATTAGTTGTATGGTTTATGGATTAGGTTATTAAAGGTGAAGCATCATACTACAATATTCCTTAATTGAAACCAAAAACCTAAACAAATCTTGGTAGATTGTCCTCCTGATTGTTTTCCAGGAAAAACAAACACACATACACAAGAAAAATGCAACTGAACACTTCACTTTCTTGAGATTCATTTCTCCATTAAAAAAAAAAGCCAACAAAAAACAGGGTTGGAAAATGCAGTTAAAGATGAAATGATATACTGGATTGCGGATGATGGGAGGGGTAAGAGTAGTGATGCCAAGTAGTGATTGATGGTTCTAGAGTTACTTAATTTATTACATGTACAGCCTGTGAAGTGCCAAGTAAGGAAGGGAAGATAGGGTCTTTGGAAGCCTATGTGCTGTGGTGGAAGGCATGTTTTATGCTCAATTCTAATTTATTTCAAGTAACAATTTCCAGAAAAAGAAAGTATTTTGAAAGAACAAAAATTCAGTATGGACATGTTAGAAGCTTGATCCAGCTTATTCCTAAAAGCAAGCTAATAATACAGGCAGTTATAATATTTGAAGGATTTCTTTTCCTGTAAATTTATTGTCTTCAATTTTACTTTAATTCATTAACTCTTTGCAATATAAGGAGCTCAATGCAAGAACAAAACCAAGATTTGAAATCAATGCTTGGTGATTTGACAGTGAAAGAGATATCTATTGTACAGATATGGTGCTTTCTCAAGGTTACACATTTCATACAGATGCCACTTGTAGGCACGTGTAAGTCAATTCCTTGTAGGCTTTGGCTGCTCTCCTGTAACGGTACCATATATTGGTTGCTGTACCACGCACACTGTCTGTCCATACTCCAGTCTCATGACAACAAACTGAAAAAAAATCAAAACTCCCATCACCTTCCTTGGAGGAACTTGGAAACAGTGACAAAGCAAGACAGGAGTGGCAGATGGGCTTGCAGAATCCACAGTGACTGTAACATCAAGAGATCTCACAGGGAATGCTAGGGTAAATAAAACATTTTTTTCTTTAAGTGAGCATCGGCATGGATGCCTTTTATGCAACATGCGTGGTGTATAGACCCAAAACAGTGAAACTGCTAAACATCAAACATGTCAGTTAGACAGTAATTGTAACTGGGCACAAAAACATATAGTGCTGTGCAGAGCTCCCTGGCACTGGAAACAGTCTAGCTGTAGTAGGAGCCAACTTTGCCCTGCAAAGAAAAAGATGCCTTGCTGGAAAACAGTGACTTGAGCCTTAAGTGAAAATGATGCAGACAGGTAACTCACAGTAACACATACCTGTATGGTCTCACACACAGGATCCTAAGTCATACTCATGTACTACTGTAACTATTATAAGTGTTTCAGATAAATGGAAACTGTTCTGAAGCTCCTATGCTCTCTATGACCAGAACCTAACACCTATGATTAAAGAAAAACAGTTTCTCATAATTCATTATGTGGCCAAAAAAAGTGAATGGGGATGTACCATGGTGTAGGCTGCCTGATTTCTCATGGGATTCAAATCCAGTACATAACCTAGTCATTCAGCCAGAAGCTAGCATGAACATTTTTCTCTTGCTCTCCTGGGTGATTATCCTCTGCATTTTAGAAGGATAATTTGATCAGGGTGAATTGGCTGTCAAACATTTACTGAATTCTGTTGTACTGACACAAGTAAGAAGGGAAAACTATGAGAATATTATGACCAACCTTCTTGTCAGAAGAATATAGAACAAAACAGATGTAGGGCTGGCAGATGCTGCTATTTGAAAGTCTTATGAGCTGCCCATTTACTTGGGGTGGAATTCAAACAAATACTTGAAGAGTAAAACATGAAAGACTTCTATATGGCCATGATATACCAAGTTAGCTGAGAACTTTGGACTGAATTTTGGGTTTGTGCATACAGCTGAACTAGTACTGCAGGTTAAATATATGGTGCTGAAGTTGCTAGTAACTGCATCTCTATGGATGCCCACTTGGAGTTACCAAGGAAAGAAGAGATGACTAGGCAAAGAAGTGTAGGAGTGTAAAGGGAATGATCAAGACAAAAAAAACACTACGATAGAATTTTTGCTCTCCTTTTCAAGAAAATCAGACTGAATGAAGCAGAAGTACAGAAACTGTACCTGATACCACACGCCTCTTGGTGCTGGTGTATTTAGAAATACGTCTATAAAGGTCATTTTTAAAGCCATTTGCACACACTATTGAAATTAGAAGAAGCCCCAGTACCAAACAGGAAAGCAGAAGCTCCCTTCATGAACCCATTAGGAAAGGCTTCCTCTCTTCAAGAGAGATGCGCTTCTGCAAGTCCTAAGTAACCAGTAGTCAGTTGTACAAAACAAATCACTGAAAGATACAGAGTGAAAGCCAAGACCAACAGTACTTTGGATTGGTTGAGTAACAGTTAAAAATCATTTCTAATTCACTGTGTAAAAGATGAATTTTTGATTTGAAAGAGGTTGGGTAAGGAACAAGGAAATTTGAGAGATCAAAACAATTACAAAAATGGATTATTATCAGGATTTAAGTTAGATCACCATAGTGAAAATACAGTGATTGAGTGGAAAAAAAATCACAGAGTAAGTGATTATATTTACATCACCAGAGCAGAGAACTTCAAGGTAGTTCAAGATTGTAGTGAAGATTTTGATTTCACGATCTCTACCTTTAGAGCTGCTTGCATGGATGAAACTCGGTTTGTTTGGTGGGGGCGGGGGCTGGCTTTTTTTGGCAGCAGTACTGTTGGCATTGACTGGAGATGGCTGGAATGAGTTGGAAAGAAAGAGGCCATCTGAAACTGGGCGAGGCTGGCGGGAGGGCTGCTGTGGCTTAAGGGTGGCAGGAGGAAAGTCACCATAAGATTTTCTTGTGCTGGAGTACTTATCCTGACCTGCTAGATTGGAATCCTCCTCCTCCTCATCATCATTGTATGCAACAAACTTGGCAGTATAAATCGTGTCAGGGGAGAGAACCTGCGTTTTGAGGTAAGAGGTGTTTCGCTGAGGTGGGGGAGGAGGAGCGTTAGATGAAGGGGTTGGGGATGGGAGTTCATATTCCCGTGGAAGCGGAGGTCTGTACAGACCAGGCTCGTCAGGTTCCAGCAATCTTCGCTCCGCTTCATCGTGTTGCCTGCGCCTTTCAGCCTCGAGGCGGTTGTAATACTCCTCTTCCTGCCGCCTCTGCAAGCCCAGAGCAAACAAAAACACAGCGGTCAGACAGACAGGCACTTCGGACCAAACGACAGTTAAGTTTTCCAACACAGAGTTGCCACTATTTTTTTTCTCCTTTTCTGGCAATGAGCATCTATACCAAGTCATGCAAAGAAAATATATTACTATTAAAAGAAAAAAAAGAAAAAAACAGTTGTCCTATAAAACAGCTTTTCTGCTATTTCTGGAATTACCACTGCCTGTGGTAACTAAAGTAACTGCCTATGTGAACTAAGGGCATTTCCAGCACTTATTACTATTTCAAATAGTGCTAGAAATAATTAATTTGTTTCAAGTTACATCCTCCTTTATAGGATAAGGATTTTTCTAAAGCTGTAAAGAATCTTTAGGAGAGGAAATAACTCAGATTATAAAGTTCCTTTTTAAGATGGTAGTTAATTTTGCTGCATGCTTATGCAATATAAGTTAATCAAGGGCGGCTTGTAAGAGATGACTCCTTAAAAATAAATAAATAAAAAGAGATAATGCCAAAAATGAAAACATATTTGACTGCACAGTGAGTTAGTTATCTGCTATAATTACTGCCTTCCTTTCTAAAATGCAAGTTCCCTTTTTTCTTAAAGTCCAAATGTAAAGACAATATGGAATATTTTTCTCAACTCCACAATAATTCAAATTTTCATACCCCAACCTGTGTGCAAATGTGTGCAAACCAAGTGTGTAAAAACAAAAACATATTTAAAAAATGAAAAAAAAAAGTTTAAGTGCCATCTCAGCCATTATGAAACATAATATTCATACTAAACACTGAATAAAGTCAGGAGATACAGTTGATTTCTGCCACACCTTTCAGAAAAGACTGAATACAAACATCTCACTGCAATAAAAGCTACTACTGGAATTTCTATTGTATTATTTGTGAAATACCAGTGAGCTCCAACAACCACATTTTTTTTTAATCTTTTTTTTTCCCCTTGGATAAAATGAAACCTTGGGCCATGAATGTTTTCACTAGGCTAATGTATTCAAGTCCTTCTGACTCAAAATTGAGCTGTTTCTGGCCAGACTAAACAGGAGAGGCCTATACGGAACTCCTGCTGCACTCAGAAGACCATAACCTTTTCTTCAGCCTCTCTTCTGGTTCGCTCCTCCTCTTGCTGTCGTCGCTCTTCTTCCTGCCTGGCCCTGTCTTCTGCTTCTCGTTTGCGCATTTCTTCCAACTGTTGCTGCCGTCTGCGTTCTTCATCCTGTAACTAACAGAGACACATCTTTAATTTTTCATTAAATTATCACTCATGCTGCTAAGATGCAAATAATCGAGTTACATTTTTGATGCATCTAAAAATAACAAAATCAGTAAAAAAAAAAAAAGTATGCTACAGATGACTCAGTGAAGTTTTCAGCTGCTGAAAATATACTTTGTTAGGTTGTTTTTCTGTGAGAGGAAAAGCAGAACATAATTACGTACGTAACAGCAAAAAATCACAGCGGGAGAAATGCACAGCAGTCACATAGGAACCTCTAGCAGAAGACTGAGTTGACTCGTATCCCAGACTGCTTCACTAACCAGAGTCTCCTAAGTACAGTAAAGTGAAATGAAATAGTTGGAACCAATGGTCCACAGCTCCATTAGCCAATTGGTTTTGCATTTTGGATTAGTATTTAAGCACCGGAAAATCATGACTCATTAGTCAAAGGGTCAATCCATTTAAAGTAACAGGCTCACTCAGCAAGTCTGCAAATGGTCTCAAGAGATAAATAAAGTCTCCCACTGTATCGGCCACAGATGTGTTTTGAAAAGAGCAGACAGCAAGGCAACTAAATTTTAGATTATTTAGATTTAAGAGCTCCTATGAAAACTAATGTCCAGCTTAATGCTATTTTTTCCCTCTACATATGATGAGCACTGCACTGGTTGGAAAAATGAGCAGTAACCCACATCTGTCTTTGTGTTATTCTCCAAAGCTGGCAAAGCCTGGGATGGGTAGTGCATTCAGTAGTAACTGGACTACATGTGAAGCTGCTTCTTACTACTACATATGTTCTAAAGGGTTGGGTTTTTTTTTTTTTTTCTTTTCCCCCCCACCTCTCTCTCTCCACAGGACCTTTCTTAAGAAATAGCAGTATTTAGTATACCTGATAGTGAAGTATAACATCAGCTATACTAAATACTGCTACTTCTTTACTTCTTTTTTACAGTATGGTTTCCTTCATAGAAAAAGGCCTTTAAGACACATGAAGCAATATTGATAAGAGCAGAAAATTAATTTTATAGAAAGAAATATTAGAAATAAAGACATTTTATGGAAGAAATATATAGTCTCTTGGATGACAACCTTCATGTAAGTGTGTCCCTTCCTCTCCCTCTCTGCTATTAAAAAATGGCAGATGTGCTTTGAAGCTTATTAATGGTATATAAGATACTGGTCAAAGGTTTTGTCAATTTTGCTTCTGGTTTAAAAATATATATATATTTATTTATTATTTGACTGATTTTCTGATAATTATTTCTCCTGCAATTTTTAGGTAGTATTTTTTTGCAGGTATCTTTGGACAGATAATTTTGAAGATGTTTGCCTTTTACATCTGTAAATGGAGAATTTTTATACAGAATAATTAGAGAGAAAAAAAATGATTTAAGGTATTGTTAACAATCACCATTTTTCATCAGGAAAAAAAATATGTAGTTATCTTGATTTGGGATGAAACTTGGCAAATCTAGGCTAGAGGATGCTGCCTCTGAGCTTTAGTCACAGATGACTCCCTCTTATCCAGGGCAGAAAATTTTGCAATTCCTAGCTGAAAACTACACAAAGATAAAGATCACACTTAGTATAGCCCATACAGCAAGGAACAATCAAACTGACTACTTGGATTAACATATTTTCTGGTCTTTCTTGGTTATTAAAAAGACCGCAGTTTAACACAGGAGATAATATTCTTATCGCAAGAAAAGACAGCTACTAATTCAAGAAAATTCATAGAAAAGAAAAAAAAAAAAAAAAGGCCAACAAAAAGGCACAAGTTGCATACTGAGAAATACAGTAAAACACTTTGACTTTGCCCCAGTCATCTTTAGAGAAAAACCCAGTAATTATCCCAGTAGTTCACTGCATAAATATCTTTTCCCTAAGTAGTAAACTCTCCTACTTCAACACAGCTAAACAGAAACAAACAGGGCAAAAAAGACAGAATTGATTTAACTAAAGAGGAAGGAGGATCAACTATCTCAAATAAATAAAGGAGGGAAAACGGGGCAGTGCACCCCTGTGGAGACATCCCACATCAGATGTCAATCACAGCAATTTTGGAAGAAAATTATATCTACATCAGAGGCTATTCTAAACATAATTCATAGGGAAAGGACACAAATTAGATATAAGGCACAAGTATGAACGGAGTAACTATTACAGAGTGATGCTTCACTTCTTTATAACTAGTTAGCTGGTTTCTGCTTTGCAGCATTTACAGACCAAGACATAGAGCGCCGGGATGGCGAGTCTTGCTGTATTGTAGCAACTTGTATTTGTGATCACATACAGTGGGATGACACTTTTCAGTATTCAGAGCTTCCAAATTTTCAAGACACTAAGGAAAATAAGCTCCATTTTCTAGTAAAAGGGCTCTCTGATAACATCCCCAATTTGAATCTTCGACCTCAGTATTTTGGCCTCAGTATCCATCCCAATTAGATTCTCTCTAGTTTAAAAGCCACATCATGTATGATTTACTGTTCCTCCAGAATTTACTTCAAAAATGTATGCCTCCAGGCACTGCTTACAATGGTTTCAAAAAGTTCCAAAAAACCTTTCAATTTATATCTATTTATTTATGGCAACTAAAGCTGGGTTAGATCTGTTAATGGCCCATGAAATTAAGAGACAAACACTAGGGAAACTGACAATTTATGGATTATCTTTTCATCAGTGTTCACCAGCCTTCTAATAAGGACAACAGCTGTCAACAAGGCTCATATCAGATGTTCAAAAAATAAACATTGAGCATTCTAAAAGGCCTATCTTTTTTTTTAACCTAGAAACAAGAAAGCAATTTCCTGGATACACAGTGACATAGGATAGATTTGCCCGAAGTCAGGCAAATACTTCCAAAACCATGAAATCAGGGCAGGGGTGGCGGGGGGGAGAAAAAAAAGGGTTCTTGGTTTTGCTGGATTTTATCATTCACATCATATACTTCAGAATTAAAATGTTTCCTTTTTTTAATGCTAATTTTGATGATTTTAGGAGCATAATAAAACCTGTCCTGACTCATGTCACGGTTGATGCAATGCAGGTATTGCCCCCAGCACAGGGGCTGGCTGCTATTGGCAGCCGGTTCCTCTAGCACTTCCCAGACATGACTGTACCAGAGATGTTGGCTGGGGCATCTGTGTCTAATCCTGTCACTACTGGCTTATGGGTGCCATGTCTATGAATTTGCCTAATCCATTTTACAGCATCTGACACTGTCTGCTTCACCACTGCCTGCAGCATAAGGACCAGAGCTCAGAGGCTGCCCTGTGTATGCGTTTTAAAAGTTGTTATTTAAAAAGCAGGGTCAAATGGCCAAGTTCATACTTTGAATAGTCAAGCTAATCACTTCTCAGATGTAAAATTCATTATACTAACAGGACATACACGCATAACCCTTCTTTCAAACTCAGTACACTAATCATACAGAACATACTCTGAAGGTGCTATGTTATTTCTTTAAAAGACTACAGAACTATCTTTTTTCCAAGCACCTATTTCCAATAATAGCAATAAAATACAGGATTAGCCAGAATCAGCTTAGCCAAGTACTGCCAGCCAGCAGCCAGTTACTGCTCCAACTTGAAAATCTGTCATGATTTAACGAAAGAAAATGGCATTAACTAAATGAAACTGAAATTTAGAAAACTAAAGTCTAGTAAGTTAATCATTGCATGTTTATGAGATCTACTTGAAAATATTAATTCAGAGTTGATAGTTTTTATTTTGATGAGAAATTCTTAAAACCTGTTAACTATGGGGTGTCAGTGTGTGCTGAAATAGCATTGAAAGCCAGGGCAGGACAAGAACCTGACTCAAATACCCTTTATTATTAGGCTGTCAGGACAATTTTGCTTTAAGTCAGAAATAAATGGTGAAGCTAGAGCTTTCCTGAAGCCTCAGGATGGGAAGCAGAAGAAATCTTACCTCACAGTTTGTGCATTCCAACTGATTATAAGATTTTATAAACAAAATTACACAAAATATCAAGTAGTTTTATATTAGACCACGGCTACAAGAAACATCAAGCCTGCAAGCAGCAAACAACATCTAAAAGGACAGAAGCACAGGGAAAGGAGTCACCACGTCTGGAAACATTAAAAGGCATGCTTACATTTAGCTTATTGCATATGGTATCAAAATGTTTTTTGAGGAACTGAAGATGGCAAAATCATCCAAAGGACATAAGATGGTTACTAATAAAATCAGAAAATGAAATGGGAAAGCGATATTGAAGAGAAAGAAACAAACATACCAAATCTAGAACAGATATTGCTGGCACAGCAGTCTGCTGCAGGTAGTAAGAAAAGGGAAAAAAAGAAAGATGCACAGTGAAAATAAAGATAGGTTAGACTTGTGCTTTGCCAAAAGCATTTTAATTGTTAAGTCAGCAGCTTTAAAAAGAGAAACTGAATTTGACATATTCCTGAAATACAGAAATGAAAGCAGCTAAAATAACCTAAAATATTTATCAGTATTAGTTTAACTCAAAAAACAAGTTCTCTCTAGAGATATTTATTGCATCTCTAGCAATACAGAGAGCAAAACATAACAAATGCAAACATAACTTTAGCTCTAGGTGACTTTTATTTTAAGTTTCAGTAGGAAACTACAAGTTTCTTATACTTTTTGCTAATGCAATACAATTGGCTATTTTATTTTAAGCCTTATTACAATGAGATATTAAAGACACTGAGTGAAAATGGCAGTTTGATATGAATGTTTATGCCCACAGGTAACTAAAAGTATGTTAAAAATTACACACTAGCAATAGTGGGCTTTAACACAAGGAGTTTGCCAACAGTAAGTTTAGCTTTTCCTTTCTTCAGTTTCCAAGTGTAGGGCATCTATTGTTTCAAAGACTAATAAGGTTAGCCACGAGAAAAAAGGAAAGCAAAGCAGGCTGCAGTGCGTATGAAAAGAATAAGCTTAGGAAATCAAGCTGCCAAAGCAATCCTGAGCTCAACTACTACTTTAGCCAACAGCAATTCCTGAATGTCAGAATAAACATGTACAAACAGCTCTTTGCAAGTAGAAATAGTTTATCGCAGAATTAAGCCATCTCTTAAACTAACAGAAGACACTTAGCAAATTACAGAACAATTTAAGCCTGTCAAAGCAGACCTATTGGACTGTAACTTTGGTAGCAGTGCTATTGTTTACAAAAATGTCTTTTCCTATAAAAACTGATTTCTAAAAACAATAGTTACTAGGTTCTGAGAAACAACAACAACCAATAGAAAGGTAAAAACTTCATTATAACATAGTTGTATTATCTTATTTCACGTGGCAGCTATACACAGCTTTCACAGCAGTGAAGCTAAGGGAGCAGACCTTGTTACATACTGGCTACCCTGAACAAAAGCCAGGTTGTGTGTGAGCCAGAGCCCCCGGACAGGGCGCTTTAGTTGCTGGGAGTCCCATCAACACCCCAACCAGACAGTCCATTCTATGAAGACTTCCACTCGTGACTGCTACAGCCACCAGCCTGACCAAGAGGTAGCGGTAACAGCCGCCTCCTACCCGAGCCTCTATCTGGGGAAGACCATCAAGGTGGAACCTCATTGCCCTTCACTGTTCCCTGGAAATAGCACGGCATATGGTGTCTGTCTCTGGGTCCAAGTAAAGCTAGCAAGACCGTTAATAGTTCTTAGAATTAAATATATTTAAGAAAAATCACACACTATCTTGTTCCCACTCTCCCACGCTCATAGTTCAAAGTATTTCTGCTTCCCTTTCTGCAAGTGAATTACATGCAACATCTATCTTCTAATCCTGCTCCAGCTACCTGGCTAAATCCATTTGTGAAAAAGATTTCCTCCCCTCCTGCTCCCAGCAGGAGAAGAACCAGAAAAGTAAGTTCTGCTCCCAGCTAGATTCTGTGGCAGGCAGCTACGGGTAGCTCTGTAACACACCACCTAACAGATGAAGCCAGTGTAAGCTAGTGAGGGTTTCTTCCACAGCTTTTAAATTAAAGCCACTAATGCAACTCCATCCTCTTTTGCCCTGAGAGGACATCAAAGCACTGAGAGAAATCCAGAGAACCCACTGAGATACACATTGACTTTTGTCTAGAAAGGATTACCCCCTTTTACCCTTGCTCTTCTTTCTGCTTCCAGGCGTTGCATGATGAGCATAGTATCCACATCATCATCCTCCTCTTCATCATCATCCTCATCCTTTTGCTTTGACTCTTGAAGTCGCTTTTGAAATTGCCACTCAAGCATGAGTTTGCGCAGACGGTCATTTTCTTCTGCTGTACGATCAGGCTTGTTCTGGAGTTCCTGAATCTCTTTACTCAGCATGTCCACAATGTGCATTTGTTGCTGCTTCTCCAGTTTCTCCTTAGCATCCCGCTTCCAGGGATCTGGAGAGAGGCTGTCACTGGAGGACAGCTCTTCCTTGCTGATAGTAAAGTATTGCAGATCTCTCCGCTCTATAGTCCGAGGCTGCTGTTGGGGCTGCAGCTCTCGAATGACTGTTTCTTGAGACCTCGGCAAAGTTGAAGTTTTTTCTGATTTCACTTGCTGAAGAGAGACTGGAGGAACCACAGGCTGAGCAGGAATTAGCGGCTGAGAACGCATTTGGCCCAGTTTTCTCTCCTGCTCACGGCGTTTCCTTTCTCGCTCTTCCTCCAAACGTGCCTTTTCCTTTTCATACCACCTCTGATGCTCTTCTCTTTTTTTACGCTCAGCAGCAGCAACTTGGGAAGATGCTTGTGTTCCTATCTGATTTGGAGGAGGCGGGGGAGGCAGAGGCATATCCATCTGCAGTTCATCAAAATCTGCGGCATAATGCACCGGGGGAGGTGGTGGTGGAGGAGGAAGATCTGTTCGGATGGGCTGGGAGATGGCCACTGGAGTTGGCTGGCTGGCAGCTGGAGTTTTCCAACGGCCAGGGCCACTTTTAGCTAAACAAGAACCGGGGGAAACCGGTTTGGATGAATGGTTCAGATGCTCTTGGCTGGATGTGCTGGAATCCACAGATGAATTCATCCATGGCTCACTGTCTGACTTCCGATCCATATACTCCACATCCTTCCTTATAACCACTTCCAAACGATTCCTTTCTGGCTGGAAAGCTTTATCTCGAAGTTCTTCCTGGGATCGAGCCACACGCTGGAAAAAATAAAATAAGGTATGTATTCCATAGTCCATCTACATTAAAACATAACCAAAATACTAAAGATTAAATGGCTCAAAAACTCTCATTACCAAAGGTAATTACTTCTAGTGAAGTTCAGCATTTCCATACCCAGTAAGTTTCCCAAAAGCAACAGTGAAACATTCTTCCCTGTCCTTTAACTCTTTCACGTGATGGAAGAGGGTGCAACCTCTGGCATGCCCGCAAGGCTGCACCGAGTGGAAGGGCGAACACAGAACAGAGCTCCAGCCAAAGCCCTTCCCAGCTCTCACAATTTCTCAGGACTGTCCCTCACACCCCTTCCCCCCGGTAGGTGCACGAGAGGCCAGCGGCCCACGGCAGCAGGTCAAGCAGAGTAGCTTTGCCATTCAGGCTTCTCCTGGCTTAACCAACATCCGGCCTGTTAGGGAGACAAACAGAGCGGCTGCTGCTGAGGAAAAGCCAAGGGAGTCTGCCCATCCACCTCCGCGAAAAATGGTGGTGACCTCAGCTTCTCATTACTGCAGAAGTCATTCATGGGTATGGAAACTGGACAGTCATATCTAAATTCTATCTGCTTTTTGGGTATAGATTTACTAGGTTATGCTTTTGTCACATTTTTTTATGCACCAAATGCCAAGTCCTTTTGAATACAAGTTTGTGGGTCTCACTTCACTGTATAACCTCCTAAAAAGGAACACTGCGTCGTACATCAGACTGTCAAATCTGTTAATGATTTTCTTGAAGCAAATATTCCTGCTTTAAATGTTAAAAAAAACCCAAGCACTGAACACAGAATGTACCAATTATCAAAAAATGAGAGAAGACTAACAAAGCAAACTCTTTTTCTTTTTCCTCCATCAATGACCTGAACTGCGACCTTAACAGAATGCCTTCTTTGAGATGAATAAGTGTATTTTTTATGCTCTATTAGTCCAGCAGATCTGAACACAAAACTATTTGTGCTAGATTTGTTGTAAAGATGCACCTAGCCAAACAGTTTACTAATGACTTGTGTTCAGAGGAGAAAACAGGCATTTCAAGTTCCCCAGCAGTTTCCTGTAGCTTTTTACAAGCACAGTGCTCACTGCTAAGATTAAAGACTTCTTTTTCCTTGAGTCTATTTTGCTGTAATTTTGATTCTAAAAGAACCATTGTATAGTGAAGAAAACAACAACGTACACTTTCAAAGCTGCAGGGAACTAAAGAACCTAACATTTGCTTTACGAAAATACTTCTTCACTGAATCAAGTCTTAAGTTCAAATTCTGCATCCATTAGCAACATGGTGAGATAAAGTCCATTTGTTAAGTTTTAGCCACCTAATTTAGGCTACTCATCTAAACTTGCCTTAGGGAGGGGAGAGCTGAATCCCCATTCTAGGACACATGAGTCAAAACATTCCCTGGAGATACCAACCTCTCTCCATCACCTACAAAGAAAGCCTAGACATGAATTAGGCAGTTAAAAATCTGTCAAGATGGAGCCTTATGAAATGCTCAGCACAGAAATTCAGTAAAATATTCCCATAGCTACATGCCAATCATTTCACTTCCCAAGCTCTTTGCCCTGTTGGGGTTAAACACTTAAATACTTAATGGCTTAAATAATTAGGATTTGATATCTGTAATACAGCAATAACCTGAAAAACTTTTATCCAGCTGTCTTTGTAGTACATGCCTAAGTATTCAGCAACTGATCCAACCGACCCCTTACACTGCTTTCATGACATAATAACGTAGATGAAGCTACTTCCCAAATGCAAAACATACTGAAACAGATGCAATGCATGGCTTTCATCAGAAACTAAGGAAAGGAAGTTAAAAAAAAATGCTTTCACTCTATATCCTTAAGTGATAAGGCTATCTCTGGTGGATTAGATGAAAAGATGCAAGAAAGTGAGGGGATTTAGTAGACCAAGATTTAATTTTCTGTACAGCTTTGAGTAAAGTCCTCATTTACAAAGAGTGAACAAGATTATTTTTTGAATTTACAAAAGGTACTGCAAGTATAAATTAATTTCAGATCAAGAAGCACCTATGCTTTAATAATGATGTAGTATCAGTATAACTGGAAAAAAAGATGCAACTTGAAGTTTCTTAACTGTGGGAAGCAAATGCGTCTTGATGAAGACCTTGGATAGGTCTTAAAATAGTATCTTATTTTTTAAGACTTCGTCTTGTCATATAAACAAGAAACCCTGCAGGCAAAGAAGTTTTTCTGCATAGGCCTTCCTGGAAGAGTAGACGAGTTGGTTTGCTTTTCAGAAAGCCGCAAGACATTTTACAAGACAAATCCTGCTACCATCTATTTGCCATTTTATTGAGCAGTGGCGGATTAACATAGCCCAGACAACAGGTCTGCAGAGCTTGAAAATCCAAGTTCTATGAAAAAAACAGGAGTAGGCTTTCTGAATTCAAGCCAGTCTTGAAGCAAAGTAGAGCTGTGCACATGACACTAAGTCAGGAGTGAGAGCTCAACTGAAGTCTAGTCAGTTTCAGTATCCTCAGTCTGTGGCATGGTTTATTCTCGGAAACTCAAGAGATCATGGAAAGTGACTGTTCTGCTAAAACATCTCCAACAATTTGTACATGGAAGGGAAACACTTTTTTTTTTTTTTTTTTTAAAGTACTGTAAGAAATTATTTCTAACCTGCATTGTAGTATTGATTGAATGATTACTCTCTGCCTGGACCTGAGGTTTCTCTTCATAATTTGGCCACTGATTCTGAGTTGGACCCATTCGATCTTGGGACTTTGAGGCTGGGAATGTGAAATATTCTCTAGTATAGGTCTGTGTTGGGATGGGATAAGCTTCAGGTCGTTGAGGCAGAGTCTGTTCCTGAAAAAGTTAAAAAGAACATAAGACGAAATTTACTAATCACACAGATCTGCACAGAATGCTATTCTATATTTCCTTTTTTTAATTCTAAACTTCCATTTTTGAAAATGCATTTTCTAAACATTTTGATTTGATTTTAAGAATATTATTTGTCTGGAATGTCAGATAGTGAAGTTTTCTAGTAAGAAATAAGTTGTAGTTATGATCCTGAAAGGAAGTAAGCAAATAAGCAATATTGTCCCACCCTGAAACAAACAAGCAAACAAACAAACAAAAAAACCCACTGCAACCAAAACCTCAAGAACACATTTTAATGAAACCATCCACAGCTGTCTCAATCTCTCAATACGGTAGATTAAGCAAAAACTCCAACCAGTCACTACCACCAGCATTACGTTCAAATTCTTAAATGAGATACAATTTTGACCCAAGCACACTTCTCCTATTGATAGCTAAGGCAAGTTTAATAGACAGTATTTTGCAAGCCATTTCTGACCTCTGTGCAAAGATTTCCAGTGGAGACTGAGGTTATTTTGGTGGTAGTTCCAGATGCGTAAGCATTCTTCCCTCCAGGGCTTGGAGGCTGATCTGTTGAAAAGTTACAGAAAGTATTTAAATGGTTGTTAATAATAATCCACCTAACAGTAAAATAATAGCATTCACAAAATATCTGTGTTTTTTCCTTTGAATAATTCTAACAAAAGGCTTTCTCCAAATGTTGCTACTAGGTCGGCATTTTAAACTTGATCCATCTTTTAAAGCAATCATTCCCCTTTGGAATTCAAAGGCCACAAAAAGTAGCAGAGGAAGCATCTACCCCTTAAAGAAGGATAATCTTACTTACTTGCTACATTGGGACTAGAGCGATGATCAGCTCTGTTCTTCATTAACCTGTCGTCCCCTGGCAGCTTCTTTGGTTCACTGTATTCCGTCCACGGCAGCTGAGGGCTCTCAGGTGACCCATTTTGAGCAGAGTTGTTATAGAGCTCAAAACCTTCACTCTTTGGTCGGGGTTTACCTGAGCCACGGCGGTCAGAAACTGTAATAGTTAGATAGGTATTTTCCCTCTTTGGCTTAGAAAACTACTATCTAACTCATTCTTTTTAAAGCAAGAGCTACGTTGCATTTGTAATTGAAAATGAGGTGCTAGTTAAACAAATATTAAATTTTAAAATCTTTGGTTCCTTGGATATATAGTTCCACTCTTGCACTGACTGTTTAGGATTCCTTTGACTTAAAAAAAGACACCAAATATCGGGGAAATCCAAACGCGCTTTATTGAAAAGTCTCCTGATTCTCAGAGACATATGGTGTCTGGGATGGTGTTGTAAACTGTGATAATAGGGATTTATTCTTTTAACCCATTACTTTCCATATTGTAGTACTATCTTATATTTAAAAATTTTCTCTGTTCACAGAAATATTTTATAATTAATACATTTGTCTTTTGGAGTTAGTTAATGGAATTATGATGATAAAACACACCACTGGAGAAACATCCAAGAACTTTTTATCAGCAGATACAGACACTTAAGACCACCCACTTTAATACTCTACATTTAAAAATCAATGGTAACCTATGTTCCCAGAGGAACATGTTTCTATTTATTTTTGTCTCAGCAATCACATTATTTTCTCTGGTTATAAGTCAGTCATCATCTTTTGAGAGAAGAGGAGAAGTTTTTTTTAGGAAAGGGATGAAAAAGCTAGTGAAGTTGTAATGCCCTCTGTACTTATTATATTTTTCTTATTAAATTTATTCTAAACAAGGATTGTATTACATTGTTTTTAATTATTATTTTCACTAATGATTAGTCTAATTTTAAAGTGTATTTAAAATCAGATAAAATATTCATATAAAAGGGAATGGTTTTTTTCCATGGAATTATATGACTCTTCTGATTTAACATTTTGGTAACACTTGGCAAGGTACTGTGAACTACTACATTTTCTGCATTCTAAGGCTCATAAAATTATTATTACTATAAATATTAGCATTTTTACCTCTTTGCATCATTGGGGATGGCTGATTAAGCAGAGTTGCCAGACCATGGTAAATTGCTCCTTGTTTTGCTACTTCTAGGGTAACTACAGAACCTGTTCTCGTCATAAGTTCTGCTGCCCTGCAATAAAAGTCAAAGAATAAAACAGAGTATTACTTAAGCACTGTATTACTTAGTGTCTTTATGATCTTTTTGTATGTCATGATTTCTGCTCTGTAGCACTCTGTAGCACTTGTTTGACAAGGCATTCCTTTTCTGAATAATCTTAAAACTTGGAAAAAAAATACAAAACAAACTCATTAAATAGATAACATTGCAGGCACATACTATTTTTAATATCTACAGGTAGAAGCCAGAAGCCAAAATATTTAAAATTAGAGCTATAAAAATTGTTTCAATACTCCAGCCCAAATGCATAGTACCATATACAGAAAATAATACACAGTCACACTTTTGTTGCTAAGTTTACATGCAGGCAGTTATAAAAAGCCAAGACCAAGTGTAACACACAAAAGTATCAATAAACTATAATTCTAGCATTCTGTGCAAAGATACCTCCTGAAACCACTCCGTACCTTTCCTGGGACAGGCCCACCAAGCTTCGACCATCCACACTGAGCAACTGATCTCCTGCTGCCAGACGACCATCCTAATTAAATAATCCAGAGGAAAAAAAGAATCATATACCTATGCTAAGGTGGTGTAAATAAAAACAAATACTCATGCATGATAGTAAACAGAAGATGTAAAAGTATTTCCAAAGGATCTTTCTACCTTTGAACTTCTGATGTTTAAAAATATTACTAACCACATCTGCAGCACCTCCTTTCACAACAGACTTGACATAAATTCCAAGTTTGTCTTGACCAGCGCCCTACAAAGAAAGAGGCATTAATTTTCAAACTTTAAATGTGGTCCTAAATAAGCAAGCATTTCACAAGTTTTAATTGGAATTTTACATGACTAGGTAAACCTCTACATTCCTATTACTTTTCTATTTCCCAAAAGTGAAAAAAGAACAATTAAACAGAAGAGATTTATGTTCATTTGAAGTCAAAAGAAAGTTTCAATATCATTTCTCCTGAACCTGAAAGATGCAAAATCTATTTAGTCTGAATGCAAACTTGAATAATCAAAAAAAAAAAAAAACCCTTATGTAATTAAAATGTATAATTTATGAGTTTGTTTTAATCCGCTTCTAATAAGAAATGTATATTTACAGCTTTACATGCAAGTTGTTAATGCTTTTTATACCTCGGTGTATTATGTTGCAAAAGACTGCACTGCTACCCTCGCTAACACCCAAATGAAACAAGGTGAAATGTAGATCACCTGTTCTTCTCTGGGGAAATACATCAAAAAGGAATGCAACTACTTTTACATTTGACTGCTTTGTAATGGGTATCTGTAAAGGAACTGGTGTAACTGAACAGCATCTCTGAATATGTAATAAACAGGTAAAGTAAACATTATAATTAAGTAGTCTTTTACAGTGTTAGAGCCACTATTTAGATCTACTGCAAAGCCACACAATTTTGTCCATAAAACATGTGCCTCCAAGTAGCCATTCCACTAAATTTCAAAAGGACTGTTACCATTGAAAATATTTCCAAACGATGAACAGATCTGGGACATGAGAACATGGGTATCCAGTCAAGCCCTGCAGTTGCATCTTTCACCCAGCCCAATTTACAAGTCACCACAAAGATCAACCTACTTCTCACTACCACAAACCTTGAAACTGTCACTTCTAGTGTAAGACAATTCTTGTGATTTCACTATTTACATCAGTGAACTCTGCTATTTTAAATTACTCTGCCAAGTCACTTGGAAAAGAGTGCTATAGAAACAACAAAAAATCTCCAGCACAGTACACTTTTTAATGCAATAAAACATTAAAACATAAAAATGCACAGTACAGTTTTTAATGTAATATTCTCTTTTCAAAATAGTAACTCAAGTTGCTTTGATATTAAGAATGCAACTTCCTGCAACTTCTGTTCTTCTTCGGGGGAAAAAAAAATTCATTGTTTCCATCATCATAATAAATAAAATGAAAATCAAAGGTGAAAACTCTTCAAAAGCTGGAGAATACAAGGTTTTCTAAATAGGGGAAGCATTTCATTTTTATTCATTAAGACTTGAGTTAATTCAAAATGTTTACTCAAAAGGGAAAGAACAGGAATTACTTCAAGTCCCATGACTTGAGATTAACATTCTACATCTGCAAATATTTCAAAATATTTGAATTGAGATTGAGCTGTAATAAAAAGGAATAAATTGTGGGAAAAAAGTCATGCAATAGCTAAAATAAGGACACTTTTTATGTTCAGGAAAGATATAAGGAGTAATTTTAAAAATTAATATTTGACCAAATGAAGAGTTTTTTTTTTGTTTAAAGGACTGTAGGAAATATCATCCGCATAAGTGGAAAATGTTATTTTTAACTTCCTACCAGAAAAATTAATGTGATTTATGTTAAATACAAGTCAGAAAGCAGCTATATGAAATAATGAAAAAGGAAATCCTGCTTCATAAAGCTATTATTTTTCTCCAGGTAATCAACAAGTGCATGGGGAAGGATGATCTGGTTGACACTGCAAGATCACCAGGATTTCTCAAATCATCTCAGTTATCATGGGATACAAAGGAAGTTGTCCGTGTACAATAATAGCAGATTCAACCACAAAAAACAAGTTGCTAGTTTTCATAAGGAACAGGACTTACCAGAGAAGCCTAAAATGAATATAATAAATGAAAAACTTCTATTCAAGTCAACAACATATGAACTGCTTTGCCAATAGTGATGAGGCAAACATTTGCAATTGCACACCCACACATGTAACACTTTCTAAACTGTCTTTAACTCTTTCAGAAAGATCTTTAAAATCACTGTTTTCAGAGGACTCTTCATAGGGCTCACGTTTTGAAGACTTTTAATTCCCATTACCATCTTACCAAAAGACGCTAACAAAATATGAGGTTCGGAGAGGGATAACAAGGATGGTCAGAAATATGGAACGTCTCCCTCATGAGAACGAACTAAACGGACTCTTAGCTTAGGTGCAACCAAGGATGGAAGGAAGTAAAGGTCTGTGGAACTATGAATGGCACCGATAGTTTTGGTGGGTAGCTGATGAGTGAAAAACAATACATAATTCTTTCTTATTCTTGCTACCAGATAGCATATTTTAAAAGTAAAAAAACAAAAAAAAAACCAAAAAAACCCCACTTTTTTACAGAATTTCCTAATTAAATTGGGAAAATGCCAGAAACAGTGTTACAGTAGATGTTAAAACAGATTTAAAAAATAAAATAAAATAAAAAACAGAGATTCCTGGGAATAAGGTCCTTCAAGGGCTAGCAAAGGAAAAAAAAATAAATCAATAAAGATGCAAACACTATAAATTCTGAAAACACAGACTTCTAGAAACTAAGACAAACAAGTTATACTTGTTTTGTTTGGCTCCCTTGCAGGACACCACATTAGATGGAGTTTTTCTCTCAGGATAATTGTTCTTATATGCCAAGTCTCACAATAATTTCTCATTACGATTCCAGTAAACTGGCATTTTGCTCATTATTACTTTTTTTTTCAAAATGTTTTTATGAAGTCAGTACAGTTAGCCAATCTCTGTCCTGTGCTTTTAAGAAGGGCTATGACAGATGTCTTAACTCTAAGCCATCTCATTTAAAACTACTGAATTTTGAAAAAACAAATGATACAAAAATACATCTAACACCTTCAGATTACATCAAACATCTTTACCAGCAATCACATCACAGGACAGATGCTTTCCTTCTTTGCCTACATTATATACCATTTAATTCTCACATAGATTTTTCTCCTAAATATTGTTTACTGATGACATGACAATAACCTTTTTTTTTTTTTTTGGGGGGGGGGGGAGGAACTGCCTCTTAATCTACTTTTCTTTAAAAGAAAAGTGAAAGTTGGCATATTTTAAATTATTCCCTGACAAGCAAAACAGATCAATGACCTGTGTGTATCAAGTAAAGTAATTAATATGGTAAAAGTTTGGGTTTTTTTCCAGTTAATTTTACTTCCTCCCTGAAAAGCTAAAGCATATATATTGGTATTTAGGTATCGACGCAACTGTGGATAAACTGGATGATTATGGAAAGCAGAAACCTGTTAGATGACAGACTTTTTTTTTCCCCGCCTGAAGATAAATGTATTTGGAACCTAGCATGCTATTTCTCCAACACAAATAACCAACTACACCCCTGCAAAATCTTTATTCAATTTTTTTTTTAAAACAACTTCTCTACTATTATCAATTTACCTGTTTTTCTTCTGCATTTAAAATACTTTTTTTTCCACAAGTCCATGAGCATGGAGTCTCTCGTAGAACTTGCAAAATAATGAGGCAACACAGACTCACAGACTCACAGAATTGTTAAAGTTGGAAGGGACCTCTAGAGATCATCATTTCACCTGGCTGTATAAAAGCACTCAACTTCCAGGAGTTCAGAAACATTATATACTCTTTTTTTTCCCCTGCCCACTAAAAATAGCGAGAGCTGGAAACACAGTTATCAAATTAAAAGCAGCCAACTCTGGCTTCAGTTCGCCTAGGTTACAACTGCATAATGCTCGAACCCTAAACTGCATGAGCATAACATTCTATTCTGAATACCTGCTTTGCTTTAGCTCCAAGTGCTATCTACTGCCACAACGCATTGCTGGAACAGAGAACCATAAATAGGTTTTAAAAAGAACATATCGACCTATCAGCATTAGAAAAACAAATTGTGAACCAAAAAAGAAGTTATTACATGATATTTATAGATTCTCACACCACAAGTATATTGGACCTAAGCTTCCAAATGAGAAAACCCTCATTCTGTGCTTTTACAACACAGTGAAGTTATCGGGACAAAGGAGAAACCCAGAATATAGAAACTGAGTAAAGCACAGAAATAAATTTTAAAGCCAACAGTGGAACTAGCCAAGAAATTTGGAGTATTTTACTTCATAGTTTAAGTCTTCTCAGTATCCTGGTTACACTGTTATTTCATTTGGCTGAAGCCTACAGAGTCCCCCCTTTCAACGCCTTCTCCCTTTACTACATTGCATAAGACTGTTCCTAACCACACAGGAAAGGAGCTTGATAGGATCAACAAGGGAGAGTAAAATTATTCTTGCAAAAGTTGGCACTACAATTAAAGTAGATTAAAGCAACTATTTGTCTTCAATAACAAATGCATAATTTTCAAGGACTCTGAACATACAGGACAAATACCAAGTAGGCTTTCGATATCAACTTCAACTGGACTTTTTATTGCTAGAAGTACAAAAACCATCAAGAAGAAAAATTAATGCCAGGAAGTTTTCATCATTTAAATGTAACAGTTCATCTCTAATAAGAGCATATATATGAAGAAACTGGTCTCTTCCTTGACACCAGGGAAATATCCTCAAATATTTAACAAGCAACATAAAAGTAGGAGTTTGACCTAACAGAGGATGTTTCATTTTAAATACTATCCAAATAACTTTCAAAACAGTTAAAACATTATGACAAATATCCATGCATTTCTGCAGGAGCAGCCTCAGCTCCCACTATTTTAGCCCAACAACTTCAATTTGCTCAAACCTGTAGTTCACCTATAGACTTGCCAGACAGCTCTGAGGAGTATCTGCAGACTTACAGGGCTCTAGCAAAACCTGATTCCCAAAACAATTGCAAAACAAAACAAAACAAAAAAGAGCCTCACACTAACAGAAACGAACTGAGCAGGGGGAAAAAAACTGCTATGAGCATTTAAAATTAAGATGATTTTCAAGCTTTTAAAGTCCTGCAGGGCAAGCACATCCAAAGGGCACTTCCCAACTTTTCTCCTACCCTCTCAACATAAAGAATTCGAAGTATAGTAATTTTAGCAAGTAATGAAGATGACTAGAGTGCTTAGAACTGAACACAACCAATTTAAAAATGACAAAAAAAGAAAAAAAAAGAAAAAACACACACCTGTAGTGATGTAATTATACAACAGGATTAAAAATATATAAAATACCTTATTTTATTATTTCTTTTTAAACCAGGAAGTTTAATTGGCTGTTCAAGTAAAACATAAAAAAACCTCCTGAAAATATTTTTCTCCATGCTTGGGATTTTTCATTCAAATTGTGTGGGAAACTGAGGGAAAGACTGTGAAATGATTATATAGTCCAGTAATGATTAAGCCAAATAATCATGCAAATGCACTACACCTATATTAACTGCATGGAAGTTGTTGTTCTCCTCTTAAAGGTATATTAAGAAATAATCTGGTGCTTTAAAAACAGCACAAGTTGAAAGATGTTAACATAACGCATTTACAAGCTTGGCATGTACTTAGATTAAATAAGAGCACTGAAATAATTATTCCTAAATTTGGAGTGATTTACAGGTTGCTGCAGGAATAATGGACATTCTCTTGCACTTAGAAGGAATTTTAATAGATCTTCTAATCCTACTTGGGAGGTAAAGGCAAACACAGCATACTTCTGCATACAAAAGTCTGCTTAAAATGGTAACTGAGGTCTTTATCCTAAAGCTAAATGAAGAAAGGAATGTATGGGAAAATATTTGTGTAAGTGACCAGACTACCTTGTAAATAATAAAAAAAAGTCCGCTTCCAAGAAACAGAGCAAAAATAAAAAGGTGCTACACGTCAAGTGGATAACCAAAAAAATGAGGTATAGAATGCTATCAATAAATCTAGCAATTAAAACACAGCAGCAGCTCTATCTCTCTCTCCTAATTGGTTTTATTGCCTCTGTATGGTTCACATAAACTCTACAACAATCCTTAAAGCAGAACGCCAGGAAAGGTAAGCTTTCAGGCGAGAGAACAAACTAGAGAGGAATAACTTCATTCTTCCCACAGTCACCTGGATTCTTCTCGTGGAACAGAGAAACATGTTTAGAAATAGCTTCCAAAATGGATTCTGTAATTACAACCTGAGGATATAAATAAAGTGAGGAAATAAAATACTAAAAGGCTCATTAAGTTTATTACACATTCAGATGACGATGACTGCTGGCCGTTTCGCATCAGCACAATTCATAAGCAGGGGCTGCCTGCTTTCAAGCAAATGTAACTATTCATTTGAAATTAAATGATAACTTAGAAGTATTGAAATGGAGCTAATTATGTACTAGTTTAGTGTATGCGTTGTTCAAGATGTTCAAAACTGCATGCAAATCTGCCAAGCTCATGTAAGAAAATATTATAACTAAAGACTTATTTTTCTGGTGCTTCTTGATAAATTGTCAAGGGATCTGTGCATATAACCAAATACTCCCCCCACGCAAATCTGGCACCCTCTTCTATATACGGAGTCTACACACAAACATTGTGATTCAACATGAAACCAGGTAGCTAAAAAAAGAGGGTGCTGCACCCACAACATGCTTTGTAACATATTTGCGAAATTTCTGAATCCATAATTCTTAAAGGAAAAAAAACCTGTTAGGAGAAAGTAAAAATGCAAACTACAATCCCAATCTGTTAAGTAATATGTATAAATACAGAAAACAGCAGATAAATTGACAATCGAAAAAGTAGCTTACATATATAAGAGAAAAAAAAATCACTAGCTAATATTTGCTTCAAAGAATAAGATGTTTTATAATTTTCCCATAGATTTCCTCAATTAAAAAAGTAAAAAAAACATATTTACTGTAAAAACAGAGTTTCACCTGAAAATATAAAGGAAGACTGAGGAACATGAAATGTTTAACCCTTTGGAACTTCACGCAAGAGCTCTCTCAGGAAGAGCATTAATGAATTCAGACAGACTGGGGCCAAAAAAAGAGGATCATCATTAAAAACTCACCCAAGAGACAACTTTTGTATAGGTACCATTTTACTTTTTTCTTCTGTTAATTCAGAAAAAGCTCTGCCTTAGAAGTTGAGCAGAGTTTCCTATAACATTTAATCTCATTTAATCAAAATGGTAGAAATTTTACTAATTAGAGAACTCAAACTTGTTAAATGGCCCTATGAAGGGCAAGCTGCATAGAAAATTATTTTGCAAGGAAAAGAAAGGTATTAAGGCTTACTACAAAATATTTTCTACTAACAATACAGGATAATTATGAAGTACCTTGTTAGAAAAAAAATATCACAAAGTATTAATCCTTGATCATCCAATTTGAAGAAAGCACAACCTCTGTTACACCATTAGGAGTACGACATGCTCCATTTTCACGCCTTTGGATTGCACAACCGTGTATTTGCCCTCTCCTAAGCTGTTGGCACAAACAATTTTTCTGCAACCATTCCAAGAAGCAGCACCAGATCAACAAGTCCACTAATTAGACAGCACGGCAGAGAACCTGCTCTAAATACTTTTGGACAAACAACAAATACTACATAAATTGTTTACTTGTAAATGTCTTTAAAATAAGTTACAGGTGGTATAGGACTTGAAATATTAGGAAAGTATTGAAAACTCAAAACAATTGTGGGAATCCTCAGAAATTAGAAAGCAATTTTGACACTGGTGGCCAGACCAACCTCGATCTCTAGAATGCTGATAAAATGCATACATAAGAATAACCACAATTCTCTTTAATTATCATTAATTTTATATATTTTTACAATATTTTAAAAATAATAATAATTATTTTAATTATCATTAGAGGTGTCTAACACTAGGTTCCCTCATTAAAAGAGCATCAGGGAGATGAAGAAGTTAACAAAAATCACGAATAATATGTTTGTCAGTCGCGTTCCCACTCAGTCACACAGACCAAGACATTCACAGAAACGTGACACAAAGTGAATGATGTATAAGGATAGGAGGGAAACACAACTATTCAAAAGAATTTAAAAAACACTGGAAATTCACCACAGGACAGAGCAGGTTGATAAGAGGAAAAGAAAGTTGATACGACAGAGCAATGTCAATTAAAAATTTAACTTGACAAAAGAAAATTTAGAGAAGTATGCCCTGGCAACCAAGGTTTATGGTAGATAAAAGCATGCAAGATGCAAAGACTTAATACGTGTTGTCAAAAGCAACAGCTTTTTAAATCTTTTATGAATTTGCTCAGGTAAAAACTCCACGTTAAATAAGCCAATAAATCTAACTTGAACTTTTGAGACAACACAGAAAAAAACAATTCCATTTTAATCATGTCAGCTTTCCAGTTGGCCCTTATTATCAAAATCACATCAGTGTACAATGGTATGTACTTGCTTTCACATTTAGCATTATTTTGAAACCTCTCCATGCTTTAATAAGACTACACCCAGATAACTACATTTGCTTCAAACTTCCTACTAAATCTATGGGTACACAATTCAAAAAAAAGCATTAAAAAATTACAATGCTTCTACGGAAAAATCAGTCTGAGTAATAAACAAGATAAACTATAGTGATCTGAAAAAAAAAATACTAGGACATATCACAAGGATGCAAAATCGAGGATGAACAAGAAGAATACAATAATCAAGAATGAACAAAAGTGACAGAATAAAAATAAGATCTGTCATACTTAAACGTTCTCTGTTGCTAAGTGCTGATACGTCACAAGGCAGACGTGCTCGCAGGACCTCCTGTGTCAGGTAGGAGCACAGGAGCTTTGGCTCCAAGGCACACAGCGTGGCCGTACCTCGCGCTGCTGTTAGCAGCGCACCGAGAGCGGGCACACGGCCTGCCCAGGGAGGCAGGCAGAGCCGGCCCTGACCACGCACTGGTGATTCAGCACTCAAGAATTAAATGTCAACATTACAAAATTCTCCTCTTTATCACTTCGCCTTTGCCAGGCTAAGTAGCTACAGGGCTACAGTGAAGACGATAGGCTGCTGTTTTTACCGAGACTCAGCAGGCAGCGGGATTTCCACGCGAATCCCCCGAGCCACACAGCGATCTGAAGACTGCGACGGGTTCCAGGGGCCTGGACACAAACCAGGTTCAAAAATGCCCCAGCCTAAAGGTAGTGCAGTGGGAACAGCGATCCCTCTGTGGACTTGTTTTAAACACCTATGATCAGGATTAAAACTATGAAATCTGTTATGGAAACATGTTTTCTATTGTTATTAGGACTACAAAACCTTAGTATTAAATAGCCTGAACATTAAAAAGGAAAAATGCAGCTGTAAAACACATCTGCATGCACAATGCCTGACCAAACATGTAATTCTTCAGAAAATTAACAGCAAGGCTTTGTCATTGCACGTTTTAAGTTATCATTTGCCTACACTTGCCTAGCTTTGCATACTTTGTCACTCTGAATTCCCAATAAAAAACTGTCAGAATCACTCTTAATTAAAGAAAAAAATACATTCTTAATAACCAGCTTTTTATATACATGCATTAAAATCTACTTTTAATCACACAAAATGGAAGACAGTCTTCCTAGCGGCATTCCAATACTAACTTGAAGATTTCTATCTTAAATCGACAGTATGTTCAAATGATAGTAATAAAAAAGTTTAATAGCAGCCTGTTTGGAAGCGCAGCTATCTTTCTTCTCCAGGTAGTTTGACTGAATCCACACACATACAGTCATCAGCTGGGTTCCAAGTAATGTGCCAACTTACATGGCTTCAGATATAAAGACTACAACATGTCAAACAGCTCCAGATTGGAAGCTTTGGTCACACAAAATATCGTTTTTTTTTTTTTTTTTTAAATCATTTCTTAGACTTATTTGGATTTGGCACAATTACAGAAACATTTTAAAAAACTTAGCTTACTCTAGACACATACACACACAAATTTATTTTGGTGGAATATTAGAACCTGCTCTTTCACATTATTCAAAGACTGGTGTATTTTCCCCTCAAGCCAGTTTAAAACGAAAATGAATATCTGCAACTAGAGTATCTTTAAAACTAAACAATAAATGCCTACCCTATGGTAGAAACCTAGCTATCAGCCTGAGATCAACTATCAGGCATGAAATCTTTTATCTGCCTACACGGAGAATAAATTTTACTGATTTTTATCAAGACTGAGTCTAAGTTTACATAGAAGATCTTCAGAAGTTTTTATAAACAACCTTAAAGGCAAGTTTATGCAACAGAATCAAGTCTCATTCTGACTTCCTTGGCAAGCAGCTAGTCTAAAAGCGTTTAGATAATCCAGCTTTCTACACATCTTAAAGAACACCAGTTTGCTAAACTCCTGCAGCCAGTTTACAAACTTACTGTCTAGGATGTAAAAAGCAAATGCTTCTGAAAAACACAAACACAAAACCCACATTCCCCAAAGCTGAGTCTATTCTGTAGGTTGTATTTGGATGAGAACAAGCATTTTTATCTACTTTATGTACAGAACATACCATGACTGTGATTCACCGCATTTCTTTCTGTCATTCCAGAGAAATGAGAAAAACTAACTTTGCACCTACTGGTCCCGCCTCCGACAAGGGTAAACTTCTTTGGAACTGAAGATCAAAAACGGCATCTGGCAGAAGAAGTAAAGACCTCGGCCCCCTCAAAAACAGTTTAGAGACTTTGGAAATCCATCATCATTAGACAAAATACTTCATAGCACGCTCTGTGTAATTTCCAAATAAAAATGAGGTGAACTTACTGTGTGTAAAACTGGTTCTTTAGTTGCGGCTACAGCTACATTGATGCAGGCAGCGCGCTGATTTATCTGACCCATGCTCTACATACAAAAACTGCTGCTTTGCCCTCTCACATTCTCCCTCCATGGCAGTGGTGGTTGGGAGAAAGAGCGTTTTATGAATTGGACCAAAGACTGACACAAGCAGGGAAAACATCCGCCAAAACAGGCAGGGGCAATTCAAGCTTCAGGCACAGGAACATTGAGCATTTAACATTAATGAACAATTTCATTACTGCACTAAGTAGCAGTGGATAGGAAAACAGATGAAATACATACATCTTACAATCCAGGAAAAAAGCTAGATTGCCAGCTGTACAATCCTATGGGACTTGAAGTATCGAACACACTTGGAGAACTCCGTTCTACTTACACATAGCCTGAAAAGACGAAACCATAGCAGACCAAAGAGTTTTGTTGTTTTCTTTACTGGAATAAGGGTTTCCAATCAAGATCTTGATCTTTTGTTAAAAAGGAATATTTCTAATAAGGACTGACTTCCATGCAATGTAGTTAAGGGAATATACACTACATCTTCCAAAGGCTTGCTTTTCTCTGGAGATAACAAAACTAAGAAACTAGAATATTGTATAGGTTTACTGAAACAGCATTAGTTAAAAAAGCAGCCTTCTTCATTTTTAAATCAAATTATGGTACTCAGAAATCTCAGTAAAGTGATTAAGTACACAAAAATAGCACACAGGCAGACACAAATAGCTACAGTGTCTTCTGTGACAGCCAGAAGTTTATCAGTGTGAAACAAAAGATTTCTCTCACATTCTAGAAATTGAATGCTTCCAAACTCTATTTTCCCTGATGAAAAGCAAAGCAAATAAAGGAACGAGCTAAAGCAACTGACTTAAAATCCTATTCTGGGATTGAAACCAAGTATTCAGCAGTTTCTTCCTAATTACACTTTACTCTTGGCTCTTCTGAAACAGAAAAAGAAGGAGGTAAAATTTTTCATACACTGCATTTACAAAAGACTAAGCAAATTTTATTCAAGATTCTTCCTTAACCACTCTGAAAAGGAATCCTCTCTTGCCACAATGAATGCTGCAAATGGGGATGCACAGGATATCCATGTAGTGATAAAGATACTGAAATATTATTTTTTTTTCAGTTTATCTTTTGTTTTGCTTGATGAAAAAAAAATGTGTTGAGCTCAAGCAAAATATACTGCTTGAACTCTACTCCTCAAATAACTGCTGTCACTTCTCAATATAAATATGCCAGAAACATTTCAGGCCATGATATATCAAAGGCTACTTAGAGTTATGGACCAATCTGTAAGTTGCATTTCAGTTCTGCAGCACTCTTTCGTTTTGAGGCAATTCTGAACTAAAGTCTCACTGCTGTTAGGTCTGCAGATGGTACTGCATGGGCGAGAATTAACTATCTAATTTAGTTAAAACAAACGAACAAAAAACTCTGCACTTTTTGCAAGAAACATATAATGCTCTAACTAAGAATATAGTTAAGAAAAAAAAATGACAGAAAAAAAGCATAGTACAGTCTTCCACATAAATTTGCTGAGCAGTTTCAAGTGAACACGATTTAATGCAGTGTCAGTGGATACACTATCAAGTAATCATAAACATTTAAATTTCTACTCCAATGTAAAGTACTAGTCATGATGGAATAGTCAATTTCCTAGCTTCTGAAAGCATTTTTTATTGATGGAAATAAGAAACGTAAAATTAAAGAGATGCACTAATACGTAATTAAATGGGACTTTAAAAGTAATTTGGATGACAGAATTCTTAATGAAGTCTGTCAGAAGAATGCTAGTTAAAGTTTTGTACACCATTACTTTCGTGAGCTTGCAATGGTCTGCATACAGAAGGCATTATTGCATGGAGGAACTGGCTCATCAATTTTATTTAGACAGACTCTTAAAAAACTCTCTGTTCCATAAAGCATGAAATACAAATGTCTGAGTGACACAATCGCAACATAAATCTAAATAAACGCTAATAAAAAGAAAAAAAACACTCTACTTTAGCAGAGCTGTGGACTCAGCGAATGAGAAGAAAAGTCTTGCTGTGATGACACAAACTTTAGTTTTTACGAAACATATGAAAGCATTAAGAAGCTACTATGGTACCTTATCTACAAGGTACCAAAATTTACCAAAATCCCCCCTGGAAGTTATGAGCTAACAGGAACAAGCAACCTACTACTACATTTGTCCATGAGATAGATAGAACTGGTAGCTTGCATTGTATCTTATTTCTATGGAACTGAAAATTCTGTGGTAGAAATGCTAGAAATACTATTCTTTTTAAAGTAAATTCCTCCTAAGAAGTCTGTTAAGGCAACTCTAGTAGTTCGCACCTTGGATCTGATTTAATAACAAGCATTCAAAAACAAGCAAATAAAAAATGCTTCGTATTAAAACATTTCAATTAATTCATGCTGGAAGGAAAGGGCAAAGATTTTACCTAAAAATTTAGGATGTGCAGACACAAAAAGACCCCTACAGGGGAATGTTAATGTTTTCCAAATTATACCTCAAGAGCTGGAACACGAGGGAGAACAAACAATCACCAACAACAGAAGGTAACAATCTTATCCACGATCTTTATTTCACAAACTTACTGTAGAGGTAACCAAATACCTCATATCTGTAAATATAAATCTAATTTTACACTTGATTTTTTTTAATTAACATTTTAAGGGAATTCCTACTAATTATATTACCTACAAGACTATGTTACAAGAGCATATTGCATAATATACGACGTATGAGATATCTGTAACAAACGAGGTTTCAGAAAAAAATCATATTTAAATTCATAATCCTGTAGTGTCAAACCCTTCTTAAATTTAATATTTTAAATTCACTATGTTAAATATAAAATGAAGAGCAATTGTTTAGAGAACAAATCAACCTAGAGGGATTTAATTAATCCTTAAGAACAAACAAGTTTACCAAATAATATTAACTATTATAAGATGCCACACATTTGTTTTTAGAAAAAGAGACCTAGTCCCCATAATATCAATATTTATTCATCAAATGTCATACTGACACTGAAAGGCTTCTACTAAAAAGAAAAGGTCATCGTCTTATCATATTTTAGTAATTGTTGTGGAAATATTTAATAAATCTTAAAAAAAAACACAACTAAAAATATAGTTTCATTTATATACAGGTGCAAATATGTATGCATTTTAAGGCATTTTTTTCCATTATACTAATAAAACATGACAATGTATGAAGCGGAAAAGAAATACGCAGTATACTTCTATGATCTAAACCGGAGCATATATTAATGACTAAATTAGCATTCCAAAATTAATTAAAAAAAAAAAAACACCATTTTTGCAGAACACTGCAATCCCGTCTATGGTGCAGTGGCAATTCAAGCAGAATTTAAATGCCTCTGCTGCAAAAGTGCTCAGTATAAGACCTTCTAACTGGAAAATATTTGCACGTTCTTGTCTTTGGGGTAGGGGGTCTATAGGATACTTAAAATCTTTTCTACATACTGCTTTGGATGTTAATTTTAATTATGCTCTTAAGACTTCATAAACAGAAAATGCACTTTCAGAGGAATCTGGATTAAAGCCAACTAATATGACAAGTAAACATATCACAAGTCATGCTATTCATGCTCTTCCACGGTGGCTGTCACACCTGAAACTTCACATATTAAAAGTCGCTTACACAAATTTGAAAAGTACATATAAAACCAAGCTAAAAAGTAGTTAAGCTTTTCCTTTTAATTTCTGGAAAGTTAGCTCCCAGCCTCTGACTATATTTAACTGCGTGCTACAATACATTGTTACTACATGAACAAATAACTACTGGCAGGTTTAAACAAGCAAGAGAGCAGAAAAAAGTACAGGGATAATATTTAAAACTTAACAGAAAAACAGTCCCAACAGAAACCTGAACAGACTTACCATGGATTCTGTTCTTCCAACAACAGAAAACCACATTTTGATCTTCGGGACTACAGATCCTTGAAAGGAAAAAACAATTCTCCACTTCTCTTCACCCCTCAACAGCAACCAAGTCTGCTGGATTTTCCAAGATACCCATCAAGATAATTCTGAGCTGGATGCTCTGACACAGTATAGCATTTATCAACACCAGCTATAACCAATACAATATTCGGTCTCTTACGTAATCAGTTATGCTGTTCTGACTTTCATTTACTTTAGAGGCTTTATTAAACTTTGAAAACTGCTAGAAAAACAAAAAGGGAGCCCTTTTGTACAAGAGACAAAAAACCTCCAAATTAAACAGGAAGTAATGTGCTGGCCCACAGATGGCTAAGAAGTCACATGCAAAAGCCCCCAAAAAGTGATATATTTTTAAAGTAAACTGCATGCACACACTGCTTCCAAATCATCTGGATTTCATAAAAACTCAACCGCAATGTGGTTGGGAGTCAGGCAGCTTTTAACATCAAAACATCTTTCAGGGTTAGAGCAACCAAATTCTGCACACAACCTCAAAGAGCAATACTGTTCCTGACGCCCGACCACTCCCCCCAGCTACATTTCCATATTACTCTTATAAAAGCTGCTGGCGATAAAGCGACGGGAGCAGTACTGCTAGGAAACGTGCAACGCTGCAAATACGTTAAAGAGGAGGTTAACCTTCTGGGTCACAAAATGTGCGGAGCTACACAATTTGTTAAGTTAAAGAAGTAGTAGTTAAGAAATGCTATCAGATGTTTTCCCATCCAAAGGAAAAAAAAAAAAAAGGCACTGTTTTCAATTCCCTGCCTGCTAGCAGTTGTTTCGTAACTGAACTTGCTTTATCCAGCATGTGTTCATATAGCACACACGCTTACTGAACAGTTGCTCAAAGGGGCTGTCTTGCCTCGGAAAATTCTCTTGAAGTAAACCAAGATAAGCAAACCAGCTGATAGGTAGCAATTTTGTCCTCTCCGACACTCTTGGCAACACATACGTTACAAATGCTCCTTTTTATTACTTTACAAATACTCATTTTTATTTAAAAGTAATGACTTTAAAGATTCTAGCTGTCACTACATGGAAAGTGCATCAAATGCAGGCTTCCCCAGCGATCTCACACTTTTATATATTCTTTGCCTCACTCCCCATTTTTCACTTTACTGTCAATGTTTTCCACCACTATTATTGCAAACTGAAGCTGTCTATCACCAAGATAAGCAGGTACGGAACATTTCAATGCAAGCTGTGCCATTTCTCTGCTTATATAACCTTAGGTGCAACTCCCAAGATCATTTTTAGATGGCAACAGAAAAGGAAGTGACAATCACTTGGTAATTAAAGCACATTTTGTTTGGAAGGTGGATTAATTTCCCCATTAGAAATTCTTAATTGGCACAGACTTTGATAAAACAGAAATCCTGCACACCAATACAAGCCAAAAGAATTACCAAATTCTTAGTTAGTTACATGCTTCCTTGGAGATGAGCACAAATTACTAGAGAAGTGTAGATTGTTGCAGTGGGTAAAAAAAAGAAAGAAGCACTCAGTAGAAATTATGTGTTTCAATGGACCTTGCGCAACCTGCCTATTTCACTTGTCTCTAAAAATATCAGCAATGCACATTTTAATCAACTTTATAGTCGGCCAGCGACCAGAATCAGGCATACATTAAGAAAAAGTCGATTTTAACTTAATGAGAAAGGTAGGTCAGCACTGACATGCAAGGACCTTCTCCTTCTGTCACTGCATGTTCCTGACAGCAACTGCTTTGCCATATCAGAACTTATTTTCATAACCAAAACAGAGCAGTTACAAAGTTGCAATTCAATATGTGGAGCAGTGCCACTTGTTGACCAACCCTGGAATTTTCTTTTCTTACAACACTTTGGAAATGCTCTTAAGAAACTAGTAGCTAAAGAAATATAAACCAGAATTTGCAATCAAACCGGTTCCTACGCATGGCAAGAGGAATTGTTTCTGAAAATACAGCTTATCATTTCTTAAACTATAATGTACTTTCATACAACCAACAAAAAAGTCCATTCTGATGCTTGTCGTTTTCTCATTTCATGTACTCCATACATTTTAATTGTGTGAAATTTTAACAAATAACTGGACTTCTGTCCCCACTTTCTTCAAATGAGAAAAACAGAACTTTTATTTCCATGCTGCTAAAAGAAGCATATTTGAGACATATCAGAAAAGGCATTAGTGGAAGTCAACAAGAATGGACTGGAAAGAAGAATGTGGAGGTACCGGTATGCCCAAGAATGGAGTAGGGAAATGAGTGCAGGTGCTTGAACGTTCTTCTTTACCCCATTGTTTTTATGAAGACCATTAAGGAAAAACCATGCTACTAATTACCTCCACACTCTAAATATCCCTTGAAAATAATACCGATTATTTACTAGTTTAAAACTAATTTGGTTCAACACTTAATGCAAGATGACTATTTCTATCCAATCAAGATTCTGCAGACTTCCAACTAAGCAGATGTGTCTATTTGACACACACTAAAATTAATACAATATAAAGTCTGCCTTTGCTTCTTTTAGATCGAGATTTAAGGTAAAACCTTTTTTTTTTTTTTTAAATCAGCATTCCAACACTGCGGCATGTACACCGCATGCATACTTGCTTCTGCGAGTACATGTACTAAGATGAAGATTGCTCTTTCCATCACAAATCGTGATATGAAGACATCATAAAATTGGTTAAATCAACTGCAAAAAATTTCAAAGCAAGCTTTCACACTGGACAGTAACATTCTTAAATAATATTAACGTAAATTAAGATATTGTTGCTAGTGGAAACAGTGTACTGGAGGAGCCAGCCAGCTCCTGTGACCACAGAAATACCCTTTCATACCCACTCTAAATGAGAAATCAAGTGTCACAGTTTAAGGTGAAGAGGTAATTTCAATTTAACATTTCAAAACATTCAACTGAAATGCAAACGTTAGCCAAAAGTTTGATGTTTTTCATCCATCTCAAAATCTAGTATTTGCTGCTCAAATTACTGAATCAGAGCAGAACATTCTGAATTTCTTTTTTATCAGATTCCAAATAGTTTTCTCAGTAACCGCTGATATTAACAACCTGTATCCGATACTTTTTATTTTTTAGTTTTCACTTGCATTTACGGATTTCACAAATATATCTTGAAGGCAAATACTATTCAAGATTACCACTTTATGAACATGAAATGTGTAAAGTTGCAGAAAAAATAGTGCTGCTTAGAAGTAATTAATACTTCTTCAAATACTTTAAAAGGACTAACAAGCATACCTTTAGCCCTTCCAGTAACAAGGACGATGAGATTTTTCAAAAAATCTTTGTGTACTACATAGTGAAGAGGCACTAGGAAAAACTTGCTCCATCTGCCATTTAATGGCAACCAAGACAGTCGCGTAATTTATAACAGATTTTAAAATTAAGGATCATGTCTGCTATGTGGCCCATTTAAAAAGGTAAAACCCACCAACTGGTGGAGCCCTCCATCTGGTGGTTGGAGTTGAATGTGCAGTCTATCCATTCTTGCCAAAAGCAAGCAGAGTATCAGAGACTTCAGTAAGAGGAACGCTCCTCTTTACCAAGCTACTCAATACGCTATAGACCTCGATTAGAAAGAAGTCGTATGGGCAGTTGTATACCATGCAAAGGACAAGATCTCCTTTTTCACAGCAGAAAATAGGCAAACTTCAACGTATATATTTGAATTATTATTTTAATGAATGAATAAAACACCAGTGAAGACACTTTGTGCTTCCTGCATTTTACTCCTTTTCTTCCCCAGACACTCCTGCTATTTGTCAGCTGCAGTGCTAAATAACTATACTGATTCATTCTTTTCATAACATTCTGAGTCTGAAGAAAATGCTGTATTAACTTGTAGCATTTTGGATTTAAATATCATTATGAAATTCATACTTGTGTATTTTACTGAAGTACTCACCAGCATAGAAGTATGATTAATATCACATGCATGACAAATTTGATTGAAATGGATTTTTCTAATAATATTTTCCACAGTAGGATTAATAAATACATAAATAAGAACACACTTAGTAACACTTAAACAAAGCGATTTACATACCTTGGCAGCAACAATACTCAGGCCCATTCCATTTTGTTTCTTTAGAGTTACAGTGATAATTTCAGGCTCTTTCCTCAAAGGCTGAGTCTATTGAACACAGAAGGGCAACAGAGATGAAAAAAGACAAAAGCTCAATATTCACATTGCCAGGCTGGTAAATGAACACAGAATAACCAACCTACAATCAAATCTGTTCATGTAGCAAAAAAAATCTCACACCCTAAATAATGTGTCTGGAACTTAATTACAAGTAGAAACTGTTACACTCGATCAATATGAATTCACATTATCTTTACGTTATCAACTATTACACCTGTCTTCTGTAACGTTATCAACTATTACACCCGTCTTCTGTACCATAATAAAGTTAAGTCTAACATTTTTCTCCTCTTCTAATTTAACAGTTACAATACGGAAAGATTCTAAGTGATTTGCATTTTGATATACAATAGATTCAGAAAATGAAGTAACTTTTGCAAAAAAAAAAACCAAACAAAAAACAAACAAACAAAAAAACACAACCACATTTAAATTCAATAGACTCCTTGAAGGAGGGTGAGGGTGATCTGTCTAGAGTGCAGTTTGTAACGTAGCACGTAGAACATAATTTTGCAAAGATATAGGACAGTTTACTTCAAGTTAATTTCAAGGCTTTAAGAGTCGTTACAACACAAAACCTTACTGTAACTGTAACACTCCATTAACAAGTCCAGTGAAAAAGAAAAACAGTTATTAATGAATTATATGCTTAATAATGAAGCTTGTTCTTCCTAGTAATAATGAATAAAATAAGTAAATATCGCAAAACATAGACTTGTTAATCGTTACTCAATTTTCACCATTATTTGCCAAATTAATGCTTACCAATTCAGCATTCTCTTGTAACAGGTGACTTTCATAGTCTGCACCTTCAAAATATATTGTCCATGTGCCTGGCGACCGTGGATGAGGTATTAGTCTACAAAAACCTACAAGAGAAAGGAAACATATGCATGATATTTTCTCAACAGATTAACTAAAACAGAAAAGCTCACCGCAGGGAAATACCAAATAGCAACAGAATTTGCCCCGCTATATTTATAAGTATGCACATCTCATGCACTACAGTTTCATGACACCTACAAAATCCTACAGCTTTGCTGCCGCTTTGGAAAAAACACACATGTACCTCAAAACCCTAGGAGCTTACAGAAAACTCTCTTCAGTTGCAAAAATTGTTTGTAAAAACCTAACACAGGAGAGACAGGAAACATCAACCATCTTTCAGAGCACTGGTAGTAAACTCTCAGAATAAAAGAGCATCATGGACATCTTTTGTTTTCCACTGAACCTCACTAGTCAAGTCTCTGCAGAAATACAGCAAAATTAAAGACCATACCTTACCATCTGCAGTGCAACCATGCCATTAGAAGTGAGGTTTTGTTTGCCTTGGTTATCATTAATGGAGAAATTCTTGGAATTAAAAAGGAGCCACAGCAACTGAAAGGTTTAGTGAGTGTTTTGTCCAATGTCAGTGCAAGTCTACGGCAACGACTCAAATTTAACCGAAGTCCTTCAGTAAGATCTATATTGCTTTTAAGATATCTAGCATTATCCCCTAAATCAGAGGCAATAAGAACTCCAGACCCAGGTCTCCCTATCAAAATACAATGGATGTTCCTTCTCACAAAGGAGAGAAGGAACATTTCATTTTTCAGCAATTCAGTTTACAGTGGCTTACTGTAGTCACGCTGCATAATTTAAGAGAGACCAAGTATTTTTTTTGTATGGATTAAAAAAAGATCGCACATAAAAACTATGCAAGTATTTTTAAAGCAAATGCATTTTTTGAGACAAGAACACTGCTTTCCCATAAAGAACTAAAACTAACAGTTGCAAAACTTTTCTATAGGATAGACCAAGTCTGCTTTGTATACAGCCCCTACTGGTGTCATACACATGCTACTCCTGATGAATGTTTTAAACAATTGCTTATTAAATAGAAAAAATAGAAAATTAATAAGAAATTATAAAGCAAAGACGTTTCTAATAAAATGGAGTCGCTCAAGATAAGGAGGAAAGCTAACAATTTGTGCTCTGAACTAGAGGGACAGTTCAGCAAAAGAGGCAGATCCACCGCTTAGCTTTCCACTCAAGTTTATTTGACTTTCACGCAACCACATTAGTTCTTTACTTTTCATTTGAAAATTTGTTAGTGTACAAATTCTCAAGCAGCATGTTCTTTTGTTGATGAGCATTAAGGATCTATTTTAAGCTTTCTTTTAAGTTGTATTGAAGCAGCTGAGTTGTAAAAACAAAAACCAAAGCCCCAAGCTACTTAATATTCATCAGCTTTAAAGCTTTAAAAGTAGCTTGACTCTGAAGCTGTTAGAATATTATAGAAAATTACATTTATGTTGCAGCAATGAAGCATCAGCTTTCATACGGCAATATTCTCACAAAGGAGTTTAACATCTTCATAACTAATGACCAAAAATAGATTTTCCCTTCAAATTCAAGTTGCCCACAACCTGCCTGAACAGATGATGCACAGGTGCTGTCTTGCTGTTAAACAGCTTAATCATTTCTAGAAAAGTATTAGACAAGAAAAGCAAATTCTAGTCTCCTGCTTCCTGTTGACTTTCTAAGTATCAGTGTTTGCTTATCCCAGCAATTCTCATTCTACATTTTATTCTAATATAACTCGCGTGGCCCAGCTAAGAGACAAGGACAAGACGAAAACAGGGGTACAAAGTGCTCTTTCCTCTTTCTTTTTTTCTGCATCATGAACTTTTTTGCTTTTCTAGTCAGTATTTTTTTCTTTCTGCTCTTTTTTATACTGTAAGATCACAAATACTAACTTACTTATGGAGAAGCTACAGGGTATTTTTTTTTAGTACAACTACATGCATAAAAATCTTAAAATAAATGATTGCTAGGTAACTCTTACAGCATGTTTTAAAATAATTTTTTAATTTCTTAATTTGCAAAGGCAAAACGAAATTTCAGTAGACACTAGTAAGTAAATTCTGACTATTTAGAACCTTGAAAATGAATGAAAGAGCTAGTGAGAAAGGGAAAGGATTCAAAAACCCTGCATAACTTTATGGGTTGCAAAATACCCTAAGGAAAATAAAACTGAAACACACATAAATGAAAACAAAGTGATTTACAAACAACTCAAAATATATTACAGGTTCTGTGCCATTTACTGCACCAAAAAAGAAACACCATTACACTGTAAAAGAGTAGAACTAACCCCTCTGGCAGAGTGGATCTAAAAATTCTTGTAATCCACTTGGAACATTTCTGACAACATCACATGAATATCCATCTTCTGGTAAAAGAAAAGGGAGTTGTAAGTCAGGATCCTCTTCCAGCTGGACTTCTCTGCCATCGCTGCGAGCAAGTTCATCAGCAGTATTTTCTGCAACAGTTACTACATTCTCTATCAATTCCTGGGGAGAGAACAGAAAGAGATAATAACTATTATAATAGTTATAATTATTTTTTTTAATAGGGAGAAAGAAAAATCATTTAGAAAATACTAAGAGTGCGTGAAAAAAGGAACTCGGAAAGCTAAATATCAGATGTAAAACTTGCGGCTCTACTTTGTACACAGAGTATTTTGCATGACTCTACTTAATCAAGCCTCACGGATTATGCAGTTATAGAACAAAATTCAACAGCATTTATTTTTGCTCCGATATTTTTAAAATGTGTCATATATTCCTGCTTAATTTCATTTGAAAAATATACAGCATAGAACATATATGCCAGAGGATAAGTTGGAATCAGAGACAAGTAATTTTGATTTTGTCATATTGAGCATACATGCTTCTGTAACACTACCTATATACAGAAGAAACATATCATACAGAAGAAACACACTACTTCTGCATACAAGGATTTTCCGCTCCATGGCAACGCACAAACACACAGAGATCAACTACATATACAGTTCTCTGTTCAGAAGCTTTATATAACTTTAATTCCACACCTGTGAACTCAGTATAATATGAAGGACCCCCTGCCATGGACAGATACACATGTGTAAACATCGTGTATGCACGATGAGTACATATATATTACTACACTGTATTAATTCAATTCAGAAGTTACCAAATTTCAAAGTCTTAATAACTTCCCAAAAAGTTAAAGTCCAAGCAATATTTTGTTTCTATATTCTTCAATTCTTCCCAAACTTATTGAAAAAGCACACAACAAAAGAGTTTTTAATCTTTCCTTTTACTAAAGCATTTGTCCACTTTTGTTTGTTTGCTTCCTTTGCCAATCTGCAGTGTTCAAGGTAAGATTTGATAGGAAGGTTTTAAACTGTTAAGTTTGCATTGTTTGCACTGTTTGCTATAGACAGACAACTCTGAAAAAGATGGCAAGTATCACTGTGCCAATACTCAGCATCTTCAGAGCTCCACCATGGCCTGCTCCACCACAGCGGCCAAGACACCACCCTCGGTCTCACTCATCACTGTGTTGCACAGACTGGGCAGCAACAATAATAAAACCATCTTACCTCTACCTAATCAGCAATCCTTCTGGAAGAGACCTCATCCCTGCGGATGAGGAGGCATGTCCCCAGGAGATAAGTGATTTTGCTATCATCAAGATGTAATTATTACAATCATTTATCTGAAGCTGCTACAACTATAACATATACATACTTTTACCATAAAATATATGCTTTACTGAAGATTCAGATATGATTTTGAGCCTCTTTACAGCTTCTATTTGACTCCCAAGGCCAGCTTAATAGTTTCATCTAAATCTTATCCAAGTTACACTAAAGAGTGATGCAACTGCCTCATAAGGCAGTTTTATTGCTTTAGCACAATTCAAAAAAGCACAAAGCATTCAAGGCAAACGTGCATGTGCTGAAACTGAGCATTTAGTTGGGAACAAACTTCTATCAGGAAGCTGGATACATTCCATCTGTCTTTAGGAAGTGCTCTTTGAGAGAAGCCTTTTTACCATAAAAGGTGATCATTTTAAATAAAACTAAAATGTGTACATTTAATGTCTTTATAGGCCTTCAAATAAATTCCAAGCCCTGAAAATTTGGCAGCAAAAGCCAGAATTCAAGTGCATCTGTCTTTACAGCAAGAAGTCCCAAACACTACTTCACCACCACGAGGAAAACTATTTTGCAATCCTCCCTCAGAAACAAAGATGAACTATCAAATTCAGCATTTTTTTGAATGCAATAAAGAACAACAGCAATAAATCATGAAATTCTACCTATTTGCAAACAAAAGTATAAGCTATGTTCTTCTGTAAATGGCACTTCAGTTTGGCAGTCAACCCTACTCGCTGCAAGTGCCCCTTAAGGAACATTATATTTATACCTTTGATTTAAGACATGAATGTATCCAAAGTTATTAATAAGTTTTTGCACACTATGTATTCAATTTTACAAATATTATCTTCACCTTTTATTATTTTTGAGATCAATCATCTATCCTGTAACTCAGTTTACTTTTCTTCCATTCATAATTACAATCCTCCAAGAAATACAAACCCTCTTTTGACATTTGCCACAGATTGCGCTCGTGGATAGGGTTTAGAATATTCAGTCATATTCCTTATATATCAAGACAAAGATCAGTTCAGAAAGCAATTTTTCTATCAATCTATCTATATAAATTAGATGATTCAGGTATCAATTCGTTCATCTGAAGATACTGTCCACTGCCTGAATGAAAGAATACAAAATCCGTAATTTTTAAAAAGTAAATCCACGTATAAAAGCAATGAGTATCCCAGCTTCTTTCACTTTACTGCTACAGTCAAAACTGCTTCTTGTGGCTAGAGCTAGAATTCTCTATGCAGGCCTCCTCTACTGCTTTATTGAGTTGCTTCGCAAAGGGCGTAAGATGCAATGACATCTCTTGGGGCATGCTCAGCAAATATGATACGTTGCTTTCAGAATCAGTGTTTTTTTTTTTTTTTTTTTTTTTAAACAGTACCCTGCTCAAGTTCCAGTCAATCAAACCCATAAAATATGATCCCCAGAAGCGTGTTGCTACCACCAATAAATACTTCTTAGTATATGTAAGAACTCACTCTCTTCCCATAAAAATATGAAAATATCAAACAAATCAAACAGTAAGACGGCTATTTTCAGCCACCGTTTTATTTTTAAGTCCATCTTCCTCGGGTATATTAAACAGCACAGAACAGCACAGTAATCAAGACAAATGACTTACTGTTGGTATAAGTGGTTCATCTGGAGCACAGTGATAATTCTGCAACAAAGCTTGTAGCTGCAGAGAATTCAGCTTAAAGCAGGTACTGTTAATATTTGGAACATCGGCATGTGAGTACTTGTCCATTGTGAGCAATGTGGTTGCCTGAGAGTATGGGGAGGAAAAAAAGTCACAGGAGACAAAATGATTCTTTAGCCCTTCTTTCTGAATACTTTTTAGTCAAAAGGCAGCAGGAGACAAACAGTGAGAAGCCAAATTTGCTACAAAAGGAACAGAAGTTTCCCCAAAATAATCACTACATACATCTCCGGTACCTGTAAGACAAGTGAATTCTAAACCTATCACAAATCAGACATGTCAGTTTTTCATCTGATGTTCTTGTCTCTGATCAACCTAGTTAGAGCTCAATATAATAAGTAGAAATTGAACAGTATGCTAGCTAAAATCACTAACTTAATTTCACTTAAAACTTTAATGTTAAATATGTCAGACATATTATGTATCTTTGCATGCTAACTTGGTGTTCCGGTATTTATTCTCAGAACTATACACTTCAACAAGCTATTCTCGAGGTATGCACAATATATAAATAGTTTTTCTGAATGTACAATTATTTCAGAACTGTTAATGACAAAACCAAACACTCACCTGCACTATTCTGCTCAAGTGGCAATCAGCAGCTAATTCTAAACCCTGTTTTTCTGCCCAGGCTTCAATATGGCCCAACTGTTGACGAATGATGGCTCCCCAGTAATGTGAACATAACCCTGAATCTGGGTCAGTAACTAATCTGTTAAAAAGCCACATGTTGATAAAATGAAATAGCTGGGAGAAGAGCTGTATAGTCAGTGCAGCATTCACTCTACATCGTCGCAACAGGGACATAGCTCCAGTCAGTGTATGCAAGACATCGTCTACAGAGATAAAGCAAAAAGTACATCAATTTACACAACACAACATACAACTAATTTAGGCCATAAACACTAGCATGTAGGACACTCAACTCAAGTCAGTTAATATTAGGTAGAACTTACACAAATTGAAGTTACACACTCTTTTAGAAATAAAATATCACTTACTATTTCTTTCTGGAATTGGGTTGAGATTCAGCAGCATTTAACTGATGGTTAATTTCTTTTAATAATTCCTGAAGTGAAAATTAATTCTCGTACTTAGTATACAGGGGTTATCCTTAACATTCAAATTATACCTTCACTTCAGGGTTTAAACTCATTTTCCTATTATTTTTAGGAATGTCTTAAAATCTTTATATTCTATTGTTTCAAATGCATGTTGCAATTATTCCCTAACCCCTTTTAGTTAAATACAAACTGCAGCCAAGAATTACAGCACTTTTTTTTTTACTGCATGGTATACTCCAAAAATTGCAGAAAGCATGTCCTCTTTGCACATTATGTTTTTAAATATTTTTCTTTTTTTTTGCCCATTATTTCACTGCAACATTATGTAAAAAGCAATATCTACTTCCTGTTAGCTTCACTAAGCACAAACTTCCCTTATGTTTCCTGATATAATGTAGTAAAGCATGCAGAACATTTATCTTCAAGCCTTAAGACAGTACTTGCACCTGAAATTAGAGACTACCAAATTCGCTCTTTAAGCATAGCTTAAAGAAATTACCTAAATACTTCAAGATAGAAATCTATAAAGCAAATTAAAAATAACTTAATTAATGAGCATCATCACCTCCCTATTCCCTAACACACAGCATAGTTTTACCTGATAAAATGTCAGATTACTATTTTTTTTAACAAGTTTTCTCCTTCTCAGTATAAGACACTAGATACTTAACTGCACATCTCTATGCTCTTCCTCGAATGCTCAACATAGGGGAAAAAGGCAATTACAGCAAGCTTAATACTCAAAACACTGGAAAGCATGTGTGAATTTTCTTATGAATACTCTCAGTAGTTGAACTGAATGTTTGTATTTAATGGCTTTTCTGATTATCTTAACCTCAAGTGCACAGTCGCTGAGCTGGCATCACAGGGACTTGGTGGGACAGCACACATGAACATGGTGCTGCTACGGACAGCACACAGGCTCTTTAGCAAAGACAGGCCAGGAACTGAAGGAGGGGGTGTTGCAAAGGAGTGTCTCCAATGCAAACACATTGCTTTGGTTCAAAGTGATCAGTCAGCCGACAGCTTGCAGGCAAGGATCACAGTGCAGTCCACAGAAGTTAACATAGTGCTAGATGTCTGTTACAGATCACCTCCTCAAGAAGCAGATGAAGACTTTTGCAGCGAAGGCCAGACCTGGATACTCCCAGGGGACTTGTCACAGGTGATTTGTCATCCCATTATCTTTTGGGAGGACAACAGGGCTGGCACAATCAGTCCAAGAGCTTTCTAGAGGGTGCTGGTAACAACTTCTTGACACAGATAATTGGTAAACTGACTAAATGACATGCTGTGCTGGACCTGTTACTCACAAAGTAGGAAGAGACTAGAGAGATATACAAAAAAAGAATAATATTGAAGGCACCTTTGACTGCAGTGCCCATGGGATGATAAGGTGTTCGAAATCCTGAGAGAGGCAAGGAAAATAGTAGAATTACTGCCCCGGGCTTCAGAAAGAGCCTAATTTGACTTTTCAGGGACCTGCATAGCAGGATCCGATTGAAGACTGCTCTGGAGAACACAGCGACCCAAGATGGCTGGTTGATCTTCAAGGACTGCCTCCCCAAAGCACAAGAAAACCAATTCCAAAGTGCAGAGTGTTAGGCGAGCCTGGCAGAGGCCTAGCATACATAAACAAGGTCCAACTTGTTCAAACATAAAAACAGGAAATACACAGGTGAAAGTAGGCATGGGCTATCTGGCAGGAATACATAGTTTGAGCATGCAGGAATGGAGTTAAGAAGGTCAAAGAGCAACTGATGGTGGAACTAGCAAAAAAATGCAAAAGGCAACACAAATAGCTTCTATTAAGTTCATTAGCTGGAAATTGAATGCCAAGCAAACTGTGGGTCTGTGACTCAGTCCATCTGGGTACAAAGGCAGAAGTACTCAGTTGCTTTTTTGCTTTGGTTTTCACTGATAAGGTCTTTGGGCCTAGTAACAGAGATTATAGGACTACAAGCATAGAGGAAGATCAAATTAGAGACCACTTAACCAGGCTGGACATACGTAAGTCTGCAGGGCCAGATGGGCTGCCTCTAAAGCTGCTGATGGAGGCAGTTGATATTATTGCAAGGACACTACTTTCTTTTAAGTATCACCCCCCAGGCAATGTGGGGGACTTCCTAATGACTGAAATAATGCAAGCACTGCACCTATGTTCAAGAAGGGCAAAAATGAGAACAAGGGATCTACAAAGCCATCCATCTTAACTCCGGTCCCTGGGAAGGTTATGAGGGTCATGTGCAAGTGCATAAAGGGAGGCTTAAGAAACAGACACTTTCTGAGAGCTGTACAGTAACACAAAAATTGCGACGAAAAACATTCAAATGTTGTGGAGTCTCCACCCTTGCATGGAGATTCAAAATTCAACTGGACAAAGACCTGAACAACCCAATTTAGTTGACCTCATCTTAAGCAAGATGTTGGACTAGATAACAATCAGAGGTCCCTCACAACCTAAATTATTCTACCATTTCTAAATCAATGCATATAAATGTCATCATTGTCTTTCTATCTTGTTCTTATGTAGCTAATTAAAACATTCTCAGGGCTTAGGGCAACAAATGTCACCTATTGTTAAGAAAAATTCTCTTTATTTATCACTAATTAACTCTATGCTTAGAAGTGATGCAAAAAGATAGTCTAACCTATTTTAGGCCTCTGAGGATTGTTCTCCTCTGGATCATCGAGGAATGCTGGCATGTAGTTATTAAGCTCCGACTGCAGACAATGAACCAGGTACCTGTGAGTAAGGAAAAAAAAAAAAAAGGGAGCTTTAACATCCTGCATATGCTCATCATGTATGCTTCTAGAGGGAAAGCCATCAAATCATAACATTCTTGAAATCAAAGCATTATGTATGTGACTATATTGATTCAAAAAATAGTTTTTTAAAAGACTTAGAGAGACCTTTCACAGAAACATTGGGTCAGCAGGGAAGGAACTTGGCCCCTTTAATGCAGTTATTGCTACCGCACATTCAAGTGAAGGTCATACGCTTTATAGAGATATTGTTAGGCCCAATATTGATCCTTGAAGATTACTAAAACTGTTTTACAAACAGATATGTACCTTTCTCCCTTTAATTCCAACAAGGACAGTATTGAAGAAACCAATTATCCTATTTTGAGTCAACACACAGGACTCTGAAATTGTCCTACTTTATTTTTTGATTCTTGTTTTTGTCTTACCTTTAACTAGAAAGAAATTAAAAGGAAGCCTGTTTTAATATTCCTTGACTTATAATAATTAAACATTTTCATTAAAACATTTCTAATACTGATTTTCATAATTCATTTACACATTTTCTGTTAAAAACTGAAAATAAAATGGAATCAAATTATAAATACACAGATCAATGAAAATATTTCATGGCTTTATACAGTTCTCTTCTGTTTCACTGGCAACGTCTTTATGAAATATTTTCAAGTGCTATAAAATAATGGTTGTTGGTAGTTCAATCAAGTCTGTTATTGCTAATGTCTTTAGCACCAAATAACATTTTCATGCAGTAGATTTCTTTCTTTTCATGCTACTTTATGCTTCTAAAAATATATTCCACAGTTTTGCTCTCCTAAGGATCATCAATTTGAAGTCTTCCATGACACAGTGTGCTTAAGGGAGAGTTCACACAATCCTAATTCTGAAATACTCTTTCATACACACAGTCTGCTCATGTTGAGAGGAAATGGCACTATTTCTTCTCAGCCACATAAGCTTATACACTATTTGTAGGGCACGATGGCCACATCTACTTATTCCTCCAAATGAACCATTTGGAAGGGAACATCCAGGAAACACCACATGACACCACTGAAACAGTCTTCATGTGCATTCTATCTCTTTCATGCTCTATTTGTTTAGAACAATATCACGCTCCTTAAAGTTAAACAGCTAAAAGGGTGCTTAGATTTCCCAATCACTTCATAATATAAAAAAATATAATTATATTCTGTGCTACTACAGAAGCATTAAAAGATTGCAAAACAGACAATCTACAAGTGTGGGAAGGACAGGTACAAATCATTAATAATGTAGCCAGGCATCTGGTTATGAGATTTCTTTCCTTTAATGTATCTTAGAGTGAAACCACCTACAAAAATCACTTATCTGTGAAGTTATACACTAATACTTATGACTTTAAAAATTTTAGAAGTTTATCTCCATCTTTCTTTAAAAATAAAACAAAAACAGCTCTTTGTCAATCTTCATACATATTGCACTGCAAAATACCTGACTTGCTAAGATAATGAATTATTAGGTTCACTGAGAATTCTTTAAATTTTAACCTCAGCAACACAAATCTGCTGTAAAGTACTTGTTCAGTGCTGGCTAAAACCAACCAAACTAACTAAAATGCAGATCTTGAAATGTGAAAAAGTAAAGCCTTTTAGAGAGAAGAACTCTGTTCTGTTAGTATTGTCATCTTTGAGGATATTTCCCTTGGTGGTTTTCCCTTTTCACGGGCACTTTACTAAAACTTCCTATTAAAAATATTCTAATTAACTGATCTGACTCACACAGGTTGTTTTTTACTCTGAGCTTAAACTCATCTTTACACCACATTCTTAAAAATTGTTATGCAAACTTCTATTTACGAGAATTCTGAAAGGAGCAGATTATTAAACTTATTAGAAGCTCTTTCAAGTGCAGGATTCATGAGTTGATAGGTCCACAAATATTTAATACCGTAAATTTCTATGAAATTTTTATTTTGTAGTTTCACCTATCACAAGAACAGCTATGATTAAGTTGTTCTCCTAATACCCTGAGCTTAAAGCTCATTGCCTACAGATACTAAAATACCTGAAGCATGTACATACTACAGAAATTGAGTACTAAAAACACTGACTGTCAACATCTCATTCAGTCAAATATGAGAATCAAAACAGACAACCAAATTTCAAAGTGGCAAATCCTTCTTTAACGAAAAAAGGCAAGGAAAAGTGATGCAAATAAAAACCTTGGCATAAGCCCAGTGATCCATATTCATAAAAGAAAATAAGATTTCAAAGAAATAAGCCTAAATCCTCCTTTCAGATACCGAAAAAACACACAAGTGCTGTATCTTGAATTGGCAAAAATATGGAGTGATTTCAAAAAGTTATAAAAATAAATCTGTCATGTTAACATGCAGAATGTGTTCGGTGAAACAGAAGTTTGATATCCTTACTTGAATGCCATTTGAACTAAGTGTGCCAACACATCTTGTGCATCCACAGTAATTCGACTGAGGTCTCGGTCTTGCTTTATGAAATTCAGTAGTTCAGATGCATTTGCCATCCAAAAGGCCAGTGCCCCAGCAATATTCTTCTGTTTCTGTAAGTAGAAAGAAGTAGGGAATAATACAGAGAAATAATTTTCTAATGAGACATTGCAACTTAAAAGGGCTCCAAAGATAGACCAGTACCTCTTCCCATTTCACCAAATATATCTCAGATACCAGATATTTGCAAAATGTGTTTATATAGTATTGCAATTGACGTAACTGATAAATTCAATTTTAATATGTTTACTGAACATACAAAATTCAATCAAATTGCCAACAGCAGTATCAATAAAGCCACAGCATAAGCATCTAGTTAAACAGAGCTGGGAGCTTAGCTGAATGCAGTATCTGGTAATCTGTATGCTTTTAAGGCACATATTCACTATTGCCCCCCTGCCACCCTGATACTGCACTCACAGGTTTTGATACCCAGTGATTCAGTATCAAGTACTGATCTATCTCACCATCTCCCGACCACAAATGCCAGGCCAGGCAACCTCAGATGAGATCCAAAGAATAGGAACCACAAACAACAACAAAAAAAGAAAATAAAGGGAAGAAAAAGAACTTTGGTCATTTCATATCCACATTGAAGTGCGTTAAGCAGAAATTATGGAATGCCGTAAAAGTTGCAAAGTCAAAAAAGGATTTTAGTACTGCATGTTCCAGTTGCTGAATGAGTGTTATGAACTGTTCAAGTCCAGCTGTTTGAGTATTGTATTTTGATATGGAAGCAGCATGAGAAACTGAGCTAAGCCAACATAGCTAGGATCAGTTCCCAGCAACATGTCCTACCTGATCAACCTGGTCTACCTCCTGGAGAAAAACGGACGAAGGAAATCAAACAGAATAGAAGAAAGAAACTTGTGAACAATCATGATAGTTTTAGAAATCAAACACTAAATATGAAGGTACAACACTTATGTCCACAGTTATACACAGATGCATTAATAAGTAGCTATGATGCAACTGAGCCCCTTTTAAAAAAAGGAGTTATTTCAGTAGGACTTGTAGCACAACAGCTGAGAACTGAAGTGCCACACACAACAGTTAATTTGAGGAATGCCTCTCTACTAGTTGACATTCTGGAAGTGTTGGTTATTCCACACTCAGTGCACCACAGAAACCCCACAGAACATTTTCCAGGCTATGGGGTAACTGGCCACATGAGATTGAGGAAGCTACTTGCGCACATTGCTTCAATGAAGACAATGTACAAACACATGCAAAACGGGAACAAAAATGTCCCCAATAAAATCAAAACTAAAACATAAAACCACAAGTAGGACAGGTTTAACACATGGCTTTTCAAAAACAAACACACAAAGAAACAAAACAAACCAAAAAACCCACAAAACCACCTATTTCAAGCAACAAAAACGGAAATATCACACTAAAAGCTTCTTAAATAATGGTATGCATAAGCTACATTGAGTTAAGCAAACAGGAAAAAAAAAACAATAACAAAACAAAAAAAAAAACAGATATGTCTGCCTACTTAATTAAAACTGAGCTCTTATTTCATACTTTTTGGATTTCTGCTGTGATTACTCTCTCCTGCCTGACTCACAGTAAGCTCAGATGGAAAAATTTGAGGTGTCTTTTGCTGTGACATTGCAATTGTATTCAGAGCTCCAACAACAATTTGTCACTACTCTTATTTGTCTTTGCCTTTCCAACCAAGGAATAAAAAACCTGACCAAACAGGTGCTGGTACAGAACGAAAGGAGACGTTCTTTCTGAAAACAGATGCTAAAATTTGCAATCAGAAATGCCAAGAGTGATTTAAAAATCAGAATACACAAGCTTATTTTACCCACAGAGCTTAAGTTCTCATTCCAGAATTTTTAATGAAACCTCTCAGCCTTTTCATAACTCCCCCAAAATTTCTTCCCTAAGCCTTGATGTATTCTCTACTGCTTATAGATACTAATGCATCTAAGAGTACAAAAAGTCACAGAATTCATTTGTTAGCTAGGACTTCTAGGGTAACTTCAGAAAGTTATCAAGTCACCTTCTTGAGTAGTTAACCAAAATCAGAATTAAAACCTCTTCACTTTTATTCGCAGTCCAGAACAACTGTACATTTTCCCTTTGCTTCTCTCTGCTTTGCCTATCTCTCCCTCTCCTCTTGTCTCTCATCTGTCTTTCCCTCAGTCCCTTAAATCCTATTAATGTAGGCATGTTTTAGGGTTAAGATCTATAAAAACAACTGTTCTAATACAGCAAGTTATTCAATGGTGCCAGTCAATATAAATACTCTATTACCTAAATGAAGTAATTTCACTCAGCTTAGCCAATATCCACTAATGGAGGTCTAAACTAACAACTTCTTCTTGGTCAAGCTTCTGTACTACTTGATCTTCAGCCCACTAGCCTGATGTTCTAGCCTTTCATCATGGGCATAATTTACTTTTTTCTTAGTTTTCTCCAGCTTCTTCAGCATGGCATTTGGAGGAACCTCCTCCCAATTTCCTTAAGTGTCCATCTCAAACGCTCATCAGGATTTTTTTCTACCTAGATAAAATCCTTCTCAAAACACAAATTTAGCTGCCATTTCTATGTTGATGCCATCCCGTAACTTAAGGCTGGAAATAAGACTGCAATTACAAATATGTGAGGCTGCAGAAAAGGCTTTTCACAATAGATAGTCCAGACAAACATTTAGCTTTAAGACAAGTTTCATGATAGTATTAGTATGATTATATAAAGTATAGTTGCTTGCAACAACCAAAAGGTTGGACTTGATTTGTGAAGCTCTTCTCAGTGCTGGAAATGATTTTTTTTTTCCAGTTTTTCTAGTTTTGGTCTGCTTTATTTTTATGAAAACCTGCGTCTTCTAGCAGCTACATAGTTATCCATTTTGGTTCAACAGAGGCAAAATACAGAGCTTCCTTTGCTTTCCCACTGCTCCCTTCCTCTCACCCCAGTTTTTGGTGTGTATGTGGGAGTGGGGGAGGGCGGGATTTGCACTGCAACTTCCACCTCATAAGTGAAGTCCACCCTTTATTGTTTCCTCTCCATTCTCCCAGCTCCTGTTCAGGCTTCTTGTAGTTTATGTTCTCCACTGCTGCAACGCTCTACTCTCTGACTTAAAAATCCACTCTCTTTCCATAGCCAGATCATGTTTACAGTGGAGCTTGATTATCTAACTTTTGTTACCACTTTGATTTTAACAAATACACATTTGTTATGGCATCAAAAAAAACAGTATACTACTTCTTCGTTTCAGATTCAAACAACCTTTCAACCTGACATCAGCCTGAGCACTCACACAAAAGACCAGTCTTGTTTTTTTCACTGTAAAGTTTCTTCAACACTGGCAATTTCTGCCATTCTTTTCTTTGAAAGGTGAGAGAGCCTGGTGCAACTATTTACTGAACAGTCTCATGATCACCTCCTTGCAACAGAAAACTCTGCTGAAGCTTTCCAAAACCTGAACAAAGCTGAACAGCTTTGGTTTGACCTTGACAGTCATGCCATTCTTTTGTTGTTTGCTTTTCTACTCTCTTCTCCCTTAAACAACCTGTTGCCTAACAGTCACTTGGACTGCAAATTCTTTACAGCAGGATTAATATATTTGCTATTTCTGTACAGTGCCTAGAGTAGTAGGATCCTTGCTCTCTACAATTTATTATAGTAGTATATTTTGTAACAAATGTACTTCTTTTAATGATTATAAAAACATATTTCCATTTTTCCTCTGCCAAAATCCTGCAAAGGAGAGAATTAAATAAGCACACCTGAAATATAGCATTGTTTTCTAATACATGACCACTGCAGTTTATCAAGAGTTCAACAATGCCAAGTATTGTCTCATTTGAGGAGGGAGAGGCAGGGAGCAGGGATGGGAAGGGGAAATAAAAAAGAGGAAAAAAAAGTCACCCACAACACAACACAGAATACCACCTGGTGCTTCTGTGCCAGTCTTGCATATGTAATAACAATGGTGTCAAACTAGGTGCTAGGTATTGAAACATTTAAGAACTTAAATTTCTCTTCATAATGCAATTGTACCAACTCAGTTCCAAAAAAAATAAAAAATAAACAAAACTGCTGCTACAGAAGTTAAAATGGTAGCAGATCCAGAATTCAAAAGCCACATTTCTTTCTAATATGTCCCCTTTAAGACTCAATCAACGCAAACACCTGCTACTTATTCAATATTCTTTAACAAGGAAATCCAACTTGTTTCTCAATCACTCGTGACCAGAAATGCTTGCAAAGATTGTTCCTTCTCGAGAACAGCAGGATTTCCTGTCATAGAACAAATCTTCAAGACAACATTCCCTCCCTACCTGCATTGGTCAGGAGGGAGTTTCTTGCAACTCATTTTTTTTATTGACAAAAAACTCCTCAAATGGGAAATTTTTGTTGCTATATAGTCTCATCCTTGATGAAAAATACCAAGAAGGTTACTAAATAATTTACAACATATACTTAATTCCTTTGATCTCTTTTTTTTTTCCTCCAGAGAAACTCACCTGTATAACCCCCTCCATCATGTTCACCATCTTGTTGACTATTGCAATGACTTTGTGAGTGCGCTCTGTAGGAGTGATGTCAGGTCTGTACTGGCTTGACAATACATACCGACATGTCATATACAGAACATATGTAGGTGACAGTTTAAAATGAACTGTTGAGCTATTTGTGTAATTTATAATTGCAGATAAGAAGGCATCTTCAGCTGTGGGAGAAGGAAAAAAAGAAAAACAGTATTCTAGTAAATCACAGACAGGAAGAAAATGAGATAAAACATTTTGCAGCTTAGGGTGGAAGACATTCTTTTTTGGAGGAGAAATGGGGAAGACTGGAGCAACAAACTTACTTCAGAATTTAAATTCTTGTATCTGTCACATCCTGCAGTTATTTAGCTACAACAACAGCACTCATATAAAAAATAGAAAATCTGATATATTGGGAAACCTTTCTAGACTACTCACTATTTCTTTGCTGAAAATTTGCCACCTCAAGAGAATAAGAAAATGTAGTTACTCTTGTCTCCCTTATCATAGAAAGTTTTCAAGTAATTAAAATGCTTTGTTTGTTTGAAACTAAATGAGACTTTGCTGTGATTTTTTTTTCTACCAAGTCTCAGAGACCTTAAAGTAACAGGGAGACTACAATGACAACAAAAATTTAAGTGCTAACCTGGTCAGATTTTATATGAATTAGATTTCTAATTAATACACAACAAAATATCCAAGATATGGAGAATTCTGTATAGAGAATGAATTCAGTGCAATGTTGGGAGATTGGATTAACAAAAATTTCCTGGGTAAATTTGAGGATGCAGGGAGTTGAAATGAAATTAGAATTTGACATGAACCCATTCCAAAACATGAAGCTCATCTTCACACTCCCAACAAAACCAATTACATCAGTGAATTTGCTATCATCTAAACATTCTTCCTTTCAATATTTATGTTTTGTGTCTTCAAACTGTCCGAAAATACTGCAGAAAAACATTTCGGCAAGTAAGCATTTATAACTTCACTGTTTCTAAATGCTAACATGCCTTTCCCCAAAATTTTCCTTTTCTTTACCTAAAATTTTCCTTTTCTTTACCTGTCTCCTAGAGCCATTCAAGTTATACTTGCCACTGACGACAGATAATAATGCAGGCTTGAACTGCGGAGTCTGCATTATTAACAAATGTTCTCTTTAGCCTGCCACCTGCCATTGACAGGATTCAAATAACAAATTATTCACAGACACACGAAAGAAAGCAAATGAAGCTTCAGTCTGAAGAATCAACTCTGTAATAGCAAAATACTTTCTTGCTTGCTATCATGGAAAAATACTTGCAAAACTGATGCAAACTTGGCCAGCTTATTTGTCCTTTCTCCTGTTGAGGAAACAGAAGTAAAATCTAGACTCTTTGCTCACACTGTTCTTGCTACCCTGCACTAAGAAATAAATCATTCTACGAGTCCCAGAAAAAAAAATCCCTTTTTAAAGGGACTGAAATACTCTTCCTACCAATATATACTGGAGAATCCTGAGGAGAAAAAAAAAAAAAAAACAGAAAATTGAATTTTCTGGTATTTACAAATTTTAAGCACATACTTCATTCCTTCCTTGAGCAAAAGCATTAATTGGGTTGTTCTCTGTAGACAGATTGTTATTTTTAAGAAACATGTAGAAGCTTAACATATTTCACATGCAATAGCCAATTTTAAGCACATTTAACACAATGGGTAGCTTTCTTCTTTCCTCAGAAACTTTCAAAAGGAAAGAATGTAACATGATTACGTAAGTCTCTTTTTTCTAAGAAGCCAGTTCAAAAAGCACCAAAAATTTCACTTATGCAACTAAGCAAAGATAGGACGTTGAAGACATATACTTGGCATATGTGACAATTTTTCCCCTTATTCATCCATCCAAAATCAATGATAACTTTGAGAGAAAGCTGATGTCAAAAGATCTGAAGCTAAATTTAATTTCAACATTCCAGATCAAAAAATTAAGTGTTCTGTTAGGAGCTGCAACAAAAGCACTAAACTGATGAGAACTTAGCTATGTCATCAAGTTAGTACAAAAAAGGAGACTGGGAAAAGTTCTGGGGAGCTGAAACTTAAGGATTATATTTCTAGGCGTGGCAAGGCACTACATACACAAATTCCTTTAAGCTGCAATTTGAATGTGACAGCAGACTTTCCTTATAAAGAGAAGTTGTAGCCTTTCTTCTGTTTTTATTGGTTTGAAGCTAAGTTCAAATTACTTCTTACTACCACCACATTGTTCAAAGTGCATCGTCATCTTCACTGGTAATTGCTTCCACAGAAGAGTAGCTATTAACACTCATGCATCTCACAATATAGAGAGTTTCAAATGTGTGCAGCCCTAAGACTATAAGCGGGCAAAACTTGCAGATACAGCTGTAGTAATAAGACACAGCAATGTTTCAACAACAATGGCTGGCAAACCAATAATGAATGACACATTTCATACGCTATTTTATTTTCATGTCTTGGAATGTAAAGATGCTGATCCTGCTCAGTGAAAAAGAGTGGAAAAACATATATTTTTTTGCAATAGGAAAGACAGAAGTACAAGATAGGAGAGCTCATGTATGCTAGTACAAGCTTGCAAAATTTCAGAAGTTGGCTTTAAGAGAGAAATGAATACACCGTAGGAAAAGGAAGATATTTTAAAAGTTAATTTAGCAATTAGCATTTTTGCTAGAAACAGATGCAGTAAATCTGCTATTTTAGCCATGTTAATAAGATATTACTTCAATTCTCATACCATTGTTTGCCCAAGCAAGAGAAACACCCTCTAGGTAGATTTTGCAAATCGGAAATATAACTTGAAATAAATCTCTGTACTTCTAGTATCACAGTAGCTAGCCAACCTGTCTTATACAAGATGTATTTTAAGTGTATGTTATCTCTGTGCTATTGCTTTTACAGAAACATCCTCTTTATGCTGATGATTTTCTGCGCAAAGCAATCTGAAATTCTAGCTGATGTATGACTAGAAAGCAAGGCCATAAAATATTGATTGGGTGTTGCCTCCCCTCATAGGTATGTGTCAGGTAACAACAGGTTTTAAAACTGCATTAAGAACCGCCACTGCACTCTCCAGATATTTCTGCTTTTCTCTATATCAATTGTGCGTGATAAACTGCATCAAAATATATATATATATATTCACATATACTCTCTGTACTTGTTTGATCGCTGTACCCAGCATACTAACTAAATACAAATGAAATACGTTGCAAGGCATGTTAAAATTAGGACTCTGAAAAGAGGCTGCGTTCCATTAACACTACTTACGCACCACTATTTTCATTTCCAAACACATTGACACATTTTTAAGAGTTCCTGAAGGGTATACAGTGCAAAAAACAAACAAACAAAAACCAAAAACAAACAAACAAAAAAAAACCTTTTGCCTTTTAATATGGTTGCTCCTTCTAACTGAAGTCAGACCTAACAAGCACATATGGCCATAATCCTCAACGAAATATTCATCTTCTTTTATTCTAAAGAATAATCTTTTAATCGGAACAGCCAGACCTAATAAGTAGATCAAAGTTGTGCTTTAAAATTTCTATTTAGTTCTTTCTATAGACAAGGGATGAAAACATAAAGCAATTTTAAGTACAAATTTTTGTTCTGCAACCCATGCACTGAGTGATTGGAAGGAAGTCTTCCTTGCCTCATTATTTATCATTGAACAGTAGTTCATTGATAAATTTGGGACACAAAAATGCAAGGACCAGTTTTTAAGCAAACATAACAGCTACTTCATGCCATGATTACCATCCTTATTGGTCACAGAACAAGGCTAGGCTATCCCAGAGGGGACCTAAGAACTGATTCATATATCCGTGAAACAGAAGAACTCAAGTCACTTGAGCAACTCATTGACTGGTATTTCCTAGTTTGACAGCCTGACTTCGCCAGTTCATTAACCTCAGTATAGAGCAGGTATGTGACAGAGTGCATGTGATTGAAGTGTTGTATTTTGTATTTATTTAACCACTTAGCTGGATGTTCTATGTATGCCTTCTTCCTACACACTCACTCTACATTCAGGAACAATTTACACAGAAATATGTATATGACAACATCAGTGATAAGAACTTTGCATTTGCTACCATCACAGATCTAAGAATAATTCAGCAGCCTGTCTAAAAACATTTTCTGCATACTCAGTTATCAAGAAGAAAAACTATGTGTAGTAACAGTAAAACTAATGTTACTGTTACCCTATGTGTGTTCTCCTCAGACAGAACATTAAAAATAAAACTTAAAAAAATAAAGTTAATATGAAGCTCACAGGTAGCTCTATGCATTTGCAAAATACAAGTTGCTTCCAGATAATCCCATAAGAGAAATTTAATGCATCTTCACACAGATACAAACGCACTGCTAGAATTCAACAAATATTAACACCAAAATATCAACAGCTTCTGATTGGTTATAAAATGATCATTAGAAAGTTTTGTTATCTTTCCTGAGAGAAAGAGCATGAGAAACTTACAGTTAGAACAGTAATTTAATAATTCAAATTATTTCAGTATAAGGCATTAAATCTTTGGCAACCTTAATAAAGCCAATGCTAAAGAAAGGGTCACTCAGCATGCTTAGGAACTCTAACAACAGACTGCAGAGCACAGCCAAGCTCTATCTGACTGTTAGCATCCCACAAAAAATCAAGCTCTACTGTAATTTCACTAAAAGCCTTTAACTGATCCCTTTCCCGCAAACACTGAAAACATGAGAAACTAAATTTGTACTAGTTGTACTATTAGCACAATTTTCTGTTTTATTTCACAACTCATGTCTGTGAACTCTGTTTTCTGTCCAGAAAAACGGAACTCTGTTATTTTGTGAAAAATAAATCCATCTGAGGGTAAGAAATCATACTAGAAGCTTCACAGCTTTAATTACCTTGCCTTTTCTTTGCACTTCGGGAGATCATGTAGTCCTACTCAAAGCAAGATCAACTACAGCGGTGTGCCCGGGGCCATATCCACTTGAATTATAAACACCTCCAAAGATGGAGACTCCACGACCTCTCTGAACAACCTGCTCCTGTGTTTGATCACCCTCACAGTAAGGAGTGAGTGGGGAAAAAATATATATTTCTTAGGTTTCAGTGAAAATTCCTTTATGTCAGTTTGTTTCTTGCCACTGCGTCTTGCCATTTCATTGCATAACACAGAGCAGTGTCTGGCTCTGCCTCCCCTTAGGTATTCATACATGTTGATAACACTCCCTGAGCCTTCTCTTCTTGAGGCTAAACAATCCCAGCTCTGTCTCCAAACATTCCTTTCATATTTACTTGCTTTTAAATAGAACTAAGACATTGAAATCTAGAGACAAACAGAATCACAAAAAAAGTCTAAGTAGAGCTTCTAGAGTTCATCTGGTCCGATCTTCTGCTCAAAGCAAGGCTTTAGGATAGACGATCCAGGGCCTTCCTCAAACCAGATCTTGAATATTTCCATGGAGAGAGATTTCAGCACTTCTTCAGGTACATATCCCAGTGTTCACTTGGTCTCAAGGTAAAGAATTTCTCTCTCATATCCAAATGTCCTCTGAAGCGACTTATACCCACTGCCTTTACTCACTGTCCTTGCAATAAGAGCATGCCAATCTTCTCAATAACTAGTTTTTAGGTATGGAAAGATTGTAGAAGAGTCACCCTAAGCTCTCCCTTTCTCTACGCTGAAAAAAAAAAAAAAAAAAAAAAAAAAAAACCAAAACAAAACAAAAAAATCCCTCCAACCTTTCTCCATATGTCAAGAAGCTCTTTGACCCTCTAACCCCCTTAGTGGAAATGTCCTTCTACTGGACTCTCATCCTGGAACTGGATGGACAGCAACCGGACACAATATTCCAGGTGTGGCCTAGAGTGAGATAATCACCTTCCTTGATTCATTTGCTGTACTCTTGCTGATGCAGCCCATGAAACACCTGACTCAGGTTAAGCTTGCAAGATCTTGGGGTCCTTTTCAGAAAAACTATACTCATGCCACTCAGACACTATTGCTTCTTGAATTTTTCCATCTTATGTCCAGGACTTTAATTTTATCTTTGGTAAACAGCATGTAATTCATGTTGGCCCAGTCCAGATTTTCAAGGTCCCTCTTAATAGTGGCTCTTCTTTCTGGCTTATTTACTTGTACGTCAAGTTTGGCATCATCCATAAACAAGTATGGCATCATCCATAAGGGAGCATTCAATCCTGTCTTCCAGATCACTTAAAAAGATATTAAGTAATATCGGACCCAGTATTGACCATGAGAAACTCAATTCCTGAGCAGCTTCAACTTTGAGTCAGTAAGCACCACTCTGAGCTTGGCAGTTTACCCAGTTTTCCACCCATCTTGTCTGTTTACCCAGTCCATACCCGAACAGCTTATTAACAAGATACTGAAATACTGCACCAATGCCTTGCTAAAATCAGACAGGTGATGTCCACAGCTCTCCCTTCATTCCCTAAGCAAATTGTTTCACCACACAAGTGAGTTAGTCAAGCAAGATTAATTCTCAGTAAATTAACTCCAGCTTTTCTCAATCATTTTCTCGTTCTTCACCTGCAATCAGAAGTTTGCCATAATTTTCCCAGTGGCCAAAATAAAGCTGACTGGCCTGCAGTTTTCTGCAGTACTCCTTTTGGCCCTTTCTCTAGATGGGTGTGGTATTTGCTCCTTTTCCAGTCATTCTGAACTTCCTCTGACTCCATGACTTTCAAGGATGCGAGTCAATCTACAACAATGTCAGCTAATTCTTGGCATGCTCAGAAGCATCCCATCAGGTCCCATGGACTTTTACATGTCCAGTTCATACAGATTTGGCCCACTTCCAGCATCCTACACTACTGCTGGCTTGCTGTCTGCTTCACTGCTGTTTCTTGGCAAATAAAATAAAAATTAAATAAAAATTAAAGTAAAATAAAAATAAAATAAAATAAGGATGATGTAGCAGAGGCCGTCTTCCTCTGCAAACAAAAAACTCCCAGACAGTATTTTACAAGTGTAATGAAAGTTCATCTCTCTTCACAGAATCACTGAGGTTGTAGAAATTAGAAATCCTTAGAAATTTCTAAACATATATTTCTAAATTATCTAGTCAAACACCCTTTCTCAAACACAGTCACCTACAGCAGGCTGCACAGAATTCAGAGAGCTTCTGAACATATATTATATATACACACACACAAAAACACACACACATATATAGACATACACACAACACACAATATACACATACAAATAAGTATCTAGTATCACATGTGACACATTATGTGGGACACAAACATAACTATGTGAGACTTCTACCCAATCCTGCAGATGTGAAAGGGACTCTTTTTCCCATCTTTCATTTATTTTTTATTTATGAGACTTTACAGAAAGAAAACTATAAATAACAATATTTGAACAAAGGAAGGTATATTTAATAATCTGAACTCTACGCTTTGATTATTAATCCTGAGTTTTACTGGGCTAAAGTCTCAAACGAAATCTTATTTTCCACGGAGAAAGACAGGTCGTTCAAAATATTATAATTCACTGCTGATCTATCAGAAAATGTATTGTTTTTCCCAATTATGAGAAGTTACGGATTAGAGCTTGCCTACCTGCTATCCTGTCTGCGGTAATCTTGTTGCTGCTCTATTCTAATCATCGGCTTCACCATTCCTCGTTCAGCTGTGCTGGATGCTGATGATGTTCTGTCACCATCAAGCCTGCTGATGCTCTAATTCAAAACAGTAGGACAGGTGCTTAGCATGGAAACATCACATTAGCCAATATTTGTGCTTGGCACTATTAAAATGAAGTGTCAGTTTGAGGCTAGGAAAAGGGTTGGGATAAATAGAAAAAAACAAAACAAAACAAAAAAAAAACAAAACAAAAAAAAACAAAAAAAATCACACAACAAAACTCAGTGGATGCTGTCACGACAATGAAACATTCAAGAGCATACTTGCAATGCAAAATACCACATTGGGCAGACAGAAGCAGATATTTCTTAAATGTTGTCAGAATATATTTTGAAAATTCCAAATGTCTTTAAATGTTGCATGGCTATGAATATAAAATAAGATTCAGATATCTCTTAAATTTTCAATATAAGTTAAACATATTAACAAATTTAAAGCTGGCTAAGCTACCCTATGCTGGTTCTGCCACAGTTCCATATTAATCTATGCCATAATTTATCATGTTTTAATACAAAGTCTTCTATGATAGACAGGACATAGCTTTCTAAGGCAAGAAAGGGCAATTCAAACGATGCCAGTCTTTAGGCACAAGTCCATTTATTTTCTTCTGTCTCACAGGCTCCTTAAGAGCAGGCTGTTGATTTATGTTTACCAGCTGCACATCAGAAACACGCTGCTTTAAGCAGCACAACTTACAGCAATTATTTTTCAGTAAAAGCAATAGAAAATAAAATAGCAATAAAATAAAAAATACTTTCACATTTCTTAAGAAAATTCTAGGACTAAGTAATTTGCTTTGACACAAGAAAACATACCAAAAAGCATGCCTCAAAACAGAAGTTCAAGTGAATAATTATCTCAGTACTGGCATGCGAATCTATGAATCACTTTTCATCAGGAGGTTTCAAGGGAACTTTCATTAAAGTTATTGTTATCCCTTTTGTCCAAAGCAAACTCATAAAAGAAGCCATTAGTGAAGCAGTGATCTAATCAGTGATTCAACAAGATGTCATACACATGCTCAAACTACACAGTTCAAGAAAGGTCATTTTCCCAAGCTTCCCTAGGTCCAATAAAAGTAATTTTCTAGTGAATTTGAAAAGAACACAGGACACACTATACAATATTATAATGTAACTCTAGTTCTGAGCAATTTGACTAATTTTACTTTTTGTATAGCTTTTAAATATATCTGTCTTTAGTTTTGTCTGTGCCATAACATCACTAACACCTGATTTTGGTTCTGCTTTCTTTATAGATTTGTTAGTGGGGCAATGCATTCAGGAATCTTGGATACCTATTTCATCCAATAAACATTTCTTTTATTACATTTTTGAGAAAAAAAAAAAGTTATCAGAGTATTCTTACCAACAGCACTGCTCTGCACAGCCACTGCACTAATCACAAAGCTTCTTTTCAATTATTTAAATTTGATAGCAGCAGTAACAAAACACAAAAGGAAATGCATTTCTGAGAAATTACTACATTTCAGAATGCTGAAATAATTCTTTTTCTCATTTCATCTTTGGCATATGACTGAACCATTTAAAGGCATTAACCATTGTGTCATTTTACTCATTTTCTCTGCTCCTGGAAAATGTAACTCTGTTGGAAAGGCTCTACTAGCAGAAACACAGTGCGGAAAGAAAGCAAGAACAAAAAGATTATTACTTCATAAAATGTTTATAATTATGATTTCAGATAATTTATTTAGTGAAAGTGTATGTATACAGGAGCTCTATTGAAGTCAGTAGTCACATCCATTAAATTTTAAAAGGCTAATTAGTTAAAATTTGAACACATTCAGATTTTACATAAAACATTCAACTTATTCTAAACAAGTGACAATGGTTGTACGCTACATGTATGGTATATCGAGGTATCATTTTTACTATGCAGCTCTATCTGCATGTAAGCTTCCTTTGATTAACCAGTTTCTCCTAAAAATTTATTCCACATCTAAGCAATTTTCCTTTCTAAAGGGAAGGTTGCTGTATTTTTTTTTTGGCATGGAATGCATGCCAAATGCTAACAGAAACTTGCACAGAATAGTCTTAGGTGAAAAAAAGATGCACACAGTACCCAAGCTCACAAAGCTAAGTAGCTGGGGAGAATGATAACCTGGGAACACTTTACCAAATATTACTTATGTTGTAATTTTGATCCAGCTTAAGCATTACCTTTAACATTTATTATTCATTCCTAACTTAGCTATAATATAATACCTTGCTTGTTGGCAATGCTGTTCCACTGTGAACATCTCCCTCCAGATCAAACGTGGTTTCCTGAACAGCTCTAAAAGCAAAACATTTGAAGTACCTTTTAGAAATTACACAGCTAAATAAGGGACTGAGTAGCTAACATTAGTAAGCTGCAATTCAGAGACCTTTCTTGCTTGACTCTTGTTCATGCTTACTTTTAAACCACTGTATCAATTCCTTTTTTATTGAAAGACTACAAATACTTAGCTAGAGCATTTGCTTTCGCAAAACTGATTCTTAGTTGCATTGTTTTCAATTAAGAACAGAGAAAACCACTAAAATAAATGCATATTTCCACTGCCACTAATATTTTTACTGCAGCTTTGTGTTTTCACTCAAGTCTTCAATACTAAATGCACATCCACCATATCAACTTGTATCCAAAACTAAATGCATTAATTTCATATATTCTGATGAATAGACTTTTAAAATATTTGGTAATTCAAGCTTTCATATCCAGAGATTTGGTTGTTTGGGTAAAGCTCTGCAATAAGCTTTGCAGTTGACTATATAAACCCAGAAATGCATTTGCTAATTAATCTGCAGACTAGATGTAAAGGGAGCTAGAGGTTTAAGCAAAAGTATCACATCACCAGCCCAAACTGAGATCTGTTTCACAAATGCAGGACATGCAAATGGCTTTTTAAGGAGGCTTTTCATCTACCAATTGAAAAGACAAAACACAAGCATCCACAAGATTTGTATTATATTACAGGACCCAACATATTTTCAATTTGCATTTTAAAACATTAAAATAAAAAAAACAAAACACTCAATTTCTCACCAAAGGGACGATCACTCATGAGAATGGCATCCCATATTCTATTTTGGGCAAGAAACTAGTACAAAACCCACCAACGATAGTGAGGCCCACAACCCATGAATAGTTGAGGAAAGAATAAAGGGCTGAAGCCTGAAGAAAATTAGGGGTCAGGAATGAAACACCCAGAGAAATGCAGGCTTACACGTTTCAATTATCCCATTACTGATAAGCAAGGTATGTAAAAAAGTATTCCGACAGCTACTATAATGACAAGTGATCACAAGTCGCAGAATTTCTCGGATGGAAGCACGGCCATGAATTCGGTGACATTTTGACTACTTGGTGATATGAGAGCCCCCTACACCAGTTATTAACCCTTTGACTCATAGATACATGAAAGCAAGTCTACGAGGACACCAAAGAGAAACAGAAAGTTTTGGCTCAGTAAATTTCATCCTGTCAGTCCCCAGGCTTTCAAAAATGTAAATTTGTGTAAAATCACAGGTCTAAAGTTGCTGAGGGAGAGAATAAAACTGCACACTGTTCCCAAGTATTTCACTCAAACTGCATCACAAATCCAGCAATTATAATGAGTATGTTGATCATTACTAGGATGGAGGAGAGTTTGGCAACAGCAGGAAACAGAAGAGGGAGAAATGGCAGAATTCCTTAGCAAAAGAAAATTACTTGTGAGCTTTCAAAGCTTGCAACAGTCTAATAGCTTTGAAGCTATGGTGTTGCAGTTTGAACTAAAGCAGTCACCTTTACCTAGCTCTGTCACTTTTTGCTTATTTGCATAAAACTTCATCTAAGGAGGTTAAAATTCTTCTGCGCAAGTTTCATCATAGAACATATGAATTTGTGGCTAGCAAAAATTTTAGTTATACCTAAGGCCAAGAACTGTCTTCCCATGGCAATAAGGAAGGAAATCACTGGACATCTTGGGACCTTACTTTCAAAAATATGCTAAACTTCACAGGCCATACCAATGGACATGCTCCTTTTGCACACTTGGTATATTCTACACCCTTCAACACCCTTCTACACCCTTACTGGTTGCAAGTATTACTTTCCTTCCAAAAACTCAGTGCATTTTTTTCTGTTGCAGGAAATGCATGAGAACAGTCTATGTCCAGTTAAAAGAATGACTGATATTTCATCATTAATGAAAGACAGGAGAACCATCCTTTCTAAAATTATCTGTTTTACAGCAAATGTGCAGATTTTAAAAAAACAAACAAAAAAACACTTTTTTTTTTCTTTTTTAAAGCATACTACAATAGCAGTTCCAGCCTTTCATCTGCACTCAGAATAAAAAGTATCATATCTTTCATGGTATACAGTCTGACTTTTAAGTTTCCCGATAATATATCCATAACAGCCATTGAACAGGGCACCTGAGCCCATATAAGTCGCTAAAAATACAAACAATATTTTTAGTATGTATCTATCCCAAAAATACGACTATACAGAGAAATAAAAGGATGGACCTGAGAACTGCTAGTCCTTGAAACACAAACTAGAAGATAAGTAATTACACTATAATAGTGATTGCTATTTAATTGCTATGCTCTATTTTGACATTAAAAAAACCTGTAGATATTCAATTCTGAATCTCTCTAGTGAAGCTCAGGAAGTTACTATCTAGTGGAAAAATGAAAACCAGACACCCTCAATACACTAAGCAAAGTGTTTATTCTTCCTGGAGGTTGTATGGCTGGCTATGCAATCAAATTAAAATAATTCTTTAAATTGACTTTAACACAGGAATTAGTTTCTGGAAAACACATATAAGTACTTAATAAAGAAATGGGCACTTGCTAATCCTAAAAATAATCACAAGGTGGAGCTCCAGTACTAAAATAGTTATTATATCTTTTTACACTTAAAAACAGTTTGTCAGAACTCATTTAAACCATGTTCTATATTGCTCTCATAATACTTATAATGCTGTCTTCCTCTACATTTTTCCAGTCTGCCCTTCTCCTCAATTAGAAGATAACAAGTTATCATACTCACCCAGTTTTGTGTCTTGGACCTTTCACCATAAGACCTGCATCAATAGGTCTTTTAGTAATAATATGGTCCTGAGTGGGATCCACGAACTTGAATACATGAGATGACCCAAACTGAACCTTCATGCCACTTTGCAGCATAGTTGTTTCTGAAATACGCTGACCTTCCACGTAAGTTTCAGCATCAATGCTTCTTGGGGTTACAGTAACAACTCCATCCATATTAGTGAGGTCACAATGATGAGGCTGGATCCCTGGACCAAATAACTGGAAATAAAAATATTAATGAAGAACAAACCGAACTATGTTGCTTCAGAAACAAAACAAAAGCAATCCTAAAAGATCAAGTTACAGCTTATTTTCTTTACAGACCAGTAATATAATTTTACCTGCTTATGGATTTAACACAGAAGGACAGCATTTAAATCAGTTTTGACCAAGTTACAAGACAAGAAAATAAACAAGCTTTGAAGAATAACTTTTATATTAATAACATTAATATAAAAATTATAGGAAAGACTGAGATCACTACTAAAAAGTTAAATGATTCAAGACCCACAGAATATTTAATTCATTTCCACAATTAAACTTGATTCTCTGAAGGCTAGATCAGGTCTTCCATTTGAGTCTGCTTCTTCCCCCCATACCTGAATGGAATTTTCATCAAATTTTTCAGTTCCAACCTCAGTGACACTCAATTGTAGACGATAGAGCTTTGGCTTATCCCTGGAGTCAGAGCCATCTGTAGAGCAAACAAATATTCATTTGCAAGTTATTGAAGCTCAAATACTCACACAACAGTTCTATGCAATTAAAGCTTTCTTCAAAGTAGGAATATTAACCAAAATACAACTTTGAGTGAGACTCTTTTAGGTTTGTGGAAAACACTTAAAAGTTTTTCATCATTGTGTAAAAACAGGGAAAGCAGAGATGGCCCATGCAACAGAGCGGCTGTTTTCTGCAACTGAAAGGAACAAAGTAATCAAGAATCACTACCTGAGCACACTTCAAAACATGTCTGTATTCATTTAGTAGTTCAAGCAATGCAAAGTCTTAGAGATTATCAAAAATTATGATACCAATATGGGTTTCCTAAATGAGTTTCCTAAATGATTTTGGAAATAAGATACCTCTGTATTTTTGCAATAAGACTATAGATTTTTCCATCTCTGTCACACTGCTAAATAAAAGCATGGAGTATCAACGGTATCTATTATCAAACGACCAACATCCCACACTGTTTCCCATTCAGCAGGTACTATAAGAGGCTGATATTATAAGAGAATCTTAGAAAAATTGTTCCCAAGACATCTTTAGTCTTGGTAAACAGGTCTGTAACACTTCTTCTCTTTATCAGAGATAAAGGGTATTCTAGCACTTGTCCTTTTCTTTCCCAAGAAGTAAATATCCTCCAGATAAAATAACATGTAGTGAAATACACAGAAGACAACACAAGATTCAGTTGTTACCTTCACCAACCAACACAGATGAGTTTTAGCAAACATATGAACCTTCCTCACTTCCCAGAAAATACTATAGCTTTAAATACTAGTACATGCTAAACTAATACCTTCAACTTCTGACTTCTCTCCAATTTCTTTTCCGAAAGAACAATGTAAAAAGGGATGTTACAAGACCAAAAACATCTTGCCTGAGAACATGAAGAAAAGTTTCAAGTCACATCCCAAAAGCAGTAAAGAATATTAGCAAGGTCATGGCATATACAGTGATAGTCTCTTCAGAGAATATTAGTTACTTTCAAATTTTAAATTGAAGTCAATAAATGCAGAGACTACATTATCCTATGGCGAATTGTAAACTTCCAACACTACTATGACAACTCATTTATTACAGTCAGAATTAATGCCATTTTAACTTCAATGTTTCACTTTCTTCGTCCCTGACAGAGTCCGTCAGTCCTTCAAAGAACAGTATTTAAATAAAGGTCAACATCATACAAAAGACTTAACAGTTGAGAATTACACACTGACTAAAATTAGCAGACACAAACTGAAGGCAAACAGTACAAAAGAGCAGAAATATTCCTCCCCCAGCCATTCACTTTATGGGAAAATATATCAGTGAAGGTGATTCCACTAAAATTCTACATGATGCAGATGGAAAAAAATGTGTTACATATGCTTCTAGTAATAAGCTTCTTTTTGGGGGTCCGTGGTAGTATTTGAATTGCTTCCATTTTCTCAGCCTTGGGAGTGCAAGCCTTCCTGTCATAAAACATCACCCTCCATAATTTCCTAGAACTGTTTCGTATGGGACTTGAAACACTTGCTCTGAGGGCATCATAAGGTAAACAGATTAGTCGGTGCAGTGATTTCCCATGAGTTCCTCTTTTTACCATGGTGAAAAGAAATCAAAGAGTTAGAAATCCCATGAGTCTGGGAATGGGGAGTAGTGAGAAAAAGCAAAGCGCAGCAAGGCACTAGGCTGAGACAAAGATAACTCACAGATTAGCACTACATATACAGAAACTAAGTGCTGATACTACAGTAATATAAAGTTACTGAACATATTTAGAATCTATGCCATAACAGCAGTATGACAACCCACGAGAAAAAAAAAAAAAAAAAATCTAACGTGAGAGCGCTTGGTCCTCTGAAGATTATTCAGATACAGGGATAGGTTTTTTTCACCCTTGAGCTCACACTGTTTGATTCTGGAGACATCCAGAAGATTATTTTAAGATTATTGCATAATAAATTTGATAAATGTTAATGGTATCTTCAGCAAGTGTAAGTTGTGTGCAGTTTTTTAACACTTCACTATGCTAATCATTACATTTAGGGGTTTAAATCTGAGAAGACGAAAAAAAATAACTCAATTTGAGAAGGTCAAAAGTTCCTGGACATACGGACATTAATAAACAATATAGAAAAAGCCTCAAAAAGCAAAAGGAAATTTATACAAACTGTTCAACATTTTATATGTAAACACATAGTATGGGGGAAAGCTGCCTGCATTCCATTTATGACATCCATGACTGAACAACATCAGTAGAGCTAGATCTGTGTGTGTGCAGGCATGGGTTTAGATGAGTCAGGAGACTGAGTTACCCACTACCACATACCTTAAACTGAATTATCTATTTGGAAAAGGTTATTCCAGTAACATCATAAAGGGGTTCAAACAACCCTTTTCCACTCTGCATTTGGAATAATTTTGACAAGTTATTTTCACCCATGAGACAAGCACATGTACACTGATGCACACACACATATATCTATGTGTATATGCTGCCTGCAGTGCCTTAAAAACATGTATTTTAAGACATAGCCAATAATCATAAAGGAGACTCTATCACCTGAGACAAGGCAAAGGACAATGATTTAGTGGGGCACGTGACAGACAACTGACAACTAAACCCCTTCAAATTAATGTGTAAAATGTATGACATTTTCTGTTCTCATAGCGACGGTCAGCTGGGGAAACAGCCCTGGTAAAGGCTCTCGAACATCTCCAACTTTTTGCAAACCTCCTTTTTTGGTAGTTATACCTGCATGTTCTCATTGTCACCCATTTCTGTCATTTCTATGGGGGAAGGGAGGCAGTGAGAAAGGCTTTTTGTTGTTTTTGTTTAAATCCTTCAAAATTTTTTATTTCAGGCTCGTATGATAAATCTCAGTCGCATCTGTAAAAACAGCTTCTTGTCTTTTTTCCTGAGTATTTCAGTATTATGATTCTAAATCTGTTGTTTGTGAATCTGTTGTCAATCTGTTGTTTGTGAATAATTGAAGTTAATAATATCCTGAACTCACCGGCATCGTACTCACAGATAACCTAGACAGTATCAGCAGCTACAAGTGCTGTCGTATCTAACTTTAGTCTATCCATTCTATTTCTGTTACTATCAGACTCCTCTCACTTTATCGGTGCATTTATATGACTTCAAAGAGACACTTTCTAACTGCTATATTTACAGCCATAAGCTACTGAAATGCATCTCTTACTATACTGTGCAGAATCCACATCTTCAGTCTACAAAGAGTCACGTAACGAGTAAGATAAATTAGCTGTGGGGAAGTCAAAAAGTGTGATAAATTACCAGTAACAAAATTGCTAGGTTTATGCAATTGCACAGGGTATGAAACTGAAGCCTGCCAGATTCCTCTGGCAAAGCACAGACAGCCAATGCTTTGACATGAAGTACATTTCTACAGCAGTTACAGCTCAGTAAAAATATTTTGAAATGCACTGTTCTGAAGAGCCAGTGGAGTGGCTCTTCAATCTGGACTTCAATATACTAAATCCTACTTTTCACAATTTGGGATAAGAAGCTGTGTTTTTTTTTGTTTGTTTTGTTTGTTTTTTCCATTGAGAAACATCTTAAATGTCAAGCTGATTTCTACCTAACAGTCAGGTATTCCTGCACAAGAAATATATTAGCTCAGCATACCCTATAAAACCTTTCTGTTCTCTGGAATAATGGTCTTCGTGAGATAGACATCTGGATTCAAAGTCATGAACACTGACAACACCGACAGACACAGAACTTTTATAGCAGTCTAGGAAATTAAATGAGGAAACACATGTTTTTTTAATCGATTTTGGTAGACATTTTGTAATTATAAGAAGAAAGTAGTTTTTTATCTCTTTCTATTTAGTGAAAACAGGATATACCTGCACATTATGTTAAACTACAGGAGAGTCAAAGTTTTATAATGACTTTTGAGTAGGTTATTGATTTCAAAGATTACAGTTAAGACTTAACAACACACAACTGTGCCCATCTGATGTAGCCAAATCTTTGTTCTACACTCTTACTGGCAGACACCACCACAATACCAGAAGTAGAAATGTCAGAGGCAGCAATGGAATACCATAGAGAAGAAAGTGATGTTACTTTTCCAGTGATTCAAAAAACTTCCAATAAACAAACAAACAAAAATTAATTATTTCATCCACCACATCAAACATTGATAAACTCAGCTAAGTTCTACACCATTTATCCGTTTCAACTTTTAACCTATGCATTCTGCAAGCAGATGGATCAAAGAATACTGTTTTTTTTTCACTACCACTACAATGTGGAAGTTTATGGATCAAAGAATACTGTTTTTTTTTCAGTACCACTACAATGTTTGCAGATCACCCTATGGAAGTTTAGTTAGTAGTCTTAGCTGAAAGGTTGAGCTCTTTGGATGGCAGCATAATCTATTTGACATTTGTTCACAGAGTATTTAAATTGCAACTGACAAGACAGATTACTTCACAAAAGCAGCCTCTTGAAAAAAGATGATAGCGGGATAGCCTTTCATTTGTCAAAAGAAACAAAAGACAGCCAGCAATGTTTTTAGTGACTAGTGAGAGAACAGTATTAAAATATAGCGTTACCTTCGTAAGCGTGATAGTTGTAGTAGGCAAAGTGATTCCTTCTCCCTGGGGTTAGAAACACATGCAGAGGACCCAGGTGAAGGCAGCAGCAGCAGGATAGATACCATGCAGAACATGCGGAAGAGGGCAGGAAAAGAAAAGACAGGAAAGGGTGAAACTGTATCCAGACCACACTTGTCAGTTTAAATGGATGCAGTGCATTTAACTCTTTCAACTTCAAAAAAGGCATACTGTATAAAGACATCAGTGCTACAAAGCTAGTGAGTGGAACAATTCAAATTATTGTTTAGAAAAGCAACAAGCTGTTAGAAGAAAAACACAAACAAGAGGTCAGTTCCACAGGCAATGTGCAAGGGCTTGGTACCCAGCCTTGCCACTTGTGTCATTTCAGATTGTTTTTCCTTTCTTAGTTAATGGATGTCTTGCTCCACTGCCCAGACACACTGCTTTGGTATTAAAGTAACCAGGCTCCACGGAGAGCAAGAGTTTGGAGAAGAAAACAAACAAAGCAAAAAGAGAAATTGAAACTACTATTAAAAAAACCCTCGTTCACATGCGAATCTAACTTAATGCTCTCTAACACGGTAGAAAATATATTTAATATAGTCTGCATACTGCTGATTTCATCTAGCAATTTTTAAGCTATTTAACTATAATCAGAACAGGAAACAAAAGGTTAAATTCAAAGTTTACAATATCAATTTCCAGTCTTGCCTCTTGAAAAATAAACAACCAGACTCTGAATCGTAAATCACTTGTTTGGAACCATGAGTTACATGTACTCAAGTTACACTTAAGAAAAGAGATACAAATAACTAAATTATAAAGGAGTGAAAGCCTATAACTACATCATTTAAATAACAAGGCAGTAGAGATTAAAAGTTACATGTGTTTTTAAAATGTTACATTATAAATAACAAGCTCTGTCTTAAAATTCATTTAGATTACAAGGCAAATCAAAGAGATGCAATGAGGTCTAAAAATGAAACCCAACCTTGCTAAGGAGCTTAACAGTCAATATAGACTGAAAAACGATTTATTTGCAAACAAATTTGATTAAACACACCCACACACACAAACATATACACGTACATTCTGGTCCCTTATTAACTTACCTGCAATACATCTCAGATAAACCAGATTTCAGCATTTTTTTTTCCCTAAAAGCCCTATTTACTGCAAAGAGTCTATCACACTACCACTTCAAGTGTTTTAAGTAAAGGATATATACACACACAGTTTTTAAAGCACTCCTTCCCTACGTTCCCAAGAATACCTACGTATTTACACGTAGTAAGAACACTTAGTTGTTGAACTAAGGGCTCTACACACTTCATATTCATTGGTGGATTACAGGACAACAATGAGGATATGATTTCTAACTGTGGTTTAACATTTGTAAGGCATTAAAACATTCTACTTAATAATAAGCTTTAACCCCCCAAACCCAAAGCAAAGTTGAGAACTGAGAGTATTTTTTGATTTTGAAACACCTACCCCTTCCTTTATGTGCACTCGAAGCCATGCCACTTCTCCCTTGTCACTTTTTTTTTCTCCAAACATGTGCTACATCAATACTACAGCAATATGCAGCTCTACCTCCATTTATCTCAAATGTAGACTCTGACACTAGAAGATCACCAGAGGCAACATTCACTTGAACTGCCTACATTCCTATTAGCATAATTTATATTACTATATAACCTATATAACTATACAAGACATTCTTCTTACCTGGACTTAGCTCTACCAGATATGGTAATTTCTCAGGAGGAAGGCAGGAGCCGTAGCCAGACCCGTCAACTCTTTCCTTCCCCTTTAATGGCTTTCCATCAGTTATTTTCTTGGATTTCTTTGGAATATAATCAGCAGGCCGTCTTTTCAACTGAAAGACTAGTATTCCTAAAACACAATATTGTATGCCCTTTGAGTCTCAATTTCAGTAAATAAGCACAAAAACACATCTATGATTTTGTAATTATGCTACAGAATGGCTTTCAGCTTGCTAAATTCCTACCAGTTATGCATAGTGTAAATGATTTAATTCACTTCTCACTGGACACTTTAGAAACTTTAAAAGAAAATGTATAAATTCTTTTACTGTCTAAAGATATATTATGATATACACTGCCAAATGAAACCGAAAAGGACTCTAAAAGCCTCTGCTTTTAAAAGACCCAGAAAACAAAACATTCTAAAATTCACTCAGGTCCAACACTGGTGGCTTTAAAACACCCAACGCACAAAAGTTTCTTAATGCTTTTTAGACTTACCTTTATCACTAGGCCACTCCCTGAATATCTGAAGTGGACACTCATCATCATCAAGAATAGTTTCTTTAGCACCTTTATCATCAGAGTGCTGAGCACCAGGAGGAAGCATGACCTAGAAAGGAAAATCATCAGTTTGCAGAGAGCTCTTATCAGACAATTAGAACAGAATCTGGACAACATCTTTGCTCTACTTTTGTTTATAATAGGAGATAAAGTAAATGAATTAACCAGCTTGAGACAGATTTCACTATCCAAGGCTTTTTTTTTTTTTTTAATTCTCTTCCTTGCCTCTTGTCAGTTAAACACACTTCTCAGAAGAAAGAAAAAAAAAGTAGACATATTTTAAAAAAAGAACATAGGTTACATTTAAGCTATGTGCAGTCAACTGGTAAAAAAAAATGATTCCAATTTACCAAGAAATACCTCAAAACAAGAGGAATCCTGAAGTTACCTTTATTATCTTCTCCACACACATTCCATTTTCACTTTTAAATCATCTCACATACTCATCCTACAAAATCAATATACTGATAACAGTTTTTAATTTTTCTAAAGCCTTTCCGCTAAAGCAATGCAACGTATCTACAGAAATGGCCGGAAAAACTAAGCATACTTTGGGAATAGAAGCACAAGCGTATTCAAAGCTTTTAAGCTAACTTTTTACAAGTTAGAGGAAGAGAGGGATCTTGATTAACGAGTTCCATCTCTGAAGCAGACGTGGCCAGTTACTTCATTTGCATTTGCATTATTGATCACCACACTGATAAAGCACAAAAGGAGTAACAGTGCTACAATGCATAATTAGCCATTAAATAAAAGATGGATCAAAAGATGGATCTTTCAAGACTGGATTAAAAAAAAAAATCTTCATTCCCTAATTTATGATCCCACCCATAATTACTCAATTGCAGACAGCCTGCACTTTAAATAGCTAGACTACTGCAAATTATTTCAACCTCTGATCTATGACCTCAGTAATACCTCCTGAAGTAAGGCAAGGATCAGCTACCACATGCTCCTGCACTGTAGCTCTCAAGAGGCCTTTAAATCTAGTTGTCACCTCCTTTCCACACCCATTTCAGTATTAACTAAGTTCTCACAGATCTACCTCAAATTTCCTTTTATCTTCTTCCAAGCAGGAAACAACTACATTTAAGATCAAAAGTACTTATTTGAGTCACTGGCCTTTCCCTAGAACATTTTCTATGCAAAACCTGGCTAAACATAGGTCTAATTATATTATCTTTAATTAGATTTTCAAATAGACAAGATATTATGGAATAAAGGGAGAAAGATATTAAAGTTTATACATCTGAGGGAAATGGAAACACATCTACACTCACATCTTATCTTGCCAAAAACCTCTTCCCTTCTTCACATCTCAAAGTTTAAGAACCATCAATTATACCCTTATGGTAATTTTGATTAGTTAATTAAAATAACACTGTGTTGCAAGTCTTGTTCAATAAGCAGCTATTCCACAACTCCAAAGCCCTAGGGATAAAACTAGTTAATCATGAAAACTA
>NW_010580866.1:150204-161733 GCF_000705375.1 Tinamus guttatus | reverse complement strand
ATAAACTGCATGTTTTTGCTTGACATTAAGTATTTTTCCCTCTTTTTCTCAAGTGAAAAATAAGAACATGCTAAAACAAAGGTCTAATCAAGATTCTATTTTAAGAGTTAACTGGCTTGCTGCATGCCTCAAGTCTTTTGCCTTAAGTAAGTGAATATGCACAGGTAGCTTGGAACACTGTCTAATTAATTTGACATCTTGAGAGATGTGCAGTGAACCTTGTATTATGCAGGGAAACTCAAACCAAGCGAACTGAAACAACAAAAATGTATATTGAACAAACTTGTTATTTACTTGATTACAGAGAAAATCACTCTAGAACTGAACATAATATAGCACGATAAGCCACAAAATAGAATATGCAAGAAGTAGGAGACAGCCATTTACAATAAAATAAAAGCTGTTGATGGTAAATGTTAAAAAATTCTTTCAAGTGAAACTTCTGAACTGAGTGAACTTTACTGTAGGTACTTACACACCCCCTAAAAAAGGTTTTGCCATATAATTTAATATCCATTTTAACAGCTAAATAATGGCAATCACTTAAATTCTCTCTGAAGACACTTGGCCTGCTCTCAAAAGAATTCACAACTTTAGTTTAGTTAGAATGTGTTTAAAAAAAGAAAGGAAACAGAACTTACAGAGTAAATTGTTAATTTTAATGTGTTTTAAAACTGACAACATAAATAATAATAACAAACACAAGAAAGACCTAAGATCTGCCTTTCATAGTGCACTGCCAAGTGTTAGAAAAAAAAGAAGAAATAGCCCTGCCAGCAGTAAAGGACCACAATTACAGGTAAACAAAGATATGGGTAAAACATCCATTTTTCATTAAAACTTCATTAAAAATGCCTAGAACTAAAAAAAAAAAAAAAAAAAAAAAAAAAAAAAAAACCCTAAAACTAACCAAAATAAAAAACTGTTGAAACAATGGAAACTAGAATTAGTTCATTGTTACGGGACTATAAAAATCACCACTGTGCAGTTATTTGATTCGAATTTAGAACATTTACTTAGAACGTATTTAGAACGTTTATTTATTTAGAATGTACTTAGAATGTTTATTCTACAACTGGTAATCACACGTATTCCAAGCTGATGACACCACTAGAGGTTTTAGGCACAGCAAAAGTAGATACTGAGGTTACCCGAAGATATCATTAAAAAAGGAAAAAAATGCAGCATAAGTAAAAGCAACTTAAAGATAAATATTCACATACTTTAGAGTAATACAGAGTGTGCAAAATAGCAAATATGTTTTATGATTTCCAGTTACATTTCAAGCCCTGGGTGAGGGGTGGATGAGAAGGATTTTGCCCCACAGTGGGGCAGGCCACGACACACGAGTACAGAAACAGATTTTTCCTTCCAATCATCAGCTAAAGCAGCAGAAAAATCAAGTTCATTGGAAACCTAGTAACAGAAATATGATGGAAGACTGGACTCAAACAAGGATTTTCTCAAACTCAAACAAGACTTTTCAAATCCAACCATCCTTTCTTTTTCAGGAGATGATTAAAGTTTACACTTTTTAATCAATAATGTCCATGGGGCTTTTTGGTTAAATCTATACTTTTTTAAGAAATGGCGATTCTTTTTGATTCATTTAGATCCCCCCAAAAAATGAATTCCAATAATAAAATTTAAGTTTCCGATAAACATTTAAATTTCACTGATGTGTAATGATGGTAAGCAACTGCTGAGAGACATATGGCAATGACATATAATGTACTTTTATAATGGAGTTTGGACTAAGCACTTTTGCCTCAGGGCAGCCTCATTTAGTTCAGGGGAACAGCTTATGCACAAGCCAAGCACAAATTCAGGTATCTGCAGGATTAACTATTTATTTATACATCTGCAAAGCATAAGCATTTGGCAGCATTTAAACACAGCACTAAATACGGAAATATGTTCCTTTCATTATTAATGTTTATCTATGCAACAAGTAAAAATTTACTGCAGTTGTTAAATAGAAAGAAAAAGGGTCCTGGAACTATAAGATGTTTTCTCATTTCATCTTAAGTTTGCTCAAGTAGCAAAATCAAACAAGAAGCATAAGAAGTATTGTGATTTAGTAACTCCACTTACACGAGCAATACAATAATCCTTAGGATTTTCCTTCTCCAGACCGTATTTCTCCAGTGCTTCAATAACTGCAAAGTCTGCAGTGTCTGTAGTAGACAGCAGGATTGTCTTGTATGGAATATTTGGTTTTAAACTATCCGCATAAATTCTCAGTGTCCCACCTTGAAAATAAAATGTAATTAACACTGTTACCAAAATATCAAAAGAAACATAGACACGCAACCATTTTTTGCTTTCTGTTAGAAATATACTTAGAAACACCTTGAGAAATCTTTTAGTCAATACCTAACACAAGACTAGTCATATAATCCTCAAATTACTCTTCTAGACCATTGGTAATAACCCTTAGTAATGCTTTCCTTAGTTCTCTAGGCAAGTTGGTTTCTCCAGTGCTTCAATATCTTTGCCATTCTTAATTCTCCCTAAAGTCAAAATTAAACGATGATAATGAGCAGATAACAGACCTTTCCGAACTTCTTAAAAGCAAACTTGTGCTGCTTTTCAAGCTTGATTTCTCTCCTCAGTATTCCTGCTTAAGACTTCTCTTACAGGTCATCTTTTCTACACTTCTACTAATTCTTCACTATTCTTCTATGGATACTCAATTTTCTTGGTACTCAGAACCCAATATAGAACAAAATACATCCTTTGAGATTTTACCAATACTAATAAAAACAGAAAAAAGTTTTATTTTTCTTACCTTTAATGCTGATGTCACACAACCAATGTGATCTTTGGCCTCACATTCAACTTGAAATGCTTGTTCATTTTGTGATCCACAAGATCTAGTAAGCATGTCTCTGCAGATCTGAACAATTCCTGCCTAAACATGTTTGTGCTACTGATTATATTCTTAAGTGCAGATCCTTCAGTTTGTTAGTAAAAATGACTCACAGTTATTTCAGAAGACTTCTCCAATATGTCAGTATTCTGAAATTCTGGTCATCATTTTTGTCCAGTTTAAGCACTGAGAACAAGATCAATGAGCATACTCTATCCCATCACTAAGCCCATCATCGAAAGCTTTGACTAACAGCAGTCCCAGGATAAACTCCTGCAGGATCTCAGCTCTACAAATCTTTCACTGCACTGTGGATAAATGCTACTTTCTCCAACTTTTCTATCTAAACTCAGTCAGCTGTTTGTTTTAAGAATAACTTCTCAGTAACCAGAATAACATTAGCTTAGCTTAAAGTAATCTAAGTACCTGAGTCTGGTCTGCCATCAGAACTGCGAAATTCCTGCATCCTCTTCTCTAGTTTTTGTTGTCGTCGACGTTTCATAACCACTTCAGGATTGGATATTGTGCGAGTGAAGCTTGTCTCAGGCATATCTTTGTAAACTTCAGCTGCAAGGCGAGAATTCTCACTGCCAAGTTAGTTTAACAAACACAGGAAAAATTGTCATTAGATAAAGAAGAAGAATTTTTTAAAGATGTAGGTTGTACAAACTGATCAAAGTTTAACAAACTTACATATCATCTCCATGAAGAAGTCTGTCATCTTTATCTGATGCTTGTCGCAATGCCTCTTTCTCCCTCCTCTTTTTTTCTTTTTTTTCTTTTTTTGAGAGAGTCCGTTTGAAATTCTGGATAACTCCCTCTTTTTCTTGTTTTTCAGGGCCATTACTCTGAGCCTTCTGAAATAAATCAGTTAAAAAACAGCTTGTATCATTTTTGGTCCACTGAAAAGTTATTATTGATTTTAACTCACCAGGTAGCTGTTTAAGACACAGTATCACTAAAATGAAAACACATTCAAGAATTCCAAAGCAGATATGAACAGTGTATCTTGTACTCCAGAAGTGTGTGCATGGAAGTGAAGGATCACCTGAATTTTACACAAATGAATGCAGAATATATCTGCAGTTAAGTCTGCAGACTTAACTTTAAAAAATTACTGAAAACTGCAAAACAAATGTTTGTCTCCTAGTAAAAAAAAATGTTTCACAACATAACACTGCACTTAATTTTCTTTTCAAGACATCATGTTGGAGTGTCGGATCAAAACATGCAGGGCAGAAAATACACTATATAATAACGTTCCCGCTAGAGTGCATTTTTCTGATTTGTCCTTCTGGTTCTCCAATTCCCACTTCTTGCACACACAGGACTCCTGTAATCCTACACTTACTTGTCTTTGGCAGAGAGAATAGTAGGAGATAAGAAAGAAGATGCAGGTTTTTTACTTGTCGGGAAAGGAAGATCACAGAGAAGGCAGACTGAAGTTTACTGAGGGCAATGAATAGGAATAGCAAGTCTGGCAAACAGCAAGTCTCATAGGTGTAACACAAGGCACTGTTAATCTCTCCCCACCACTAATGTGGATGCATCCTGTATTCAAAATTGCAGTGTGAGCCAAAACACTTAAAATTAACAAGCTGTAATACCAACAGCAGAAGAAATTCAGTGTTAACCCCAAGATGAAAAAACTTGTCAGCCCACACCAAACAGCCTGTTTTCCATAGCCATAAAAATTCAGGTTAGATATAATATATAGTTTTGTTTGTCTGATGTTCCCATTTCCCTCATTTTTCAGCAGATTGAAAAAGAAATCCCCAGAAGGAAAAAGTATTCATGAGCTCTGTTAAGAAACAGAATGTTACCTAGGGAGATGTTGAGTTTTAATTATTAAACTCCTTCTGGCATTACCCTTTAAGGGTTCTGTAAGGCATTTTGCATGTTATACTACAAGAGAATATTTTTACTACAGGTTACCAGAGCAAAACAAGCTCTAAATCTTCTGTCCCTTACATGCTACAGCACTAGCCAGTAACCTTGACCAAAGCAGCACAAATTATATGAAAGACAGAAAAAGTGGTCCGTTGTGCAGATGCATTTTATCTTGCTCCAGATATCCAAGATTAGCAGCAGCGATTGTTTAAAGGAATTAGAAAAAAACTGAAATAAAGCTACACAGTATGAGTGAATCCCACAGATTACAAAGCTGCTGTTACCACAGGCATGTTCCTTCTTACAGCCTCACCTTTGGAGGAAGCGTATCATTTTCATTCTTGAGAACAAATCTTCCCTCTCGATCATCTTTGTTCCAGTTTAATTGTACAACAAGAGGCTTCTCATCAACATCTAATCTTCTTTCTTCTTCAAAAAAATGAAAACCAATAACAGTTATTTGGAATCTCAAGAGCGAACAACAGAAGGCAGATTTAGAAACAAGTTAGGCTTTCAAGAAAAAAATAAAAAAGTTTGGTCAATCTTATACATGCTTCTTCCCCATGTAGTCCCTCTATCTGCATAAGCTAAAGGTACACTGAAAGTAGCCTTGTACATCATCTGTGTCAGAGCTGAAGTCTAGGAACTTAAAATTATCACTCAGGAGTAGAAGTTACAGCTACATTTAAGATGCTTTAAACTCTACCATCTTGATAGATTTCCAAATATTCATCTTCCCAATTTTAAAATTTAACTAATCTGGCTTCTACATGAATACTAATATTCCAGAAAGACTGCACAAAAATAAGTTAGATTACAAAATAAAAATACACATATAAACTAGACAAAATTTCATTTAGCATTTTATACCTCTTTTAAGTATATGGAAATAAAACTGAGAAGATGGTAAAAATATATATATATATAAAAACTTTGCCATGTACCCTGCACTCCAGAGGGAGATCATCTACACATGACAATAACATGACAAAGACAATGTTGTTGTATTTTATTTAATGTGAAATACTCGTATACTGACAGAGATGCCTCTCAGGAGCTATATTTTAAACAATCAATCAGGAACTTGTCCAACAAAAGAAACTATTTCATTTTAACCCTAGGCAGGGTTAAATATCATTACTTAAACTGGTGAAAACAAATGCTCTTTTTTTTTCCTTGTAATTTAGATCATCACTAGCTTGTGAAAAGCATTATGCATTCCAAGATATTTCTATTTTTTACCTCAAGTCAAAGCAGTTTCAAGTGGTTTCAGTCACTGAAAAGCAAACTTTAAGGTAGTTAAACCACTTGCACGCAAGCATTCACAAAATAGGGAAAGGACCACAAGAAGTCATTTTCTCCCATTCACCCCCTGGCCCATACACCACCATCTTCCCACCTGAAGCTTTCTGTATTGTAGGGGGAAGTAAAAGCAGATGCATGCAATATCAAAAGCCTACTTAGAAATCTAGGTTCTTCTTAAATAATACTAAAGGATCTGCTTAAGAAAAACAATGGCTTCAGAAAACAATACCTCAAACTTCCCTCAATTTAGCAACAAAGAAACATGTCTCACATGGCTATCACAGGCCTACAGTATCAAAGAAGAAAACTGAGGATGTATTCTTAAGTGCTCCAATTTAAGAATTCTCCTATTTTTTCTTCTATTTGTGCTAAAAGTAGTAACTCTGAAATGTCAGCAAGTACAGGATGCCATCACAGTATTTAACAGATCATCTCATCATCAAACACACATATCTCAGCCCTCAAGTTTATGCACTTATATTTGAAAATCCACTCCTCTGTGTACACAGTAAAAGAACAAAAAATGTTCTTAAGAGCAAAAAACACAAACTCTATCACACGGTTCAGAGGATGAAGGGAAAGCTTACGATACTTCATTAGGGTGCAGGCAGAAGGGTGATGTGGACACAAAGGTTTAGCGGATAGATACAAACCTCCACTGACATGCACCTCATAAAGCGAGTATTTAGGGGATGACAACATTCGCATGTCCGGTCGGAACTTCTCTGCAAGAGTTTCTATCACATCTTGAGTTGTGGCAGTACTAGATACACGGATACATTTTGTTGCAAAGTTTCCAGCTGCTTTGTCTTGAAAGTAAAACCTCATCACTCCATGAAACTCCAGATCCTGAAAAGAAATAAATACGCAAACCTAATTACTGGCTAGCAGTTCTAAGGTTTAGAATCATTCTTTAATATAGGTTTAATTGTAGCAGGGCATCCTTTTTTTCCATCCAGAAATGCCAACTGGGCTCAAAGCATTTTGTCATCCAGAGTAAACAATAACACAGAATAAATATCCTTGTGGAACAGCAACCTGTCTCAAAGAGCCTGACCTTCCATCGTCTCTCCCCTTTTTTCTGCCATGTGCCGCTATACCTTCTCTCCTACGTTGGCACTTGCTTGTCCCAGAAACAGCCTGTTCAGTCCTGTTCAGTCTAATCTTGTACTTCATATTTTTGAAAGAGTTGTGCTTCAATTTAGCTTTTAAGGCACTCTGGGATACTAGCCAAGCTCCAGTACCAACACAAGGCAAAAGGAAGAGAACAAAGTGACGCAGGAACCTTAAGCTTGGTGCCTACTCTGTACCTGCAACACTGGCCTGCTGAAACCCTTGTAGCTCCCCCTCCTCTGATACTTTCATTCATTATCACTGCCATAGACTACATTTCACCCTACCAACCTGCAGGAGGAGGCTCCTTGTTCCTACACCTCCATTACAGATTCAAACCCTAGTTCTGCAGCCACCTCAGCCTGCCTGCTGCACGACTTCCAGAATTCCTGAGGCCCTGCACTGAGGTCAATCAAAAAAATTCAATCACCCTGTTATCTATATAGCTATTTATATAGCAAACACATTCAAGCTTACTCTACAGTTTAATAACCATTGCTTGTGTCATTATTTTCAAGAGACCTTGCAAACAATACATCCTCTGATGTCAGATGCAATAACAGGTTTCACACTGAGAGCGATCCTCTCCAGTATGGATCTGATCACATAAAGACATCATAAGGTTGAATTTGAACAGAAAAAACTACATATATATATATATATTCACACACATATATATTTATAAAGTTAATATACCATTTGGAAGTTCTCTGCCAAAATAAAAAGTGCTGCTAGCTAAACTGTAGGACAAAAAGTATCAGACACCCCAATATATATTTATAGAGAGAAGAACTCTACAGCTGTAAACACTCTTCTTCCCAGGGCACTCAAACCCCAGTGCTGCTCCAGCACTCTTCCTAATCATTAGGAATCAAGGCAAGGCTCTGCTTTCACTCCTCAGTGGCACTACATACACCTACTCCATAATGTAAATACATGTAATTGCTATTAAAAAAAAAGGAAAGAAAAAGCAGTTGCATTTTTATACCTGTATATTTTTGCATTTGTACTACATTCTAGGTATTCAAAGTTAAGACTGTATTGACACAGCTGCAACAAAATCAGAAGAAACAAATGTGGAGCTATGCATTTTGCTTCTAGAACAAAAATAAAGCAAAATAGGCCAAAAAGAAAACAGTACACCATAGAAAGACAGGTCGAGAAAGAGAGATTAAGAATGAATGACTGCACTCAGACAGCCATATATACAGAAATAAAATCTTTCTGATGGATATTTCTAGTCTAAACAGAGAAAGAAAACACAGTCATAGAAACCAAAAATACTTTTTGCGCATTTTGTTGTTGCTATTTACACTGGCGACTCCCGATCTTGCTAGTGGAAGTTGGGCAACTCAAAGCAATGTTCACATAATGAGATTTCCCTTAAAAAAGCTTCCTAATCAGCTTGTATAGAGGAATGAAGAGATGGGACTTTTTTTTCTTCCTCTAGAAGTTTAATAGCATCCTTCGATACAACTAACCAAAAAGCTCAAGGCAAGGGACAGACTAATAAGTAATCTTAAGAACATATGTAGTGGCTCAGACCAAGGGTCTATCTAGTCCTGTACCCCATCCCTGAAAGCAGCCAAAAGCAGCCACTAGGAAAATACCCAAAGAATGTAGTCGTGTGTGCAACGCGCTGCCTCTCCACCTTCCCTGCATTCTCCTCCACCCACATACTCCAACTTCCAATCATTTGTGTCTCCAAGACTTCTGCATTCAGAAGCCTATTTAACAACCTTCAGTGAAATTTTCTTCAACTAATTTCTCTTCTTTTTTGAGCCCATGTAAACTTTTACTATCCACAATCTCCTATGACAGTAACTTCCACAGCCCCATTTTTGCACTGTGAAAGGAAGCCTCTTTTGTTTGCTTTGAACTTGCTGCCTTTGACTGCTGCTATTTTTTGTAAGAGATGAGGAACAATCATTTCTCATATTTCCCCCTGCTCCAGGCCACTTGGGACTTCACAGGTGTTTTTTCTCCAATCATTTTTTTTCAGGCTGATACATCCTACCCTAAACTCTTTCTGTGAGAGGAAGCTAATCCAAACCTTTGATAAATCTGTGTTGCTCATCTCTGAGCTTTTCTCTACTGTATCTTTTAGATGGAATGACTGTGTATGTCACATGGACCTAGGCAATGGCATAAATACTTTGTTTTGCTGTTTTCCTAAAAATTTGTGGGATTAACTTTCCTGAGCATGAACTGGCATTTTCACAAAACTATGTATTTTCAATACAAAGCTGTTGTTCTTGCCTGCAGTAAGTTGCAGATTCCATATGAGTCACCTAACACTTATCTACACGAATTGATCTCATTTTCTCATCCATACTAAGATTAGGGCTTCTTTAGCAGTTATTCAAAGTTGACTCTCACTTTTTTCTACCCTGAATATTTTTAACAGCATGTTTTTACAATCACTCTATTCTAAAAAACATCCTCTTCATTTCTTATCTCTCATCTGATTAATTATTTACTCATTCAAACCTATGTTATTCAAAAGCGCAAGTAAATAAGCAATATAAAACAGTACAGGAGAGTGACTCAAGCCTAGGTTAAGAACTACTAAGGATGACTACAGAACACAACAGAAACATTAGAAGTTACAGAGAACTGAGACATTACTCAGCTTTGTTGTTTGAGTATCCCCACAGAAAAGCAGTTTTTTTTCTTTTTAATTCCAATTGCCCCATTATTTTTACAGGAGTCAAGAAAAATAATGAAATAATAAAAATCCACAGGTAGAAAACAAAGAGAAAATACTTGCACTCCAAAAAGAGGTTTGAAAGTCTACAGTGTGATTCAATGGGGTTTGTAGCAGGGAAACTTGGACTTCCTGAAGAAACAAACAAACAGAGAGGCTCCTGCAAACAAAGCAGTAACACGCAGGAGCCATAACCCGCAGCACTGCTGGTGTGTGAGAGAGGAAACCTCTCTTTTCCTCTCTCCTAACGTGTAGGAGGTAGCAATGAATGTGGGTGGGTTCACTATTCCCACAAGCCAAGCAAAGAATACAGGCAGGCTTTAAAATAACTCTCCCACAAGTATCAAGCAATATATTTTAAGCATAAGTTACACAGCATTCATTTTGTTAATCCTGTAATTTTTCAGTAGAAAAAAAAATCTAAGTTTTCCTTTGGAAAACTTCCAAAAGTCCAACTTTACAATATGTTAAGTACACTGATATCACTGTTGGCCTTACGAATGGCATTCTGCATGGCTAGGTTTACACAGCACCTAAAAACAGCACTAAAAGTGTCACATCTTCCTCCATACCTCATTCAAATTCAATGGGCAAAAATCTACATCTAACTAACTTCCAGCAAAGCTGCAATTAATGTACCTGCTGCTCAGGACTTTTGCTAACAGAATATAAATCACAGCAAAATTAATTCACAGTATAAAGATTACAATTAGATTTGGTTTTATTAGAAAACAAATATAAGTTGCTTCCAAATAAATTTAGGTCACAAAACTGATACTAACAGGTCAGCGTAATAGCAGCATTATGACTGCGAGGCACAGATGCATATGACAGACACACGCATGTGCATGTAGCATTCACACGCTGCCTCACCACCTCACCAGTAGTCAGTCTGTAGAGTAAAATGGAACTGATTCCTTTAGAGCTATAAATATGCAACTAAGCCAAGTTTCCTCATGAAATACTTAATGAAAAAATAAACCAAACAAAAACTACAAGATTTTTAAAAAAAGTACACGAAGTCACTAGAGGAGCAATCATTTAAATTATATGAAGGTCAGTGGTTTTCTAGGCTGCCATTTCTAGCAGTTATGCCAACTATTATAAACTGTTTCCCATTGAAGGGAGAAAGGAGACCACTTTCAAGAAAGTGCAGCTTCACGACTGATGCTAAGATCACCTCAAGGGTTCCGAGAGAGGACGAGTCACACAGATGAAAATATAGCTTGTATTTTTCTTTTTAAATCTTTTTCATCTGCTTTATTTCCTCTCTTACATCTTTGACACCTCATTCAATAAGATACTATACTGCGAAATGACTCTGTTTTTCTACAACTGCATTTATGCGCACTTTGATCTTCTTCAAAACAGAATCAACACTAGAGTTTTCTGGCAATAATGTAACTATCAACAGCCCACAATACAAGAACTGTAACTAAATACAGGAAGTTCACAGAATCATAGAATGCTTAAGGTTGGAAGGGACCTCTAGAGGTCATCTAGTCCAACCCCCCTGCACACGCAGGGTCACCTAGAGCACGTGGCACAGGACTGCGTCCAAGCGGGTTTTGAAGATGTCCGGAGAAGGAGACTCCACAACCTCTCTGGGCAGCCTGTTCCAGGGCTCTGGCACCCTCACTGT
>NW_010580866.1:122345-145255 GCF_000705375.1 Tinamus guttatus | reverse complement strand
TCGAAACAGGCCCACCAGCAAACAAGCACCTGACTCTCCCTGAGCAGACATACTGCAGCAGGCAATCAACTCACGGACGAAAAAACATGGCTTAAAAAACAACCAGCTGAAGTTTGACCCTTACTTTAACACAAAATCTCATCTTGCCCGGATCCAGTTTCCAAATTTCCTAATCTATCAGGTACACTGAAATTAAAACATTTTTAAACTTTAAGACTCTTTGTTTGTTTGTTTTAAGGAACAGCATTTGCCTCTTCTGGAGGGGGGCCACCAGAGCAGCTACCACTACAAAGAATTACACAGCCAAACAAAATGCAAGAGGGTCCTATCTGGCAGAATGCAAACCAGAAAGGCTGACAAGGGATTATTGCACAGGTAAATTTCAGGGAATGGGGTCCTGAATGGGAAACCCTCTCAGCCCATATTCCCCTGTTTACAACACTAAGTGCTCCCTGCCAAACCGACTCTGCGAAAGGTTTTATAGCAGTTCTTGCCAACAAAGCAATGCGATAGCACAGGAATTGCACCGAGCTGTTGCCAACTTCATTAGCCTTCTTACCAGTTTAACTACCAAAGACACACTAATGTGCAACATTTAAATTCATTCCAGTTGTACAATTATTGATGCACTACCTTGGTGTTTGCTCTATAATCATTAAGTTCATACATGCTGGATAATATTGGTTCAAATCCAACCTCTGGATTTTTAAAAGTTATTTTAAAATTAAATTGGGTTAGTCAAACAGATTTTAAGGAGCAATGCCATTTAAACGGTAGCCTAAATACAGTCTTTGTCATAACCAATGCCCTGGAAAAAGTGGGAGTGAGGTTAGGGGACACAATTCTGGAAATTAAAGGGTGTTTTAATCCCCCCACCCCAGCCTTTTATAATGTTAGTGCAAATTAGTTCTGCAAAAATACATATAAACCTGCACTATTGAAGTAAAGTGGCTCTGATATAAAGTTAGTTGATTGCAAAAATGCATAATCGGAATGGTTATATTATCCTTCAGCAAGAACACAATAAGAAGCTACAATAGTCATGTTTTCCAGTTACTTTTACCATATATCAATTATCAAAAGAAAATAAATAAATAGATAAATAGGGTACTCATTCACTGTAGAGAGAACTAAAAGGAGTAGCCAAATTTACATGTGTATAAAACACAGTTTTAGACCATTTTAGAAGCACTACCTGTAGCTTTTTCGAACAGTTAAGAGAAATGCTGGGTCTGTATCATAAAGTACCAAACTTGAGTAGCATATTCATTTCTAATCAGGAAAAAGGCTTTCCCGATGTTGCTATTCAAAAAAAAATTCTGTCATGAATTATCACTTTTTTTTTTAATTGAGGAATAAAGTCATGTCTTAGAACATATGAAGCAGCTTCTCAATGTCATTAGCAATATTAGTTTTTGATGGTTCACTGGAGTACCCAAAGGCACAGATAACTTGGAAAAAGTTTTGCAGTAGTAGTTGTAATATTTGGGTGAAATTTATCTGTTGATGGCTTTTTCTTTATAAAAATCATACCTAATCCTGTTGTATAATCTTTGGCAGCAATTCATCAAGCAGTGTGCTTGCTCAATGTCATTCAGCTTCATTTACCTGCATTTAAAACAACTGCTGAGAAGTTAAAAAGGGCATTGTCTGCAGTAGCATCATGTACAGTCCCCTTCAATCTGACACTAATTTTGTACTCCCTAGTTTGGTGAGGCTTTCTCTTCACTATTTGCATACTAGAAACAAAGTCCTCTGCTCTAATATGAGAGCTAGACCAATGCAATCCTAAACAGATTTCTTATTAATGTACTTAAACAAAACACTGCTTTAGTTCTGATTTTACTGTGAGGCCCTCCCAGAACTCTGTTTTCTTTTACGTCTAGAGCAGATGACACTGCAGATCTGCCAACATAACAACACACTTTAATGCTGTGTACTTGAACTCGCACCCTGCTTTTCAGCACAAAACATTTCACCCTCCTCTTATTGTACCAGTCTGCTTCTCTCTTTGGAGGTTCCACATTTTCCCATCTGCAATAATGTCTATTCCTCCAGCCTGGAAGCAAGCGCATCTACTCATATGTCTTGCTCTTCAAACCAGCAAGAAAACCTGAAAACCTTTATTCTCTTTCCTAATCCTCCGCATTATGCTTCACATCCTGTTCTAATAATAATACATACATAAGTAAATTCCCTGAAAGTCCCTATACTGCTGATTACAGGAAGGTTACACCAACAGAGAGAGACTCCAGCAGAGGTCCTGCTTTGCAGCTGGGGCGGGCTGGGGGTTCCATCTCTGCTAACCTGATGGCAACAAGAAGCTGCACTGGAAAGGGCTTCCCCTTTGCCCCCCTACCCTGCCTCCAGCTCCACAGTGTCACTTCCTTTGCTCCAGTACTATCACTTACATCGACTTCAGTGAGCTAGTTCAGGGAAAAAACGCCAGAGAAAATTAACTCTAGTCCACTCAGCTCCCAGATGAGTATTTACTGCTTTCTAGCTTCCTCAAGAGTTTGGTTGTAGAGTCACACAAGACCTTATACCAACATAAAGGAGGGAACCCCACATCCCAGATTTTAATGGAAATAACTTTACCGTGTTTTAGCAGTGCAGAGCACTCAATACTGCTATTATTTGCTGGTAATGCTAGCCACTGAAACATTTTCATGTGCAGAACATAAATGACAATATTGACAAGGTTTCACCGTTTTTGGCATGCATACATTAATTTAGCTGATTTCTCAGAGATCCCAAGAGAATTTCTGCAAAACATGATGTCAGATGCTGTCTATCAACAAACACCCATACAAAGTTTACATTTCCAAGTCTCTACAAGCTCCAGCAGCAATCCCAGTAGCATCATTTCAACAAAACAGGCCAGGGGTGGGAAGCGAGAAAAATTACTAAAATGAAGTGAGACTGAGGAAGCAGACATGTTTAAGAAAGTCAGCACAGAGATACAAGTTAAATGTTTCAAAAAAAAAAGCTTAGTAAAACCCATTAAAAGTCTGCATTTAATTATGCTACAAAATATGCATTAAAAACAAAGGAATACTTAGAAGTACCTCATAACTATATGAGCCAAAAAACATTACAGAATGACAGTTTTTCAGACATGGCCACTATTTTCTCTCTCACTCCTTCTGCTTTAGATTTTCTGCTCCATGATCAGGACAACAACGTGAATTTGGTGATTCTAACAGCCAGATCTACTCCCGTTAGAGGAAACGGCAGCTGACCACTTGATTACATAGGAAGCTCCTCATTTCCTGTGCACTTCTCTTCATAATAGTACTAAAAAATATATACAAAAAAAGATATTAGGTAGTACAGACAAAGATCAATTAGTGACTTTTTTTTGTCAAAGGATCATTGTTGAAAAGCTAGATGTGATTTGTGACCAACGGAGCTCAGCTATATGGCAGCTTCATAAAACAGTTAAAGTAACTACTTTACAACTGATGATCCCACCAACTCAAAAATATTTGAGGAGTCTCTAATTCCTTAAAACCATCCATTTTTTTTTCCCACATAAAATTTCTACTTCCAAAGGGCAAGAAGATCGCTCCCCCCCCCTTACCACTTAGAAATATCAATGCTTTATTACTTTTTAAAAATACATATATAAATAAATTACTATTTAGTTGTAATACCAGATAATATAAGAACATGGCTTCAATTTGAGTCATAAAGAGGAGTTATCAACTGAACCATACTTGTCATACTTGTCACATACTTGTCTTGTAGGTCATAAAGAGGAGTTATCAACTGAACCAACCACATACTTGTCTTGTAGATGCTCAAATTTTTAAGTAGCCAGGGTCATAGAAGTCTGTACATATGGCTTTGCTGCTGTGGGCACTAAGCTGGGAACAATAATTGGGACATGCAGGTTACTCGCTCTATTTTCATTCAAATCCCTCGCTCTATTTTCATTCAAACATCAGAACAAATCTATTCCCAAAGATCAGTACCCCAGTCAACAAACCTTGCTACTAACCGCCTAAAGACGACCAAGGAAGTCTCCGTCAGATCATCAAGCACAAGAGCTAGTGTGTGGAGTTGGGAGGAGACAGACAACCCCTTTATAAACTAGAGTCTACTGAATATCTGGATGTCGTTAATCATCACATACCTATCCTTCACATTATCGCTTTCCTTTTCACTCTTCATATCCACACATGGCCCAGAACACCTCAAATATTCTCTCAACACGCGCTTGATAATGACAACACATTTCTATATTTGTACGTTGCTTAGAGTAGGCTGCAGCTTCATGTCTAGAATTGAGAGAGCAGATGGTTCACGAGCACAACTCAATGATTCCTCTGCGAGTTTGTTCACTCAACTTTAACGTCTCATATTGTCACAGTTAAGACAGCCTCTCTCCATCACCCACCACCACAGCTATGTCCAAAGATGTGTCACTTAAACTGCGTCCTTTTACAAAAGGAGACTTTCGGAACAGCACTTTCTTGAGAAGCTCCAGATACTGATCACTCCCAGGGTTATCCAGCCCTGTCTCACTGACCTGCACAGTGCGCAATAAAGCTTTTTAAACACATTTTTAGATGTGAATCCGAGAACAAGCATCCAAATCAGGCAAAGATTACCTGAAATGATAACCTACAAACTTGGTATCCATCCCATCAGCAGCTAGCAAATTAGATTCCAATATAAAATGCAGGAAAGGTGATTTAAATTTTTACAGGTTTAAAATTAATACTAGCGTTCAGAATCTAATGCTGAATTTAAGCTCAAAGAGTTAGGGGGAGGGGGGGCTGTTTACTCAGCTTATTTTATGAGTATATATGTTAATATTCACCTTGAAACAGTTAGAGAATTAACTTCCAAAATAATAATTTAATTTTAATGGTTAAAAATACTCCATTAAAGCAGCAGAAAATAAGCCTACATATCTGTGTCCAGATAAAATTATATTGTACTTGAAAACTAGAACTTCAGCATTTCTTCTAGCAAAAATGTTATACTATCAGCATAGCTGTATTTCTATGCAATTGACCTAGTCTCCATATCTAACCAAATATACCAGATGCTTTGAAGTTCTAATACCATGGAAAAAAGATCCTTCTATGGTTAAAATTAATGTTTCATAGATAGAACTTTGTTTTTAAGATCACACATGGCATGATATTTCCAGTAGCTACTGTTTCCCCCTGCAATATATTTAGTTTCTTTTAGTAATTCCTCAGCCATCACACAGAGTTGTGTATCACAACAGCAGAATTCAAAAACACAAAAGGAGGTTCATAATTAAGATTTCAGCTTGTTCACACACTGTACAGCACACAATACAGTAGTAGAAGATCAGTAATAATCATAACTAGAAAGAATACTACCCAAAACAACCCATATCTATAAAAATAATCCAGCATAACTCATTTACTTCAATCCATTCCATTCTGGTGACTCATGCAGGTTTGCAATTAAGAGGAAAGGCTGGAGAAAATGGAAATAGAAAAGAATGTTATTTAAACAACTCACAATTGCCTCTTCTAGAATATTAGGATATTTGATCTTCTTCCAATACTTTCCCCTCCCTCTCCCCCCCCCCAAAAAAAGGCAAATAATACTTTCTTAACACATGTCTCTACAGATCTATAGACTAAATCAGGAAAAAAACAAAAGGTTCCTGAAATGTTAAGGTACTTTCAGTCATGAAAGTTGAGCACAACACAGATAGAATGCTGTGGTCCAAGTCTAAGTACTCATCAACTTCAACAAAGCATTTAAATACTTAAATATTCAACAATTCAACAATATTCAACTTAAATATTCAACAAAGTGCTTGAGCACAAGCCAATAATTTGCTACGCAGAATGCTCTAGCAAACCTTTCTTCCTCCCCACACCCAGCAAATTCAGCAAGGACAAATCAAGGACAGATGCAAAATCCTGCCTCTGGAAAGGAGTAATACCTGGCAACAGTACAGGCTTAAGCCAGGGAGCCGCTCCGCTGGAAAGAACTGAGGAGCCGTTGTGGACAGCAAGCTGAACACAAGCAGTGCTCTAGCAGCAGCAAAGGCCAACACCATCCTGGGCTGTATTAATGGGAATGTAGGCTGTAGAGCAAGGAAAGCAACTATCCCTCTCTACTAAGCAGACACTGCACCTAGAAGTCTGCTTCTGGTTTTGTGACCCTCCAGTACAAGAAAAGCAGGGATAAACTATAACAAGCTCGGCTGAGAGCAACCAGCATACCCATCCCATGAGGTGGAAGAAAGTGGGTTTCTTCAGCCTGCAGAAGAGCTACACAGCAGCTCACTAGCACCTACAAGGAGAAGATGATGCAACCAGGATCTTCACAGTAGCATGTGAAGTGCCAGAGAAGAGGCAATGGGCATAGTTTGGTGTGGATAAGGAAAAGGTTTTTCACCATGAAGACAGTCATGCATCAGAGCAGGTCACCCAGAGGGCCTATTCTGGAGGCTTTCAAGACCTTACTGGATTAAGCCCTGAGGAGCCGGGTCTAACCTCACAGCTGAACCTTTGAGTAATGAGACCTCTTGAGGTCTCTCTTATGATCCCTTTTAATCATCCATTAATTGATTCCCCCAAACTAGACTCCAACATAAGACACTAATTATTGCCCGAGCCAGGGAGATACCCTTAGCTTATTCCAAGCACAGAATAAGAAAGGATACTGATGCTGAGAGGTCCCAAGATGTCACAGGAAGGGGCATGACACTTGAACAGGTAACCAAGGGCAGACTATGAACATTTAAGTAATGGTATAACATTTTCAAATTTCTCTTCAGATATGAGTCCAACTAACCTAGATCTGAAAGGCTAAAACCTAGATAAGTGGTTGTACTACACGTAGCAAGAGTCATCTCTCAGATGAATGCAACACAATTTATCCCAGACGGAAATAAATGGACTGGGTGTACACATATCTAGAGTCACAGGATAACGAACTCCAATCCAAACGCCTGCTCAATCAAGGATCAGCTCTGTAAAGCCTATTTTGCAGAACATGTTTGTAGTTAATGAACAGCACAATGATTACACTTTTAGTATGGATAGAGCAAATGCAAAGGTGAAAACGTTTCTTCTAAGATTATCAAGCGAATCACTGTAGAGTAGATTAAAAATAAGATTGCTTTTTTTATTATTATTACTAGTGAATACTAAGACTTTACCTTGTTTTCCTGTAAAAATACAAAGTGAAGTCTCAAAACATGAATAGTTCATTAGAAGATTCTTCATGATTGCTTTCACTAATAAAATCCTTCAAAACAGATTACACAATCAGAAGAAATGAGATTAAAAAGACAAACCCAGAAACTTAAGGAAAAAAATCTAACAAGCAAGAATATAAAAATAAATAAAAAAATAAGTACTACCATCACCCTGTACCCTCCTACTGGTAAGATGTCCTTGGGTTGCATATTTAATTTCTGAATATGGTGGTCTACCAGGGGTTCTAGACAGATAACAGGGAAAGTGAATTGCCATCATCAGTATTTTTGTGGTTTTCTTCTAGTTACTACAGGGTATGAAGACAAGAAAACCACATCCTCCAAGAGCAAGAGCAGCACAGCTTGATTCTGAGGGGTAACATCACAAAGCAACAGCCTCTGAAGAAAACAAAGGAAAGAGGAACAAAAGGAAAGCAGGAGAGAGCAAGACAAAGGAGTAATCAGGAGAAAACAGAAGAAACAGGACTCCTGCTACACTAATAGTAGTAGTAGTTAAAGGATTAGCCTTCCTGCTGCGCAGTTTATTCTAACAGTTTTATTCTAAAAAGGAAATGCCCTTGTGGTTGACCTTAGCAATCTCAAAATACTGGGCAACCAAGTCAACCTTAAACATCTCCTTAAAATTATCTTGCAGAATAGATAGTCGAGTTTATGAGCATAACTGATACAACTTCCTAAACACATACTTGAATATGTTACAGTATTTTCTACAGGCCACTATATAGTCATAGCTCTTATGATGGCATTTAAAATAATATAGGTCTAGAATCTGTATCTGCCAGTTCTTTTCATTTTTTTTTTTTAAAGATTTTTCTAACTTTTCTAATCACTGTAAATAATTTCATCATAAAAAATGTCAAGCAAATATTCACCCTTGCATATACTACTAGACTAGCAGTAATTCATTGTAAAGCCTACATGGTACTTATACATCTGCCAGTAACAAGCTATTCCTGCCAGTAATGAGCTATTCAGAACAGCTGTTTCCAAACTGTAACCTTGTGTATCTTGAGTTGTCCAGAGGACTTCTTATCCACAGAGAACAGCGTAAGTTATACCTCACGGACGTGGCCTTTAACATTTGGATCACCTTGCTGTCTTCTATGAGCAACCTGCACACTTAGAAGTTGTCTGCCAGGTAATCAATCACTGAAAGACATTTACATTCACGAATTCACTTAGATTCACACTTATATCCATAAATTCACTCCTTTTCTGCAGCACAAAAAAGTGGTCCTCATTGTCAGATGTTTGAAAATTCTTAACAGAAAAGGCATATGTATAAACAGCACAATAAAGGAATTTGTGTTTCATTGTATATAACTTAATGCAAACAGGGAAGGTTTTTCTAAATGTTAAGTAATTAGGGTACCTGTGCATAGAAGAACCAGGAAAACTAGCTTTGAGCTTTTTGAAGCCAAAAGAAGAAGGATGGTTTGTCTTTTTAATTCATACCTTTTAAATGCATATGCAAGAGGCAAAATATTTTTTAGACCCCAAAGTTATGATCCAATACTTTTTTTTTTTAAATCAAAATCATACAATAGATCTCAGAAATAATGAAATTAAGGCTTGAATACTCCTAGAGGAAATCAGTCTTTTTTTTTTTTTGCCCTAAACTCAAATTGCCATACATTAAAAAACACATTTGGACATCTCTAAATTGAGAGATAAAACTAAACTACAAAGAAATCTTGACAACTATAAACATTCTTCCCTCTTAAACTGTTAGTCTCCAATGGCATCACCTGCACAAGGTCTTCAGACTTAAATTCTAAATTGGCTAATAGCTCAAATTTCTAAAAATAAAGCCAAACAGAAATAGGAAAAGAATCTCTATGCTTTCTGCGAGACACAAAAAGGAGTAAGTCCATTTTTGTCTCTAAGGAGACAGATCTCCATTCTGCAAGTTGTTCTGTTTGGACAGATCCACACTCATTAAGTCAGACAGATCAGTTTGCAATACTAGGGTCAGAAAAGTGTAATCCTAGGGCCCATTCCTTTTTTTAAGCTATGAATGACAAATACTGATTTTCGACACACAGATCCTCAATGTGTCACAGACTACCCACTCTTCACCATCAATAAGGTTTTCATGACAAAGCAATGGAAGTTTTCATGTTTTTTCTAAGAAAAAAACGAACACACACACACAAACTCCAAAACATTCAAAGAACAGTTTTTAGAATGATAGTCAAATCCTGGACAGATACATTCTCATTTAAGCAGGTGAAAGAAAGTTTGTTTTTAACTAAAGTTTGTATTCCATTTAAAAATTCCAACCCTCCAGGATACACTTTAATACTCTGAAGTACTTTTCAGTATTAAAATACAATCTACACTTTTCAACGTATCAGAGTCACTTTTATTTACAATTTGCTGCATTTACATTTTCCGTGATCTGTCATGGCTATATAGAAAAGGTGTATGTGTTTTTAATTGTACAATAACAAAATGACAATCACTTCCCTGATCAGAAAAGTAACTCTGCAGTGGGAAACCTTTTAAAAATTAAAAGATTTTAAAATCTTTTAAAATCTCTTTTTAAGAGATTTTGTCTCTCTATCTTTTGTCTTTCCAAAAGGCATATTTCATTACCAAAGGAAATGCATTAAAACTAGTCCTACTAGCTATATTTTAAGAACTTCTACTAGAAGAATACTAATTAATTACTGTTTTTATCAGGCAGTACAGGTTAACAAAACTGGATTCCACAGCCAACTTAACTGGAAGTCACCAAAAAGAAGTGTTTGCTAATGGTATTTTGCATGAATTCCTGTTCTCAGCAAGTGGTTCGTTTCTTCCCAGCAGGCCTCCCTGTAGTCAGTTACGTGACTTGTACATTTAGTTAATCCCTTGGCATCTAAAAAATTCCCACCTTTCATTTGTCATCACTATATCACAAAATACAACCAGAAAATAGAATCTGCTGCTTACTTTAAAGCATTTTCTTGCTCTAGAATACTATTGTATTGAATAACTCTATTTTTATTCTTATCAAAGAAATGTCATTTCAGCGGCACACAGACCAAGGACAAATTGCAATACAAACATTAATGCAGATGATTAACCGTGAACAAGAGTATATCAAGTTTAAACAGTCTCATATTACAAAAGCATTTAGTAACTTGGTTTTATTCAGGTATTGGAACATAGTTAATGTGAACATAAATGACAGCACCATGCAAAAATTCAAATATCCTCTGACTCACCGTAAAACAATTAAGGTCTAAACTGGTAATATTACCCAAACAACCTCAGTAGCAAGCCAAGATTACTGTAGCTGAAAGTTTCACCTAAAGACAGCTCTATCTTCTCATTAGTGACAGAGAATGTCACAAGAATACAGAAAGATTGCCTAAAAAAAAATTGTATGTGAACGAGCAAAGAAAAAAAGCAGGATACAGAAATGGTTTAAAATTACAAAGCATTTTTTCCTCTTTTTCTCTTGTTTAATTAATAATCTCTCCCATGTGATGTGTGCACTGACTGCTATTTTTTTTCCTGCATGTCTGCAGGTTGTCAGCTTTTCCAGGCTTCTACAATACAGAGAATTTTCTTAAAGACTTTTTTTTTTTAAACTTAAAAACATCCTATAAATGCTAGATCTTGTATTATTACCCACAATAAATATGTATTCATTAAGATTAGGAACTTTGAGTAATTTAAAGGTCTGTTTTTTCATTACAAAGTATTTGGGAATCTTGAATTTCTTCCATGTCAAAAAAGGTTAATAACAGCAATATACCTACAGAAAAATAAAACTGTTTATAATGAGCTCTCCAGAAAAGAGAATAGAAAGTTTTGAAAAAAAATGGTTATACATTTAGAAAAGAAAAAATACTCGGGAATTTCAAAAAGTGACACTTTTCCATTTACCTCAGGAGGCAATTCCACATTGTGTTGATATCCAAGTATTTTTGAAACAGAGGAGCAAATCCAAAGATTAAAATGATTTAAGTTTTCTATGAAGACAACTTATTTTTCACTGTATGTAGCTACCAAAAGGGAAAAAATAACAATCTGAAGCTATAATATAGATCTGAATCAGCTTGTAAAATGTATTTATGCACCCGCGGCAGGAACGTTAGATATGAACTGTGAATAACATACTTTTTGCTATAATTTATAAGGTGAAATCTCAAAACAGCATGATTTGGTGAACAAACATCCATAAAAGTCTGGCTTCTACAGCTGCCTCTGTACTAACCAAGCTTACCAAATGACACTGAACATACCATTTTATATTTCTGAACCACTATTTTCCCATTCCTCTATCCTTTAGACATTGTAACAAAATGAAAATGCTAGATAATCCTTTAAACAAACACAGGACACAGTTTAAGAAGAGGCCGCAACTACATACAAGTAGAAGATAAGTACAATCAAATTAATCACATCTTGTTCAAAAGCATCTTTCAGAAACACTCTAAATAAATATTCAATAATACCAGTTTACAAACATTTTTAATATAGTGCTTAAATACATGAATGACAGACCAAGGCCTTATCATTACACAGAGAACATAGCATTTATATTCTGCCTACAAAACTGTTCCAAAGCCCACTGTGTACAGCAAGTAGCATTTCCCAACGAAAGATGTAAACTTCAGCAAAATCTAAACTTGTCCATAATTTCTCATTTTAGACGGATTTCATATGTGTAAGTATGGAAAGGAACTTTAATTAGTGTTGCATTCAGTGTCATCATTTAATGCAGTTTAGGTCACTTGAACACTGTGGCAGGGGGATCTTTTTCTGAAGATGTAATTCAGTGTAATGTTTAGCAGAGGAATAAACTACTCTGTTTGATACTGTCATGGCATTAGCCTGGAAGGAAAGGAATTAAATTGGGAAAAAGTCATGTGTACCAAGGATCAAAGCAAGTGCCTTGGCTACTTTGCACCATTAAAAAACAAACAAACAAAAATTACTATTTGTTGAGTACCATCCTAACTATCTTTGAGGTGGTTAGGAAGGAATTGCTCCCCTTTTTGTAATGCCTATATGGGGAAGAGCAGCTGAGAAATTCAGCGCAAGGCTAATCCAGGAAACTCATTCTGCTACAATCTAGCAGATGCCCACAACAGACCGCACCCAACAAACTGAAAGTAGATTAGAAGAATCCTCTCCAAAACAAGGAAAACGTATCCATGGCTATAATAGTATAACAAAAAAAAAAAAAAAAAAACCTCTCCCTCAGAAGAAATCACTGTTGTTGCAGTGGTAACAGCAGCAGACTAACACCAGCATGGGGACTAGCTGGCTATAAGAGGCCCCGCAGTGGCGGCCCGGCCATTCCAAATTCCAAAGTGCGCAGAGCACGTGCTGCGGGAGGGCCAGCCCCGTCACCTCTTGGGAAGCTACTGACCAAGCTGCAGAATCACAAGACACATTCCCAGGGTCTCTCTGGAGCCTGTGTTGCAGGCTGCACGCCTGCAAAGGCTGCTGTAACTAGTATTTTTCACTCTAAAAAGGACAGTGTCTGGCTTAGAGTTGTGGGATTTTTTTGTTCTTGGGGGAGGGGAGGGTGGAGTTGGAGCAGAGTAAGGGGGGAATGTAGGAAAGAAGGGATCTACACAGGCAGCTTTACTTACAGAGCTAATTCAATGCAATCATGATATATCTTGACATATACAAGCAGCCATGCACACAAGGAAGCTCAGAGAGCTGGAAACAAATAGGTAATGCTGAAGATAAGACAGACACTTAAGGAAAATGTCAAGTTTCCATAGGCTTTTACCAACTTCTACCTCTTATTTTCAGAGGGTTCAACACAGTGCTGCTGTGGTGCAGCTCAAGGTTTGCTCTGTGATATGACATCCAGCACTGAAGAACACTATACATTTCTTTAAAGAAGGCAGCCAATATTTTCAAATTTGGCTGAACTCTCATAATTTCGATACACTAATTTCTTATGTTCACACTTAAGCTTAACACAGATCAAAAGGCAAAGTGTGACAACAAAGCATTGTAAAATTTGCCACCGATTGCAAACAATTTATTTCCAAACAAAGAATCTGTACTTGCCTCAGAACTATTTAATGCTCGAGATAGCAACATTAGATTGTTAGAAATTTTCTTGATTATTTCTTAAGAAAATTTTACTGGAAAATAAGCATTTTTGGGGCACAGAGATCACATTTAAGTCCATCTAAATACCATAAAGTGATCAAAGATCCTACCTTTCAGACCAGCTTTAGTCAAAAGCCACATATATCAAGTCAGATGATAACAGAAAAGCAGGTTTTTCATTGTAAATCTTGACAAAGGCTCTAGGATACAGCCCATAGCTCTCCATTTTTCCCATTAAGAGATCAGAATGCCTGAGACAAACTGCAAATTAAGTTCATCTCCTGAATTCCTAGTGAGAACACTTTCTTCACTTGGAGATGATTAGGCTTTTAGATGCTTCTAAATAGCTTCCATGAACATGGCAATATGCAGAGCACAGTATTATTTGGCCACTATAATATTTTGCTAGCCTATGTATAGATCCTTATCTGCCTGAAAAAGTTTGTTCCAGGCATGAGACAGTTTGGTAAAGCCCTAATTTCAGGTTCATTGAAATTGTCATTGCTGACAACAACAAAAACACACTTATTACTATATTTTTTGTACTCCTAGAGACTTTATCAGAAGTGTATGACTATCTCCAACATGAAACAGAGAAGGGCTTTGTTACATTCCTCAAGTTTTTTAAAAAGGAAACTCGTTTGGCTTAAAACTTCAAAGCTAAAGATTAGATCATAGCACGCAGTAATATAAAGTAATTCCACTTCTGAGTTTCCTCACTACACAGCAAACACTACTCATAATAGATAGTCCAGCAACACTAATCATCAGGATTGAACAATGCTTTCATTAGCAACCACTGTCTTCCTAAACTACTCATCACAACTCCATATTTCTTTTCCAAATATGAAAACTATCTATTCTAGTCCTTAAATATCCTCCATAAAGACAATAGGTGCTAAAGAACTCTTTCAATTTTCAGTCTGCACTGAAAAATTAAATATTAATATTTAATACAATCATAATCTGAAATGGAAACTAAGATTTCATTAAAAAAAAAAAACAGCATTCTACAAGTATACAATGCCTGGACTTGAAACAGATACAGTAAATAGTTTTGAAATGTAACTGAAAGATGAATGCAAGAGAGATTTCTCAACATATAACGAAGTATATTACAAAGACCATTTTAGTTAATTAATTTACATGAAACAGGCCAGTTCTGCAAAGGTTTCCAAAGCACAATTTGGAACAACCTGATCTATTTCCACATAAACCCTTTCCTCTCCAGGAGGAACTGCATTACCATCAGCACTGCAGTGATGTTTTTCACATAAAGAAATTAGATTTTTTTCTTCCAATTTTAGTAAAAAAAAAAAAAAAGCATCTTTGTATGAGATCAAACCTATCTGTTGCTCAAAGTAAAATGATTTCTACTAGAAGAGGCAAGAAAGAGACCGGTTGAGTGGGGAAGAGAGAGTTACTTGGGGGATGAGGGCAGCTACTTGTGGTTTTTTTTTTTTTTTTTTTTTTTCGAACTGTTCTGACCAACAATAGGCTGGGCAAAAGCTGCTAATTTTCGCTCAGAGGTGTAATTCTGATCTTCCAGATCAGAAAGGCTTTCCAAAAAATACAATGGTTACTTAGAATACCTACAACACTCCAATTAATATGTGTATGTCTCTGTAAGAAAATATCTGAACATGGACTTGCATACAAAATGCAATTCATCTGACAAAGAGAACGCTATTCTAAACAAATCATTGGGATGCCCTAAAAAAAATAAGGCAGTGAAACTTTAGTTGATAGATACTGCTATGGACATCATACTCTGGCAACAATATCTGGCTAACAGACAACTCTTTCACTTTTTGCTGTTACAGAAGTACTTTCACCACAGAGTAGACAAGAAATTCTCTTGTACCTTGGGATACCGATTTAATCAAGAGCAAACCTTAAAATGGTTCATCAAGGTTCCGTAAAGCTAGTACTAGAAAACTTACTAGAAAAACTACTTAAAGAGTTAACTAGGCAACTCCATTGCTGGATTTTTAATTTTTCTTAGTTCTAGTTACAACAGTGTAACATAGATAAATAAAAATAATGAACAATAATTAAAAAAAAAAAAACCTGAAGCCACTAACACAAATATGCCATGTTTCACTAAACCTATTATTCTGGAATATTTACACAAGAGTTGATCTGGAATAAGGAGTCATATATTCAACAGGTGCTTCACTTCTATTACAGTAAAAACAAGAACTTTTTTAATATGCTGGAAAAATGTATATGGTAACTTTCAACTATTTTTTTCAAGTCCAGTGTATCTTCTACTCTTAAAATACATGAGTAAATCTGGAAATACTTTGATAATTATTAAGATATGCCAAACCCTACTACTCCAAAAAAAAAAAGCATGTCACTTGCAAAGATGATGATTTACAATTTCTGTTCTCCAAATACGACTGCAGCAGATGAGATGGATAGGATTATGCCAGAAGACTACACATGATCTTTAATTGTACAGTCAAAAATTCCAACAGACTCATCTATTTATGTGGAAAAAATATGAAGATTATGAATGTGTTAAGATGTGTTGAATATGAATGTGTCATGTGTTAAGAGTGTTATCTGTGTTTTCTGGTTTCACATCTGCAGTACAACTGACGTGCTGCGGCCCAGGATACCAGAGCTGTTCACAATTCCAGGCCTAAGAATTTGTTTTCATTATTACTTTTCTTGTTATTAGTATCTAGGTGAAAAGGAAGAGAAGGTCCAGCCTTTCCACTCTTCCAGAATTCATTACTTATCTATATCAAAGCTCTTCAAGGCAAATCAGGGCAATGAGGAACCCTGGGTCGCTCTAGGTAGTAAGAAATGAAGCAAGTGGTATCTAGACAGAAAGGCATCTTTATAAGGAAACAAGAAAGAAGGTTATTACTGAAACGGTAACCTGGTAAGAATTATCTGTGCTACAACATGATCTAAAAAAGGAATGAAGGACTTAAGAGATGAGCACAAGAAGAAATAAAGTAGCTCTATATAAAGATAATGAAATATAACATATGACAACACTACTCAGCAACCTTGAAGCTAAAACCTGTAATTCACACAGACTCACCATTAGCAATATAATACCAACGTATGTCACAAAAGGCTTTTATCAAGTTATGAACCCTTAAGAAAAAAAGCAAAAGTCAAATAACACAGCAAAGTATCAGTAGCCCACGGTGGGTACTGAAAGAGAGAGGCAAGTAAGACTGGACTTCATGTCAAAGTTGGAGGTTTTTCCAGGCTTAGAAGAGAAACAAATTAGACAGCAGTGCAAGGCAGAGTTGTGATTTAGTGATTGAGGCCAACCAATTTTTCTTTTCACAAGAAAAAACTCATCTTCCCACTGTAAAAAGTTATGCTGTGACCAGATTTAGTTTTTCTTTCAGAAGTTAACAACATATCATAGTGTCAAAGATGACAGACTGAACATTATTGAGAACTGAATTTTTTAACCAATACAGACTAAAACTTGCATCTCTGTTTTCTCCTGTCTTTATCTTAGATGAAAAAAAATTTAGAAAGACACTGTTACATAAAAACAATATTTTAACCACAAATAAGGGTGAGGCTGAATAAGTGATTAGGCTCTGGAAATTAGAATTATGAACCAAGGCACATACATATACAAAAGAATTATCTAATTCTTTCTTTGGTTTGTCCTGATAACATTCATTCAAAGGAGGAAAAAAAAAGTTAGCTAAAAAATAAGGCCCTATATTTGTAAAGATAAGCTAAGACAAAGAAAGAGTTGGCTCTGATATATACCTTGACGACAGAAAACATAAAACAAAACAGGTATGAAACACCTGCTTTACAGGGCACACTGAGCAAAAACACTAAAATTTATTGTTAGCACTGTAAAACTTATTTCCAATTATCATATTCTTGATTGTTTAGCAATTGGATTCAAAATGGGTAAGTTTGTATTTCCTTACCGGAAAACAAGGAGAAAGGCAGTAAAGAATGAGGAAACAAATGAGGGAACAGGGTAAAAAAGAAAGCAAGTGAAACTTGAAAAATGAGAGGGAAAAAAATTACAAAAAAAGAAGTCTTTGGGTATTTTCACCTCTGAGGTTATTTCACCCAGCAAGATAAATGTATCCTGCTCTACTTTTACACAAATCTCATAAAACTTCCAAAGTGTGTTCAGCTTTATTTATTGTTCTAGTGCTTGATATACAAAGCAACCAAGCAATCAAGCAGAAAGCCCACAGTGATTGTTTATACTACAGTTCTTAACTCTACCATAAGCTACACATAACGAATCAAGTGTTGTCTATTTACCTTCATCTCAACTACTTAAGAAACATTATTTGTTATCCAAATACATTATTTATGAGCTACTGAACTTATTAATATGTTGTTCTCTTAAACCCAGTTAAGAAAATAGCCACCTAAAATGTTATTGCATTTTACTATTAACAACTAATCCAACAAAAAGTTACATGGGAAGAAAGGTAGATCTCTAAAATCAACACAACAATCTTAACAACAGAAATTAACAGGCTCTAATCTCCTCGTAAACCAGAGGTAAAATCCCACATATCGCTACTCATTGACGTATCATTGAAAGCATGTTTTAGACTTAAGTGTTTTTCCAAGCCAAGACTCTCCAAAAATTCAAAATTATCCAAGCAGTGCTTTATTTAAATATACTTTAAAAAGGTTCCCATTAGCTTGAATTTCAGCATTTTAAAAACAGAGCAACTACTGCATTTGTTATGTGGAATATCTGCTAAAATCAACTTAATTTGAGTGTACTGTAACATACCATTTATTACTTCATACTGTGGTTTCCTATTCCACCTTCAATAAATCAAAAAAATATATATTTTTCATGTAGGACTTTGAATTCTGGTTAGCCATAATCCAAAAGACTTCTCAAAGAATTACTGACCCAAAGATATATTCAGAGTGTTTCTCATGTGATCTACAATTTTATCACAAACGCTAGCTCATTTCTTAGCAGTTTCCAGCTGCATTGTGTTTGGAAGTTTCAGATATTCTTACTTCATTTAGATTAACATTTCTTATGACCAAAAGCAACTTTTTAATGAAGCAAGGTCATCCACAAAAAATCTCATAAAAGTATGTTCCACTTATTGTTTTTAGCCTGCCTGAAAGAGAAAAGAGAAAAGCACACTTATGCAAACAAAGTAAATCTGTAACATTTCCAGATGACTAGGGGTTCTTCAACTGAAAAATAATGCTTGTCAATGACACTTTATTCAGGTAATAAGGTTTACACATTGCGGGAGGATTCTTAAAGCTGGTATGTCTGAACCATATAAGCCAAATTAGCCACTAACTCAAATACTAACTTACATAAGGAATATTAAGAGCATAAACATAAAGCTTGTACCTTGGACATTATTTTCCTGCCACAATATTGTCTTCAGAATATGGTCAAAATCTGAATTCAAACTTAATATTGCTCTGTAGATAGCAGCAATTATACCTCATTTATAAAGACAGGCTATTCCCTTCTCAGTTAATCCAAAATTGGTCTCCAAATAAAGAGTCCTTTAAATGCAAACAGCCAGCTCAGGTCCAGAATTCCCTCTGCCTTCCAACCATTTCAATGCAGAACTGGAAGTCAACAGCCTCAGTGGGCTGAAGTTGTATTTAAAAAGATAATAAAACATTGAATGATTAATTACAGGTTAGTGATTTCTAACTTCAGCCCAACTTCAGTCAACAACTATTTTGTGACAGTAATTACTGGACAAAATACTTTATTTACTACAAAGTGCAGACACCAATCCTTTAATATTCCAAGACATCTTTCCAGAGTTTCTAAAAATCAGTGTAAACATTTGTTACAAAATTTATTTTCTACACAATGGGTTTGGTACACATAACTAAGATATATCCAATAGCTTTTTTGATGAGTTTACAGAGTTGCACTACTTAAAGATCATACGAATGGTAAAAATACTTGTGCTTTCTCCATGCTTTGTATGTCACAACTTTCTGCTCTTTTATCAAACTCCAGACTTGCACTTCTCCTGCGAATATCACCCATGATGCAATAGCCACAGCAGTTGATAATTACCTTTTGTACCTCTCCAACATGAAAAAGAATTTCAAAAGCATACAGGAGAGCAACCAAGCAGGTATGTACCTGGAGAGTTTTTAAACCCCCTAAGCTTTGGAATTCTTAATGATTTAAATGGATCAAAGTAACTTGACTGCATAAATACTTTGAAAAGACTATCTCATGTCACATACTAGTCACCCATATGACAATTATTTGCAATACTTAAGAAAACCAAATCAGAACCTGAAAACCAAATCTGACCCCAAATATTAAACAACAAAAAAAAATGCATCAACTTTAAAATATCTCTATAACATCTCCGTTAAATACAAAAAAAAATCTATTTAAAGCCAATAATAGGACTTTAAATATACACTAATAGAAAAAAAAAGTAATAATACCAGAAGATGAAATCAACATCCCTCCAAGAAATGTGAAAATTTATTCCTAGTATATTCTTACTAAGCTTACACAAGTTGATATTTTCAGATGAAAATAAGTCATCTAACAGCTACAAAGAGCTTCCAAATTCCTCATTTAGGGTTTTTTTTAAGGCCATGTCATTGATTACTCTATTAGTTGCTGTTCTTAAAACAAAGCATGTTATTTCCCTAAGCTTTTTTGATTATAGTTTATTGCTTTTATTAAAACACAGATATATTAGATCAATTTAGTAAAGCTCTCTCCCTCACAAAACAAAACTACAACAAATCAATGTATTAGACTTTTTAGAACTTTTTCTTTATAATTGCCTAAGGATTTGGTGATTGTTGTCATTATCAAAAAAGTAAATACAACCCAGTACATATTCTGAGACTGATGTTTTGAAAAATACAGTGCTTCTCCTCACATACATAGTTATCATATTGAATCACAACACAGTGCTTTGAAACTGCATGTTGTCATCAACAATAATTATAATGCCTAGCTCATACATGGCACCTTAAACCAACAGATCTCAAATATTTTTCGAGAGGATTTATATTTATCCTATCTGACAGTGATAAATGCACTAGTCTACAGTGACTTTGCTTTCCTCACTCCCTCCTAGACTCCCACACTAGCTATTTTATACAATCACTTCATGTCAGTAATCACTTTCATTAAAAAAAGTAAAAATGTGTAAGTGCAAATGCCTTTTTATACAAGCTTCTAAACAACACTAAGTGTTTGTTAACAAATCACTAATTCAATGAGGTGAGGGAAAAGAAGAATGGAAAGGCAGACACATTTAAAGAAGAGGGTAAACATACTATTTCATTTTGAAATTGACTGTTGATTTATCTACAAACAAAAACATGATTCAACCCACATGCCCCCCGCCAAAAAATGCTGCTGTATCTTTGTTAAGACTCCCTAGGGCAGCTAACTGCCTAAGCAGAGATAGTAAGGCTTATTTTAATGAGTTCAAATGGTAAAATTAAATTGTTAAAAAGTGACAAGGAGCCAACAGAGTGAAGAACTGAGCGATTCTGTCATACTAAAGAATTAGATCTTACAAGTTAATATCGAGATACTCCAGTAGGCTGTGATACCTTTCACTCATTGCATGAGCTAAACCGGCAAGAAAAATTCCCTAAACCTCATTACTTCTCCAACAGAACGCCTGGAGATTCATTACAAAGCATCAAGTCTCAATAGCCTAACTACAAACGATACAGAGAAGCAAAGCTTCCTGACAGCTGGCACGATGGGCATGTCCTCACCCTCCTTGAGGAGTTAACCCAGGATAGCAACTGCTAAACTGGCTCCAATTGGATCAGACTCAGGTACACTCAACAAAAAGTCTGATACGAGTTCTAGCACAATGCTGCAGGCCCACATATTCTACAATAACTAAAATAAATGGCAAATACCATAAATAAAGCATGCCTTATGTTCAAGCTGAACAAGAAAAAGTATGGAAGCTCTCAGAGGACCATCAGCTCTCAAACAGTCTAGTGAGGCAGGCTACTTATCAACTCAACAAGGAGCCCAATATGAATCGCCTAGCCTGGCTTGAAAATATTGCCAAACTTGGGTCAGCCCAGGATAACACTGAGGAAAATGTGAACATTTATATTTGTAATTATCTGCAAAGAAAAACATATACTGTAGACTGTAAAACTGCAACCTATTGTCAGTTTGCTGTCAACACAGCTGTCAACTTACCCAAAATTTTAGAACTAGTACCCTAAAAAGCTCAAACTCTCAAAGAGATATGCACATACTTAATTTTACTGTCAATAGTTCAACCAAAATAAACGTCACCACTGACAGCAATCACTATGTTCCTACGCAGGTTCAGAAGCTTAAACTACACAAGTGTGAAGGTAACACAAGCCAAATTATTATTTCTGTCCAAAATAATTATAATTGAGGCAGGTAGCTTTTGTTTAAAATTTTAAGTTATGATGGATACACAAGGCTGACCTAAAAATGGTAATATTTGTTAAACTACTTATCACTAACAAAACTACAAAAGCTTTTCATAAACATGAGGAAAGCAGGCTGGGGTCAGAATATATTGAAAATGAACATATACATTTAACAAAACCTAAGCCACAGGCAATGGTCAACCTAAAATTCCAGACAGAAAACCTATTGTGTTCGCAAATGCAACCACCAAGGCTCCCTCACAGCAGCATCCATGCGCTTCCTTGGAACAAGTGTCAGACAACAATGACAGTGCTAACCCTCCACTCAAGACACGGAGTTGAGATTGTAAGAAATATTGAAACCAGCAGGAAATTTCAAATTTCACAGAGCTGTCATCTTCATGCCACAAGGAACAGCTCACAACAAGCAGAACTAAAAAAATACCCCAAATACTTATTTTTAAGATACTCTGGCTGAAAATCCTTACAGTTGTATTCAAGATTTTTTTTTTCCTGTGGCTACCCAAGCAGTCACTACCTGGCTGATGAAACCGGACTATGCATTGAGCCGAGGCTATTTCTCAGGGACTCCTGTTAATGAGCAGCCAGGAGCCAGTGGGCGCTTCCGGCTCCTCGCCGGGCGGGCACACGCACCTGGGCGCGGAGCACGACAACGGGCAGCGCGGCAGGGAGTGGCGTGACTATAGCTTAAAAACAAAGAAAAAAAAAGAAAAAAAAAAAACAGCCTCTCTCTCAGCCATTAGAGACACCCATTTCATCAGGAAGAAATTACGCGCTGTGTTTTTCCGGCGCAACGCGCGGACTCGGCGCTACGAGCCGGCTCCTGGTATTTACTTTACGCGCAGCGCTCGCAGCCGGGGGGATCCGCGGAGCCGGAGGCCGCTCGGGCCGGGCAGCTCCCCGCGGGGAGCCGCGCTGCTGCCCGAGCAGGTTGCTGCTTTGTGCGCACAAAGCCGGTGCTCGGGCAAGCAAACAGCAGCGCCGCGCTTCCTACCGGCTCCCTTCATTGTTTAAATCACAGGCAGGCCAAGAATAACATAAAATTTTATTATGGATCTTTTAGGTCCGCTGCGGTGTGGGGGGGGAGGCGGGTTCTGGACTGCCCCCGATGGCCACCTCCGTTCCCGGAGGTTTCCTGCCCCGAGCTGCCCGTGGCGCCGGGCCGGGCGTGCGGCAGAGGCGGGGTCCGGCCCTTTCC
>NW_010580866.1:97902-121432 GCF_000705375.1 Tinamus guttatus | reverse complement strand
CGCAACAAAGGCCCGCGCCGCCGCCCAGAGCCGCCCGGGCCGGCGCTCCCTGCCTCCCCGCGGCCTGCGCGCCGCGGGCGAGCCGCGATTTTCCTGTTTTCCTGTATTTTTCACAGCCCGCCCTCGCGGAGGTCGGCACAGAGGAGCGGGGCGCAGGTCGAGGCGCCTTTGAAGTGCTGCCACCAGCCCGCCATGTGGCCTTGAGCGAGCTGCTTAACCTCTCTTTGCCTCGACTTCCCTCTGCAAAGCGAGGGTAACGACACTCCGCTGCCTTGCAAGGGTGCTGCTGTGTCTGATAATGTTTATTAAGTGTTTTTGGAGCATTGCATGAAAGGAATTGTCTCAAAATAATGTACTGACATAAATTCCCACAGCTTGAGATAAACCTGAGGCAGCGTTAGAGCATCAGATACATTCAGTGCTTTTTTAGATAAATATTCACATGTGGTTTCTCACAAAATGTGTCTGTTGGCCATGGTGGGCACTGCTGCTTGTATCAGCTCCTGGAGCCTGGTGCAGCTTTGGGCTTTGCTGTTCAACCCACTGCAGCAAATGAAGCACCCTGAGTAATTCAGCAGCTGTGTTTGTTCTGCACTGGGCATCCTCTGACACTTGGGAACACTCCAGAGTGATCACATTTGAATTCGGTTGCTGAAGCGCACCTCTCTAGACTTCACTGGATGCTTAGAGGAGACACACTTTTTAGTGCAGCTAGCAAATTATTTCAAATTCTTCTTTTGCAGAGAGAGTTCAGATTAGTAGGTTCTGCTGATGAAGTTTTGATTGGCTGGGTTATTTGAAGAAGGCGATTCCTCAGAGGCCTTGTCTACATTAGGCAATTAAATTATTGTTTTTAACCAGCAGTATAGCTTCTGTGTAAGTACCAGCAGCTCTGGTTTCACAGGCGAAGGTCAGTTATGCTTTTGACCTACATCTGTAACTGTGCCATGTTAGAGCTTTACAGTTCCAAGGACATAAGAGATCGTATTCCTCAGGTCCCAAACTTCAGGAGATGTTGAAAGGTCTTCCACTAACCCTAGGAGAATATACGTGAGAAAAAAAAAACAGTGTCTATAACTGTAATTATCATAACAGTAAAACTGTATTTTATTCCTTCAAATAGTAAAATGTAGGGAGAAAAGCATAATTTTCCCCGTGTGAAAAATATTCTACCATTTTTGTTTTTCTTTTCATAACCGCAGAGAGTTTGCCTCCAAATCACTTTGGATATTCTGGCACGCGCAAAGATCACGGCGCCATATAAAAACTATGATGCAATAGTGATGCACAAGGCAGGCAGAGCGCTGCATGTCCTGTTGGCAGAGGAGACCTGGAGATTGCTCTGGTGATTGGGATGGTTCATTCGGGCTGGATATTTGTGAAACTGGATTTTTCAAGACACAGGATGAGAAATAGTGGCTGTGTTACTTCAGGATTAGGAAGGAGACTTTCACACGTACATTATGCTTACCATTTTGGTATTACAGACTACATGGGTACATGGGTAGAATTGCTTTGTTTTGTCTTGTCTTGTTTTTTCCTGGGAAAAATAGGCTCTCGCTCTGGGAAAACTGGCTACCCAAAGCAGTCAGTTTAGAATTGCTGACTTACCTGGTTTTTTGCAATGCTGAGGAGCACCAGAAGTCAAATTGTCACTGTGCCAGACTCATATGGTATATAAAATAATCTATGAATTTATTTATTTTAACTGGAGCTAGTCAGCATTTCCATACTGCAGCTAGCCCCCTCTCTGGTGCCAAAAAATTCCTCCCGCAGAGCAGAATGGGAACAAACTAATAATGTTTATATGTTAGTTCTCTAAATCCCAAGTCACTACAGTGTATTCCTTCAGTGGTGTGAGCAATGGAAATACTACTGACAGTCAGATACTAGCACAGACCACTCTGCTGATTAACTCTGTCTTGAGCTGCCCAGTGCTGAAAAAAATTTTTTGTTCTGTTTTGTAATTAAGAAAGGCCCACTTGCATGTGTACAGTATGTGTATGTGCAGATTGCACTGCTGGAAATAAAACATGAGTCCTGATCTCTCTGGAAAAGGTAGAAAACTAAAGCATGAAAGTACAGTAGTATAAACAACCATATAGTTTACAGTGAAAAATGTGTGCTGCTTCACTTTCAATCCTTATTTTTTTTCATTGGACTGTTGCAGTGGGAAATTAAGCAGCTGCTGTAAAGCCTAGCAAGTGACATTATTCCTGTGAACAGCTGTAAAAAAAATAGAGATTTTTATGAATGGAAAGCATTCTACAAATAAAACAGTATTGTGTGTGCTATCATCAAGACATCTTCCATTTAAGGCGTTGCATAAAGTTACTTGAAACTATTAAATGAAATTTTCTTCTGCATTCTTTTGGAGATTGTTATCATTTACATAGTAAAAAGACAGAATCCTATCTGAGGAGTTTCCAGTCCAGCATTCGTGTAGGTAGACCCACTGAAGCCAGTAGTAGAGTTAGATTTAACTCTATGAATAATCACGTAGTTGATCACAAATAATAGGGTATAAGAAGCTGAAGGAGGAGGAAACAAAAACTGCCTTACTTGCAAACAGTAATAATTTCTTTTTATTATTTTTCTCCTAACTGAGCTGTGTAAATGTCTTTATTTTTAAAGGTGTTTAAGATAACTAAGCTACTGTAAGCCATTAGCATTATTATTTGTTCAACACTCATAATATACATTTTACAGAGCAAATAAAAAACACCCTTCCCCACAGAGCTTGCAAATTGAACAGGTAACTAGTAGGGGAGTCCTTAAGGAAGAAGCAGGTGTATGCAGGAGGATTTGCTGCCTTTTCTGTTCCCTCAGACATCAAGAGGTGCAGTGCACGTGTGGTCACCTGCCACAAGGGGATTATGTCTGTGCAAATGCCATTAATCACCCTGGTGTGCATCCATTCCTGGGGAAGCTCATGGTTATAACTAATAACTCTGGACGGAGGATCTCTATTTCTCCTCCGTGGCACTTCATGCTACTGGTTCCCAATGTCCTCTGATGTATGGGAAGGTTTGCATGAAGGTAGGGTCATGCGCCACTGATCTCCTGGCTGCTAGCCAGCTGCCCATGCGGTGGCCAGCATCCAGCATTCATCTTCCGCGGCAGCGTGCATCCAAAGTGTAGCGCCATGCTGTATAAATCAGCATGCTGTTGGAAGTTAAAAACTGTGTATGAGACTGAAATTATTAAAGTAACCCTTCTTACAGCTCCCTGGGCATGCATGCATCTGTAGAGCAGAAGTATCAGGACTGTAATTTTGCATAACAGAATGCTAGAGCAGTATTAACATTAAGAACTTAGGTCATCAAACTGCAGTCCTTGCACAGGTGACACACCCACTGAGGTAAATAAATTATCCTGAATAAGGATTGCAGCTTCAGACAGTATAAACACACATGAGTCAGGGAGGGAAAAATATTCTCATTGCGCCATTATCTCACCAGCATGAATTGCACGCACTGTATACATCAAAGTATCAATTTCACAGCCTAATTGGTAAACAAACATAGTATATACAGGCTACGTGGGCAAATTCATACTCCATGGAAAAGCTCTATTGTATGTTTAGATCACTATTTTTCTTGCTGTGTGAGTGTAGGAGTTTATATTTAATAACCTTGACCTCTTTAATGAAATAAAACAGGGGGAGCAGAGGAGAAAACAGGACAAGTATGATGATTTTTTTTGTTTGTTTGTTTTTCCTGAAATCTTTAGGTTTTCAGTGCAATTATTATCACTGTATTTCTAGGGGGAGGGAAGGACATATCTTAATGAATTTACCTTACCTTTGTTTTGTATATGGATGTTTTACAAAACTGTGAAGTCAATTTTTTAAGGAAGATGCTTAATTTTTGTTATATAAAGATGATGATTTCAAGTAATTTTGTGGTAAAAGCTTCCTAGGTTGACACCTCTCAAGTTTCCTTTATACGAGTAAACTGAAAAGTGTGAGGGCCTTCCTCTAGCCCTAAAATCAGCTGGCTTAGGCTGGCCAGGTCCCTCCTCCTAAATTGTTCTAGCTCTGAAGCAGGGTGACTGCACTCAGTCTGCCAAGCAAGAGGAGTCACTGGCATGTGCTGACACCCAGTCTGGGCCCAGGAGCTGTTTGTAAGCCAGCTGGCCCATTTGGACAGCTGGATGCTGCATGTGATCAGGTGATGGGCCCAGCTTCCTAAACTGTTTCCATTTAGCAGTGAAGAGCCTCAAAAGCTCTGCAGAGCTGAACAGAGCAGGGTGCTCTCTCGAGACGGTGTGCCCAGGCCTACCTGGGTAGGTGCGTTCAGCACACACACACAATTGCAGTCCTGTCTTCACTGAAAGAAGCTCTTCAGGCGCATTCTGCAAGGAGGACAAGCACTTCACTGCCTTAGAGTGGGCAAGCCAGCAGGATGTATTTTCTTCTTCAGCTGAACAAACCCTAGAGATGAGAAGCATGTAAAAACTGTCTCACAGCAGGAGGACCAGTTTCCAGTTACAGGTCTGCAGTCAGTGTCAACCTACTACTGGAGTCTGCCTGGTATATTCAGACCAATACTAAATGTTTTTTTGGAAAATTATCTTCACCCAGAGAACATTGCTCTCAACGCAGATATTAAGGAGAAAGCTATTGGCTAGTAGTATATGCTTTAGATTATCAGATGATCTGGCCTTATCCCATATAATTCAAAGTACAATCAGCTGAGAGCAGTTATACATTCTGCAAAAGTTTTTTGCTAGTTTTGGGGGTATTTTTTGGTATGTCTTTCCTTTAGTTTCTCCAGAATTGCTGTGTTGCAAAACAAGACCAGAAACTGGCCGACCACAAAAAAGAAAAAAAGAAAAAAAAAATGGAGTCTTTATGTAAAGCTGAGAGAACAATGTAAATAAACTGATGTTCCCAATGTCCAGCAAATCTATCTCATATCCCTGTGATACACATCATTATTTGTAAAAATGGTAAATAAAAATGCTAGGAGTTATACTTTTTTTTTCTTCCTTTTTTTTTTTTTAATGAGGGTTGCTCTCCAATCAGTGGTCCAAACTGGGGTATTAATTATAACAATGTATTATCATTTCAAGGCTCTTTGAGCAAAATCTAGTGGGTGTTTGGTCTTGTAATTAACCCTCTGCCACTGGCCACGCATTCTCTCCACTCTAATTATTCGATTAAAAAATAATTCAAAGCATACATTGTATAGAACATTAAAGAAGCCCTCGTTTTAATCATTTTTTACAGTAACACAATCATTTTAACCCATTCATACACTTCACATATGAACAGAATAATTTGGCCACATCTAAGCAGTTTTTGTTAGAAAAGTTTGATGTGGAAACAAACTGCTCAGCATGGTTAGAAGCATTGGCTGTTTGGTTTTATTTTGCTTTTATTTTTTTAGAACTGACTCAAAACTAATGAAAAAGTTTTTACCTAAAAAAAAAACCCCAAAAAACAAACAAAAACTTACCTTTGAGCTAAGGAGCTAGTGGATACTGAAGTCTTCACTCTAGCACACTCCTAGACAAATCGCTCTGTTTTTAAATTGTGTAACTTGCACAGTTCTGTACGTGGACAGCTTTAGCCTCTAAAGAAAATTCTTTAGAAAGCTTGTAAGTGTAAGCCTGTGCTAGCTCAGCAAAAGAATAGTCTTTCCCTCAGCAGATTTTCCTTAATAACACTTTCTGTTCCTAAGGTCTGTGGTCAGAAGAGGTATAGAATAGAAATGCTCTCCTTACAAATTCTGTAAGAACATAAAACAAGATATATCAGGAAACCCCTTTCCAGAAACCTGGGGTAGGATTTGTGTTATCTTAACTGAATTTCCTATAAATTGTACAAAGAGGGTGAGTGTTGCCTCCCTCTGTAGGTAGTGGAGAGAAGCAGACACTTCCAGAAAGCATTCAGCCACTCATCTTAAACACTGATCTTGTGCCAAGATTAATCAACTCATTATCTGGGTTCTTATACTATCTCCCTGACTTTCAGATGCCTATAGAAAATGAGATTAATCCCCCCACAAGGGTCATAAAACCTTATCAGAAGTTCCTCGGTCTCTTCAAATCTTCCATCTTTCGACTGTGTTGTTGGCTTCTCTTTCAAGTCTACTTTTGTTTTTAGCCCATGATGCCATTTTTGTATCAAGTAGGATACAACTGCATTAGTCATTTAATCTATACAGATGCAGAGTTCTTATTTAAACCCACGTTAAACCCACTACATGAAACTCAATGAAGCACCAGATTTTCAGCTTACGGATGTCACAACTCAGTTCTGTTCAACTGAGAGAAGCATATTACAAAGTGTATTTACATTGCAAAACACAACATAGATACACTTCGGCTGCATTTAAAAGAGCGTCCTCTGCAGCTGGCTAAACTTGTCCATATGAAATTCTTTCCTGCCTCACCTTCTAAACAACTAGCTTGGATGTCTCCACTCAACACTGCATCTGTCAGTGTAAGAATACTCAATAATTATGTTTTGAAATACCTGAGCCCTGACTCTTCTCTGTGAGACTAAGCCTTAATACTAGGTTGTGCATTTTTTCCTCAAACACCCTCACCTTTCATCTCATGCCACTCCTTGATTGTGGGAGGAGAACCAGGCAAAAAATCACAAAAATACTTCCTTCAGATCTTTCTAAATTCATTGCAGTCATCGAGTGTGTGAACTCACAGCCCATCCATAAGGTACTTTGTGTTCCTTGACCTCTGTTTGTGCTAACCACAAGTTTCACATTTTTACCTTGTTTTCCCAATCTTTCCCCTTTCTGCCTAGTCAGTACATATTCATTTTCTCCTTATCAAGTTTCAACATGTTCAAGCATTTGCATGTTACATGAAGCAGGGTCCATCTCACTGTGTGCATGTGCAGCACCTAGAATAGTTAGATACATTACCAGGGTCAAGATGCATCACCAAATGATAAAAATTAAAAATGAAAGCTTTCTGGAAAGCAGGTATTGCTACCAGGCCCTGCTATAATCATTATTCAGTATCCTTGGTTGGACCGTTTTGCTATTTTGTAGAGCAACAGTGAAGAGAAAATGAGACTATCTCCTGGAAATACAGGAAGGCTGACACAATGGCAGTTAGAGCTTCTTGTTAACAAACCTGTCATACACAAGGTAATGCCTCATAGATAATTTGTAAAATGCTTATTATTGTACTTACTTAATGGAACCCAACAAAGCTTGGGGATTTATTTAAGCAAATTTTAAATACACTGTGTACTCTACATTGTAAGAGGATCATCAACACCTCTGATATACATACTTTCCCTTATCCAGTTTTTCTCAATGTACAGTTTGTGCTTATAGACTATTGTATTCACATGGTTAAAGTGTACTTAGCTGTTATCAAAGTAAAAACCAACTTGGAGGTAGATGTGACATAAACAATATACAGTTTTCAAGGTACATGCCCCGAAATATCCAGCACTGCAAGACAATCAAATGAGAAATTAAGAATTAAAAAATTATTGTAAATGGAAGCTATGGAGATGTACAACCCTGTGACTGAAGGCTCTTCTGAATTACATTACTGCTGTTTCAAAACAGGAAGATCACTACTTTCATTCTTACTGACTAAAGTTAGAAACACACGTACAGAAATAATCACCTAGATTAATGACCTGTTTCTCAAAATGTTGTAAATTCCCAGCCGTGAAAGGCACCTTGGAATCTTCTCTAAAAATTTAGATCATGGGACTTTTGTCCCCCACTAGCACCTATCCAAAAATGGGAATTCAGCCCAAAGCTCTATGAATAAAACTTCGCTCAATCTGAAGCAATTATAGCAGATGGATGCACACTGCTTAATATAACAAACTGCTAGAGGTAGCAGGCTCTCCGGTGTAGCTGGTGGTCAGGCCGTGCTTGGAGGCTGCAGGTTTTCCCTGCCAGAAACTTGCCTGCTCAGGCCTCGCTCTGAACCACAGTGGCGATAGTTGCTGTGGACCTTTCTGCATGGCTGTTGTTGCTTAGATGTGGCCACACTGACTAGCTATCACTAGCAAGAAGGTCATGGCACCACAGAGCTCAGCAAAGCTTTCCAAATACGCTGCTGAAACCAGAAGTTCACCTGGAGGGACTCTGTGCCATCAGAGTTAGGCTGCTAGCAGTGTTTTGAAGCTAGGTCAGGATATTCTTCCCAGGACACAGGCACTTCAGTCTCACTAGGGTAATTTGAAGTCCCAGATCTATTCTAGACTTCCTGGAAGTTACTGATCCTAATCTGATCGTCAGAATTACCATCAGGAGAGGATGCACAGTTGTGAGATTGCAGCTCCTTCACACTGCAGCTTTTGATTGACAGTGGGCTAAGGAAACATCATCCCCTAATGACACATGGTATCAAATGCCTGTCAGGCACGAGCAGTGCCACAAATGTCCCAGTGCTGTGGGAGCAATGGAAGGACTAATCCATATACTAACAAATTATGAAGTAGAGTGAAAGGCTGATCTTTTCTGATTTGTGCAATATAAATTGTGGAATTTAATTCTGCTTTTCTTTGGATTAATTCAGTGAGTTATATTTGGGAAAATCCTATCTTTCAAAAAGTCTTGAATTTATGATGGGAAGAGACAGGATATAGAAGCTCAGTGGGTTTATTCTGACACTTAACTCATCTTTGCTGCTAAAAAGTGTGTCATATTGAATGTGTCCAACTTCCAGGCATAAGCTTTTGTCACATTTTTCTCTTTTTGGTTCAAGAGCTCTTTGGTACTTCATACTTTCTCTCTTTTAATACATGTATCTCACTGTTTTATAAAGATTTGACTATCTTCTTTTTAACTAGCTAAACAGATAACCTCTATCTCACTGTAAAGAACTTATTACAAAAGATCTTCATTGCACTTGCAAACATATCTTGACTTTTCTGAGAAAAGATACAAATATCAAGCAAAACAACAATTCATCTTCTTGGTTGTAGAATCTGGAGTGCTCACTAAGCCCTCTGAGACCTCCTGGTACATAGGTTAGTTTTGCATAAATCAGGCTATATTTCTTGTATCAAGTTTCTCCTGAATAATTGCACTGTATTGTCTGTACTCTAGTACAGAGCATTACCAGATTAATAACATATGCATTAAGAAAACGTTCCTTCATGTGCACAGTAGCATTCTTCTAGCCATGCATCTTTCAACAAATAAAATATTTTAAAGAGGAATTCTTTAAATAGTAGTAGTTGTAGTACTTAAATAAATTTACTACAACTAACTAACTTCCTTGAAACAAAGTTGATTTTGGCATCTGGAAGTGCAAAGGAGCTTCTAACACCTTACAAATCTCTGCATACAGAAATAAATATAGATAGCCAAAACCTTTTTTTTTTTTTTCTTTTTTTCTTTTTTCATGTTATGATTTTAGGCTGATAAATTACATTAGGGGCAAGGTGCTTTAAATTGCAGTCAGGATAAATTGATATATTGCTTTACAGCAAAAATGCTGAGACATCCTTAAGAAAAGCAGTAGTGATTGTTTTCAATGCATCACAGACAGCCTGCAATCACTCTGAAGACTGTGTGTATACATATAGTAACTCCTTTGTTGTTAAGGATCATGGACTGCTCTATTATTTGTCAAACACAGTACAAGCATTACTGTAGGTCTGAGAGTACTGTCATTGTTAAAAATTTTTGAAATTTTGCTCAAAGACCAATTTGAGGCTTACTGTTTCAGAACAAGCTATATCACATGCACATTAAGAATGCAAAAAAAAATCCAAAGTTATGAAAACATGCTTCCAAAAAGTATTTACAAGGTCTTTTAAATTCCTAGCTATCTGAATTAGCCGCTGGAAAGTAGATAAACCAGTGTCATAGCCCTCAGCCTTTCAGTATGAGTAACAAATTGAAACAGATTTGAAGAAAATAATAGTTTAATAACATTATATACTAGTAAAGTGTTAAGCTCAAAGGGCTCTGTTAGACTGAACAGACAAGAAAACAAACATCTTCAGAAATTATCATACCTTTTAAAGGCAATTACTCTCCTTAAGTAACATTTTAAAGAGACTGCAACTTACTGAGATACTTGTACTGAGATAATTGTAAAGGAGAATTAAAAGGCTTATTTCAGATTTTACACTAGTTCTAAAAAAAATAAAATTATACCAGACCTGAACTGAATTAAGCAGGTAAGGACCTAGCCTAACATGTTAAAATGATCTTCTTGCTACTGATTTAATGTTTTCCTAGCAAAGCCCTGAACCTTAGCCCCTGATGTAAATGGCTTTGCTATTGACTGTAGCAAGAACAAAAGTGAGGCTCATTTGTGGTTCAAGGCTTTTTGCAAAGGGATTTGACATACTTAATGCAATGATAAAACAAAAGCAGCACTGAAAGTGTAGTAAATAGAGAAGATAAGGAAATAGAGAAGATAAATAGAGAAGATAAGAGTAAAAAAGGAGTCAGTTTTAGAGTCGTCCCCTTCCCACTGTCTTTTTCCCACCTTTTCCTTTTTTTCCCTTCATTTCTTGCTCTCTCCTTATATTCCCCACTCCTTTTCTCTTGCTCCCTCCCTTCTTTCCTTCCCTTTCCTTTCTTCCTTCCTTATCCTAGAAGGCATTTAAATATTCATAAAGTTAATCGTTCCGACTGTAACTTGGTCAATGCTTGACCTTACATGTATGCTTAGATACCTTTCCTGACTAAAGATACCTATGTGAAGTCACACCTTAGTTGGGATCTTTACCTAAAGACTTCTCATATTGATAAGGACATAGAATCATAGAATCATAGAATCATGTTCATTAATGCTGCCTTCACCCAGGAAAGCTAGACTCACCAAGGCTTGTAACCACTCGAGAGAGACTCTCAAGGTCACTTAAGACTAGGATCCCAGCTTTTGTTTTCTGAAGCTTCTGCCCTCAGATCTTGAGCAATGATGAGATGGAACAATCATTTTCCATACCAGGGGCCTCATATCTCATTATGTTTCAGACCCTGTATTCTGTGTGTGTGAAAACTTCTTCACTGGGCTCAGTGCAAGGGGCTTCAGTCATCATTCCTCTCACACAGTGTCCCAGCTCTTCTGTGGCCTCCTAGGGGGCTGAGAAGCAGAAGCAGAGCTAGGCCCAGGGCAACGGCTAAAAAGCAGGAGACACACACTGTCTGCCAGCACAGGCACACAGGCCTCATGTTTACTGCTATTGAGGGAGCCAAGGGTTGCTTGAATCCCTATGCTAACATCAACAGAATCATAGAATGGTTGAGGTTGGAAGGGACCCCTAGAGATCATCTAGTTCAAACCCCCTGCTCAAGCAGAGACACCTAGAACACGTAGCACAGGGTTGCGTCCAGGTGGGTTTTGAAGATCTCCAAAGAAGGAGACCTTCAACCTCTCTGCGCAGCCCATTCCAGTTCTTCCTCATATGAAGATGAAACTTCCTTGCACCCTTTACCCCTTGTCCTGTCACAGGCCACCACCGAGAAGAGTTCAGCTCCATCCTCTTAATAACCTCCCCTCAGATATTTGTATGTGTTGATAAGGTCCCCTCTCAGTCTTCTCTAGGCCACACAGGCCCAATTCGCTTTGTCTTTCTTCATACAATAAATGTTTCAGTTCCTTAAATGTCTTCATTGCTCTACGCTGGACCTTCTCTGGAAGTTCCACATCCCTCTTGTGCTGGGAAGCCCAAAACTGCGCACAGTACTCCAGGTGTGGCCTCACCACAGCTAAGTAAAGAGGGAGGATCAGCTCCCTCGGTGAAGGGTCACCTCTCCAACCTTAGCGGACATCCTCTTAATAGTTGTTCCTGATGAAAGCAAGCACTGGATAAAAGCTGAAGTTGACTATTCAGTCATTGTTATACAGTGTTTTCTTTTAGGATAAGTGTGGCAAATGCATACCTGAAAAGGGAGGAAAGAAAGAAAACATAGCCATTTGTACCCAAGAATCAGTGTGCTGCAGTGGTGACTCCTCTGTTGCTTGGTGTTTCATGGGCATGCTCCAACCTACCCTGCTTTGGCACCCAACTCGTTCCTACACTATCGGTACCTCTGAAGCAAGTTGCCTGAAACAAATGCCTGCAACGACAGGGCAGAAGGAAATTCATCTACCTCAGAGAGAGATCCTGCCTGAATAAATTTGAATATCCAGGTTAGGCAGACAAATTCCCTTGTGGGAATACACCTCTTCTCTGACATGCCAAACCGGAGAGTTTGCTTGCTTTTTTGAAACTCCTGTACTTAAAAGAATGAGGTATAACTTGACACATGAGAAGACTAAGTGCCCACTGGTAGCTTTTCAGTGGTAGGGAAGAAGTCAGATCATGATTTCAGTCTGACTTTTTTTTTTCATAAAGCTTTTCAAAATCATAAACAAGCCTAATAGCTGTGAATGAAAAGTAGCATATGAAAATTAACCATAATGTGCATCACCTCTTTTCATCCAGCTGTCAAAACTGGGAATGAACTTAGCAACTGCCATTTTGCAAAGGCAGAAGCAGAAGCACAGTGAATGAATGAAACTGGAAGAGAAAGCTGGTGCTTGACTCTTAGCTCACTTCCCTACCTATCCAACCCCTGCTACTCCAATGGGTACCTCCCTTGCTTCTTTTTGCATGTGATTTTGGCTTTGCAAGAGGCATTAGTAAACACAATTATTTGCAGCTGTCCTTGAGCAGGCCTTGTAGGCCTCACCCAGGGCTGAATACCTGTCAAGCATCTGAGATATATCCAGAGACTTGAGACTTGGACTTGCTGGTCCAAATGGTTCGCTGTGTTCAGGGAGTATGGCAGGGAGGTAAGATGCAAGTACATTTTCCACACACAGCACCAGCTTTGGCATAGCTGAACTGAATTCTGAAAGATGTTGGGAAAATGAACTAGTAGCAAAGCCCACAATACAGACATGCCAGGAAGAGTAGGATGCAGGATTAAGAGATAATTTTAAGGGCTACTCATATTATGAATTCATGTATGTTAGCAGTACTGCCAATTGCTTTTCTAGTTTTAGGTATGAAAGCATTTCATAGTAGCAGTGGGGACCACCTTAAATCTGCCTTATTGCTCCCCAGAAAGAAGAAGGTACTCTCGTAAAGAGCTTTTTTAAAAAAGCAGACAAACAGACACACATACACAAAAATTAAATACAAATTGACCTATCCTTTAGACTGGAAGAAATTAGTCTGCTGCTTTGTTACTGAGTTCAATAAAGTAATTACTTTTCCAATACATAATAGAACTCTGACTCTAGCTTTCAGATAAAAAAAATCTTTAGTCATATGGATGAGAATTTGAAGAAGTCATTAGCAACTGAGAGGTATTTTTAACAGTCCTGTGACTGATTCCCATGGAGAATTTCATATGTCATTCAAATCTCTTAAACAACTTTTTTTTTGGCAAATGCATGTAAAATATTATATACAGATAGGCTCGTTAGCTTGCTTTCATCTAAGCTCATTTGATAGAACAAAATAAATATGTTAGTTGTTTTATGATTTTTTAAAAAAATTCAGATTCGTAGCCGACTTAAGTAGTTCACCTTCAATGTTTCAGCTCTGAAATATATTCAAACCAGACTCAAGTCAACACACTTCAGTGCACTACATGTATTTACACCAGCTGAAAATCTTGTGAGGCTTTTAGAAGCTCTTTTGTACTCATATAGATATAGTGGCTGTAAGACATATGTATGTTACATGCATACGCATTTTAGTCTTCTGAGATTGTCAGAAGACTGGCATAAGTGAATGCAGCTGGGCAACCCAAGATCCATTCATTCCTTACAAGGTATGGTGCAAAGGCATGCGTAAACAAAAATGACATCTTATATGATATTCATGTTCCCTCTTTATAGTTACAGGAGTTTTAGGTTAGCCCGCTATTATTCAAAGTTGTTGTAGGACAAAGCTTCTACAAATATCTAGGCATCCTAGCTTTAAAATCATCACTGAGTTGTATCTCTCAATGGTGCTTCTCTGATAAATTACTTGGGCTCTTCTACAGCCTGCAGTCAGTCCTTCTTGGTGTTGGCAGTTTATGAGCATGTTCTTCTATTTGCTTTTCTGTTCTTATTTTTATAAATGACGAAATCTGCCCTGTAGAGAGTCAACCACCATAACAGTTTCCCTGGAAGAGTAGCTAGGGCAGAGCAACACTGTCAGAAGCATGGGCTAAGTCTATTTTTCATGGCATGCAGAGAGTTTGTTGGCCCTTATGCTTCTGTTCCCTTCTAAGAAGGGTCACAGGTGTAATGTTTTATGCCTTGTTAATCACCTAAGAGCAGTGGTTCTTCAGCAACACTGTGTTTGTTTTCTTCTGTTTTTGTTTGGTTCTGTTTTTGTTTTTTCTGACTTTGGGCAAAAGGTGGCTTTCTAGTAGTATGTAAAGGCAGGAGAGAATTTTGTAAACATGCTATTTAGAGCCACGTAAGTAACAGTACCTCTAATAGCTGTGATTTGGGTATACAACAGTAACCCTATGCATCTAGCTCCTGTGTGAAGACATTTCTACAGTATTTGTTATATATTTCGTCCATTCCCCACCATCAGCCACAGGCAGCTGTGGAACCCAGATTTCCAGCATGGGAAGAACAGCTTAAGGAACGTGAACCTGCCATGCAGTTCAGTGCTCTACACAAGTTTCACTCTTGATTGGCTTTAAAACAGCTTTTCACTTGCAAGATGAAGTTTCCAGTTAACAATCAACTTGATTTGGAGCCCAGTTCTGTGCTAGGAAAATACTATATATCATCTCCTTCTGAGAAAAAAATCACCATAGTGAAATTTGTAATTTAGAATAACCATACGAACTTACGTTTCTAAACACTGGGCAAATGCCTAGTAAATAACACTGTGGCTCCTTTTCAAGTATTGATTTCTTTTTTTATGTTGAACATTATCTTAGTTAGAGACACAATGATATCTCAAGACTTTTCAGCCAGACAAGACCATGACTGTTCCCTCAAAAATGGTGTTCCATATATGGATTTCGTATGTATTTGGGATACGGAGGCACTGTGGGAAGCAAAGCACTGACTATATTCAAATTACTTTACAAAGTAGAATTCTTAAAAGTTAATATTCATTAGGGGATTGACTTAATCTCAGAGGTTTTGGTACATACTCCAAGGTAGGTCTGATTTGTCCAAAGACTTTGGAGAAATGATCTGGAAAGTAAAAGGAATGAGCTCTACAAAACATGGTGAAAATTAATGTTCTGGAATATCTGTGAACATTCACTTTGGAGGAGGGGAAAAGTCATGGCTCTAAAACATACACACTGCCGGCATGTGACTATCTTTTTTTGAATTCCATAAAGGTCTCTTCAAGAGATGTGATGCCCAGCAGATCACCATATGGCCTACTGGCTGCAATCCTAGTTCTCACAGTGTAAAAATCCAGAAGCCTGAAAAAGCTGAAACACTTTAAAACTCCAGCTATCTCAGAAATGCATTGTTCTTTTTTCTTCTTTTTTTTTTTTCCTATTCTTCTAAGCTGTGAAGTCTTGTTCTTTTTGTGCTTCTTAATCATAGGCATAAAAACAGGCAGGTAATACACATGCATATAAGCATACAGAAATCAATCTAGAGAAGGATTTACTGTTCAAATATTATTTTATAAGAATCTTTTCAAGGCATATTGTATATTTAAGAGTCAGAAAAGAATCAGCTTATTATCTACAATCCTTGGTAAATAAAGTTTTCAAACTTCTGATTAAATTGGTAAACATCCGAGGGTGGGGGCAGGGAAGGGTAAAGACCAGATTTTCAAAGTGTTTAGGTTACTAAAATTATTTTCCAAAGCACCTGAACAGGCTCTCTGTTTAAGTATTTTACTATTTAAGAACATAATTCTCAGCTTTAACAATTATCTTTGACACAATCAGATTGTCAGATAATAGTTTTATTTCAGCACAAAGAAAAGTAACCTTTTCAATCACAAACTGTCCACTTTTGGTGATATTCTTCTGTTGGACTTTATTGTCAAAGGATAACCTTCTCTGTGGATTCTTTTAAAATGCTTAAGGACTGATAATTCTTGCAGTAATTGGACTATATTCTCATACAATATTGAGACTCATCTGACTTTGACATATCAGTTGTATTTCATTCTAGATTACTTACTTTAGTTTTAGTTGTGTTTTAACAATATTTTAATTTTACCTTTTGTTTAAGTTTTTGAATTGATGAATAAAGTAGATACTTCATTTCCTGCAACACCTAGGACCTATGAGGTTGTCAACCAGTCAGCCTAAGCATTGAGCTTCTGACCAGCATTCCCTAACACTCATTCCTGATCCCCATCCAATTTCCTAGGACTTTCCCACTCACTGAGTTGTGCTGGCTTATCTTGGTTGTCATGTTAAAGCTGATTAAGCACAGCAAAAAACTCTGATTTAAAATACTTTAGTTCAAAATGTTATTCATTAAACCAAAGTTTGGTCTGGTTGTTTATCCAAGGGGCTTAGCAAAGAGGCTGAGACTGAGCGAAGGCACAGCTGGTGCCAGACAAGAAGTGCCAAACCCACCAGCAATGGACTAAGGTAGTGTCCTGGTTGTCTTTTCATTTGACTAGGGACATGGCACTGAAATCACCAGGGACCAGCACTGTCAGCTGTGTCTGGCTTCACTCGGTATGGGTCTCTGAGTTTCTTCCTGCTGTCTTTACTGTCCTGTTTGCCATGCAAATGCCACTGGAGCTGCTCATGGAACAGTGTCTTTCCCTTTGCTGCAATTTGCAATGCCTTATCTTAAGAAAAACAAATTATCTGAGGGTTTGCTTTCCACTGCCCAGCTGGATGCTGCAGAAGTTCAGACCTGAGTCATGAGCAGCACAAGGCCAGGCACAGTGGCCACAGGAAAGGAATCCAACATAACTTTTTTTCAGGCCTTGTTCCCCAGCCATAAATCTGAGCCTGAGGCCTGTTATACTGTCTCTGAGGTGAGGATGGAGACTGTTGGCAAAGAGGTGGCAAAAACAGCTGGCTGATAAACTGCCAGAGTGGAATGTGAGAACATGAACCGAATGCCTCAGTGAACCATAACCCAAAGAAAGAGTCTGCAGAGATGTCTGTAGCTGCCAAATTAAAGGAGAATGGCCCAGTAGGTAGAGGAGCTTTGCTGCAGACTGCCTGTGCCCTCAAGCCAAGGAGCCTGCACAGATTGCAGCTGCCTGCTCAGGAATGGCAGTGTGAGGACATGGGCACATTTGAGTTTGGTGGCCTTGGATTTCGTGCTGTGGAGTACAGGATATGACACCAAATGGGAGATCCAACGGAGAGTTCAGATGCCTAAAAATTACTTCTTGCAATGCCTGGTTCCTGCTTCCCTGCATATAAATCAAATTTAGATGCTTAGTTAGGTGCCCAGAGTGGGTATGAAAAGGGGTCAATGGCTCAGAATAAGATGCAAACAGATGGTGCCAAATGACTCAGAACAGGATGCTAAACAAGATGGTGCCTAGTATCAGCATGCTACTGTCAAGTGTCCTAATAGAGAACTACTGGAAGCAGAGGCCTATGCATGTTCTTTAAAAAAATACCACCTTGCTTACTCTGTATATCTAAAAGGCTGTGGAGATTGTGCATCTCCTGGCTGAAGCAGCTGTGGAGAAACAGGTTTCTCAGACAATCAAGTGCTTACAAGCACAAAAGCAACACACTGCCTTCCGCTAAAAGGAAAATTGCTGAGTACATTGGTATCAGCATACTAATATATCAAAAACTTTGTAATTAGGGGTGTGAGCATACTGAGAAATATTCATTTGATTGTCTTTCTTTATTGTTAATTTCTGGGATGAAGACTAGAGGAGTGGTTCTGGCTTGCTTTATGAATTCTGAATACCATCTGTACTCCAAAATGTCTAAACAAGTACGTTCATTAGATACACTAAAAATCTGCCATCATTTTGGAGAAATTTCTGAGTGCATTTCACTGGAGGGCAGAGCACACTCCTATTTTTCGGTCCCTTTACGTTGGTTGCTTTGAGCAGTGGGGGTGGAGCAGACCTCCAGAGGTCCCTTCCACCTTCAGCTGTTCTGTGATTCTGTTACTCTGATTGTATGGATAAATTGTTAATTTGGAATAGTGTTCCCCGATTATGCTTCATTTTAGCTTTAATCTTTTTGAACTACTTGTCAGCTTCTCAATTGACAGCAAAATGAAGATTCTGATATAAAAAGAAACACAAAAAGGATACTTTCACAAATTTTAAAAAGGCTGGAAATGAGACAAATTGTGGTTACACCACTTTCACCAAAAAGAGAAGTAAAAACCACAGGAGGAAGCCATCAAAACCAACTGTGTCACATCTTCCTGTATGTAGTTGTTAGCTCTTTCATAGTGAGTAGCTGGAGCGACATTTATTTTATCCTATTACTTACTGGAAGACAGCTGCCAAATACAAGCATCGACAAACCATCTTTTTTATTTTTACGGCAAACATGTCTTCTCTGCTGTTCAAAACCCAAATTTCACCAATTTGATTTTTAAAAAATAAAAATAATCTTTTTTTGGTTAAAAGGAAATTAAAATAGAGATGTAATTTGAGGCACCTTTGTATCCCACCTAAACTTGATCATATATCTCTGTTCTTTCTGGAGAATTTCCCATTTCCCTCCTGATGTTAAACAGCAAGAACAATGAGTCACATTTGGATCCCGTCTTTGTCAGAGCTAAGAATATGAAACCGAAATCTGTCAGTATCTTCCAAGTTCTTCAGTTTAAAAGATCATTTTTCAGCTTCCTCGTTGTTCTTTGCTGGCTTTTCCCAAAGGATTGGCTGCCGAATGCAGCATTCATGAGTGACGCACCAGTGCCCACCGTGTTTGCACAACAGGGCCAGCCAGCAGCGGCAAACGCCGGCCGGCAGCCACTTCCCCAGCCACTTTCATTGAAACCATCGAAACCTGCAGCATCCGAGTGGGCAGTTTGTGCAATGCACAGTGCGGGGAATCCCAATGTGCAGAAAAGACGCAGGAGATTAGTGCAGGCCTGGCACTGCAGGAAAACTGCGCTGAGGCTCCTCAACTTTGGTCTTCCCCCCTGCTTGCAGACTGCTTAAGCACCTGCCCCTGAGTCCTGGCGTGGGCTTCATTTAAACAGACTCCCATGTCATTTTTTCATGAGACATAATTTGATCGGCAAATGAACTGAAAGTAACAGTGTTCATTTCTGTTTTTGCTGGCATGTGCTAGATAGGGAGCAACAGCTTTAAATTTTTCATCCAAACATACAATTGAAACTTTGTCCTACAGCTCGAGAGCTGCCTCAGCTCATGCCATGTTCATAGTTAGAGGAAAGTTCTCAGCTGTCTCATCAACCACTCAGGTATTTATTTGAGGCCTGTGAATATGTTGCCTGGAACTGACATCATTACGATTCTGCAAGAGTCTTGATCAGGTCTATGGTCTAGTTTCAGTCTGTATCAAAAGGAGGAATAAAATGTGTGTGGACTTGCACTACTCACACTCCATATAGCCTACACAGTTGCCATATTGCACAGGTCAGAAACCAAAGGCTTGTCCTTGTCTGCTTCAGTAAGGGCTTATGATTAGGGAAGTTGACTAAATCCATGTACTTCTGGTCAAAATGTGGTCTTCTGGAGATGTGCCATCACAGTCGTAGAGAATGTATGGATAAAAAAGCACTTGCACTGAAAAATGAATGTATCCAGGAGAAGGAACAGCTTAGAAATCTGCCAGGCTTTTTAATGTGGCATTTATACAGCACTTCTTATCCAAAGATCTCAAAGTGCTTCACTGCCTTTGATTCCAGATCTCTGTCTGCTTTTCTGCTTTTTTTACACCTTGTTATCAATCCTTCAGTAAAGGATTATCTACACTGTGATAATTTCAAAGCAGAGACTATTTTTAAAGATTCAGGTTGGTGAGCAGTGGAGTGGCCCCTAAGACACATAGGAGCATAAGACTTGGAGGTATTGAAATGAGCCTCTTTCTCTCACTTTGCTCAAGCATTTAGAGGGTCTCTCATAGCCTTCCCTTGAGACTGATCACGCGATTGTCTTGGCTGTGTTACACCCCCACACCAGTGGTTTATTCTACCACTGGTCTTACTGACAGTGTAGGAAAAGGTTACAGATGTCTGTTTTCCAGTGATAAAAGGTGACACACATTGAGGGATAACAGAGTCAAAGAAAAATAAATCACATTTGGAAAGTGACAAGCAGACAGAGCCATGGATCAGCAATCTAGTTCTGCAAATCAGGCCCTGGTGTTTTACAAGCCTCATTATGTTTGATGGCTGGCCCCAATCAAAGCATTTCAGCGGAAATCCAAGGGGTCTGCAGGATCCCTCCTTGGGGACTGCTCCTTACAGTGGCCTGCTGTTTGTCAGTGGCTGCTTCAAGGCAGGAGGCAAAGGCCAAGGCCGTCTCCGGCAGCTCCTGAGCCCTTCCTTCCTGACCTGAAACCATGGCCATACAGCGCATCATTGCAGTGGCAGCCATGGCCTGGGGACAGGACATGGTTTTGTCAAGGTGTGCATACAGCTGGCAAAAGAAGTGTGCAGACTTCCCTTGTGCTAATCCACCTGACAGAGAAACGCATAAAATGCTGGGTTATATTTGAGCTCGTTCTCCCTGAGTCGCTTCCACAGGCTTTGGCTCTTGGTAGCTGCATCCTGCTGTGCAAAGCACCTATAGCCGCACGCTGATGAACGGTGCTGAACTCAGACGTGCCCCTCTTCTGTGCCATACTCAGCCTGGACTCATTTCAAGTGCCGCAGAACAAGCAATAGGATAACTTACTGCTTTCACGAAGTGTCACGAGGGCCCCACAGCATATTGCTACAGTGGATCTCAAGATCCTGCTGGCTCTCATCCGCTATGGTCCCACGCATTACACATTCCTCACAAAGAAAATGTGCCCATGCACGTCAGTGGGCGGCAGAGCTTGTTGGGGCCTGAGACTTCTTCTCATTTGTGTTTCCTCCTGGAAAAAAACAACAAAAGAAAAATGAAGGGGCTTGACTGCCCCCCATACTGATACCCACAGAACAGATCAGCAGAGAAGTTGTTGAAAATATTACCGTAAACACTTGTTGTGTTATTCACTGCACTGTAGGAAAGCCTATTTTTTTTTCTCTTGCCTTTTCCTTCTCTCATCCCCCTTTCTTCATCTCAGGCACCATCACTTGAACATCTCAGCAGTCCCAGAAGAAGGACTTAAGACTCTGTATTACTCAGTCATGGACTGAAATCTTGTGGTCCTCTGTCCTCCCTCCTAGGAACAGCTGAGAACAGGACAGGTAGGGAGGAGAGCAGGGAGAGCCTAGAGCGGCACCAGACTCAAAAGAGCAAAACAGGGGCAACCAGAAGGAAGAGACAAGCAGCATTGCAGGCACAAGTGGGCTGAAGAGAGCAAAAGGCAGACAAAAAGGATGAGGAAAGGAAAGAGAAAACCTGTAAAGGAATATAGTAATAAATAATAATGTGAAATAAGTAAATCTCAATTAATTATAATCTGCTGGTCACTTACCATATTGGGCAAAGGCTGACAAACTTGCTATTAATTAATGGCAGTGAATAAGCTCTCTCTTCCAGCCTGGCAGCTGACATGCAGTCAATCAATAACAATGCAGAACTGGGAGAGGGAGAATAATAATCATAGCAAACAAATACTGCAGACTTTGGCTTCTTGGTGGGGTGCTCTTATAAAAATCACAGACATGCATGTGTTTGGAAGGCACAGATGTGCAAGTGTGCTGACAGAGGACTCTGCACATCAAAGAGGTGTAAAACTTGACTGATTGTCAGAATCCTAATAGAAATTCCCTATCAGATTTCAGATGCACTTTGAATTCATGCCACATCTCAAGGAGGAAGACAGAGAGAGCTGCTGTACAGTTTTCTTTATTCAGAAGATTTTAGTAGGTGAGGAACTAGAGTGCTTTTTGGCAGACTGGTAGCTCTGGAATTTAGAGACTTTCCCCATCACCCCAGTAAGGGTACAGAGTATTGCAAATACCTTTTTTTTTTTCCTTTCCACCTCCCAAGGAAAAAAAAAAAAAAAGCTTCTGTATAAAATTGATCAAACTCACACTGGCCAGGAAAGAACTCCCTAGATTTGTCTGCAACTGCTTAGTCTTCCCACTCCTTCCCTTAAAGAGCTGCCATGCATTCTCTAGGGCTGTTTCTGAGTTTGGATGTGAGATTCCCTTGTAGTACACAGAAATAGAATAACTAGTCTGAGTTCTGCTGATCAAGATAAAACACAGGTAAGCATAAACAGAACAAAAATTACAAAATCATTGACAGATTTTTTTTTGCTTATAAATTTTACCTTGAAAGCTTGACTTGAGTGTCTGATAAGTATCTTTGAAATTAATGATGACATCCTATCCTATTTTGGCATTAATCTGTAACTCCACTGGATTCCTGCCATGCTACCAGACGTGTGCTAGGTGGCATATGTGTGTCTGTTGCACACTTCTCCCAGAATGTGTCAAAATGACACACATTTTAAAACTCTGCATTCAATGCCATCTTGTCCTCATTGTAGCCAGCACTTTTGTGATGTGCAGTTTGCCATCTGACTTTGGTCGCATTGGCAGCCACCCGAGCACAGTGCATCACCACACTGCACTGAAGATCCTCAGGTGTCCTGTGCTCCATGGATGAAGAAGGGCTGGGAGGTGCCTGGGATATATTGTCCAAGACTAGGAAGGATACTCAGTCTGATGAGCTATTTGCCATGAGTCGTAACACAAGGCTGTGTCCTGTGGAAGATCAAACCTGTGCAGAAGGGAACGCAGTGGTCTTGTCACAGTGTGGTTTCCTTGCAGCAGCACATTCCAGCTCATTCGTATGCTTAAGTGAGTGAGGCTAGATCTGGCTTTTCTTGTGCACTGTTCATCTTGCACGCTTCCTTTCCATCTTGTGCATGCCCACAGGAGTGCTTTTGTTCAGTTCCTTGGCTTTTGAGATGCTGACAAATACTGCCTGGCTGCTGAGCTGTCTGTGGCAAAGAAGCTGCACTGTCAGGCTCAAGCACTATAGCTCTCTTGTGCCCTACCCTTGAAAGCCACACAAAACACAGTTGCTGCTGAACAACTTCTCAAGACACCATCTCACAAAAGTCAAGAGTTTCTGCTTCACTGCCTGCCCTGATGATGTATTACAGTTTATTTCGCCATTTTACACATGTATCAAGACAGACAGCCTGAAATGATGCTGTGCCAGCTGTGCTGGTTTCCATCTGGGATAACACAAGATGTACCCGCTTCTGAGTGCCCCACTTGGAGCCCAGGCTGATAAATTCAGCCACGTTTTTACTTGTCACTGTGTTTCAGAGTTAAGCACAACTGAAGAGGTCCCATGTTACACAATAGAATAGCTACCGGCACTAGTACCATCCAGCACTCTTAAGAGGCAGTAATCCCAGATGCTACGACTCTAAGGGAGAAAAAATAATCTTCACTTCTAGGTATTCCTAGGCTGCCGAAAGCTCAATCCTCCCATATGCTGGAGGGAAAGCTGCAAGGTACTTTCCAGTCATTTGGGTTTCATATGGTTACACTTACTTGCAACCCAAAGGAATATATCCTTTGTCTCTCCTTCATACAGACA
>NW_010580866.1:62986-97884 GCF_000705375.1 Tinamus guttatus | reverse complement strand
GGAAAAGCAGACAACTTTATTTGAATCCATAGTTTATTTTCTCTGTTTGTACCGCTCTGAATATGTGGACAAGGAAAGAGAAGTGGGGTTTTGTTTCCTGCTCCATTGTAGAGTAATTGCACATTGTTTCACGTTTATCAGTTAGAGCCAGAACATAGCCTAGAATGGAGCAGTATGGTCCTGCAGAGACTTTTCAGAGAATCAGAGTGGTTGAGGTTGGAAGGCACCTTTGGAGATCATCTGCTACTAACTCTCTGCTCAAGCAGTGTCTCCTACAGCATGTTGTACAGGATTGCATCCAGGCAACTTTGTAAGATCTCCAGAGAAGAAGACTCCACAACCTCTCTGCCTCCTGTTCCAGTGCTCTGTCACCCTAACAATCAAGAAGATTTTCCTCAAATTCAGGCAGAACTTCCTGTGTTTCAGTTTGTGGCTATTGCCTCTTGTTCTGTCACTGGCCACCACTGGAAATAGTCTGTCCCCTCTTCTTGACACTCTCTCCTCAGATATTACAGTTTTTCAGATTATTTTCTCTTCAATAGTCCCTCAAAGCATGGGCAGGAAGAAGAAAAAAACTGTTTTCCCTATGAGAGCTTGATGCATGTCTCAGCAGACAACATCATTCTCCTTCTTGGCAGATGGATCTTTTTTCTCTCCCAATAAAAGAGCCTCTAGAGAGCAACTAAGATGAACTTTACTAGTGAAGCTTAGAGAAGCACGTGCCGCCCCAAAAGGCCAGATTGCAATCTGAACTTCTGTCCCCTTCCATGTGCATGAGTTCATATTTTGGCAAGGGCACAGAGTTTCTAAACAATTTTATGTTTAGTTTACTGGTCCAAAAAGGAAGCCACTCCAGACAAATAAATAAGATAAGTTTATTGAGGAATTAAGGTTTCAATGAATACACAAGTACACAAAGGATGTATAAATAAATGACATTTATAGTAGTACACGCAACATACTGTTATTTGTACTATTTTTTCCTCTCCAGTTAATGTTTTAAAGAACATCTTTCCATAAGGATATTTACTTAAGTGCATTCAAGACAGCCAACAATCAGGCTGTAAGTTTTTAGTTCTGTAAAATAAATTATGCTGTTTTACCACAGTCAAAAGAAAGATTTTTGTATAATGTTTTTCATTTCAGTTTAATGAATTCATCTATTAGTCTCATTCATGAGCAGACAATAATTTGTCCTATTTTCCTCTTTCTAGTAGCAGGGACAGTGTCAGTCCCAAGTACTGCTCTGCTTCTCTCACTTGTCCTCCACAATAACCTGAATTTACTGCATGAGGCAAACAGGGAAGGCACAAACAAAAGATGCTGCAGCCCCACCATGCCGTTCAGCTACTCCATTAAGAAAACCCATTCAGAGACACTCCTGCTGTCTTGTCCAGGTTTCAAAATCTTATTTGGAAAATAAACATCTATTAATTATAATGCTCTTTAAAGCTACGAGGCGAATATCACTGGAATATTTTGTGCGTTGAAAATACCGCACTCACAAACAGCCCTGGTGCTCACACACTTCTCTGCAGTAGGTCTCAGAGGACAGTGGGTAAGAGAGTAACACTTGAGGCACAAAAAGCTTCATGGATCATTTCAAAGTGAATGATACTGCCCGCAGGATGAGGCCAGCAACGAGCACTTCTGAGAAGCCTAACACAAGTGACTGGCCCAAGGTCACGCGACAAATCAGTAGCAGAAATTACCAAATATTAACAGTTTGAGGATCAAACTCACATCCATCTTCCTGAAGGGGTCTGAAAAATAATGGAGTAATTCATCACTAATTGGAAGATGATGGCTCAGGATTTTCAAAGTATTCTATTACTTCCCACTGTTTCATGTGCTGAGTTCCAGTGTGGGAGAACAGGTCTGATTTTCAGAAAAAGCTGAGCACTAACTTGCTGACAAGCAAGCTCATTAGATGCTATTAAAGTAGATATCCAAACTATCAGGCAGCTAAAATCAGTGGTCACTTCTGAAAATCTTTCTGCCTTGTAAGATTTCAACTAAAGCTTGTCTTTTGACCAAAAAAAAAAGAAAAGAAGAAGAAAAAAAGAAATGGAATTTCATTTATTTTAAGAAGCTTACAATGTCACATGTGAAATGTCAACAGATAGCAACTTAGACTAATCCCTAAAAGATGACCTACTTGAAAGTGTTTGACAGACTATGCAATCTCTCCATACAGCATCAATCAATGACATTTTTCTGAAGCTGGATTTTAAATGCATCAGACTGTGCAAACCGGCTGATTTATTATTGGATCAAGCTTTGATTTCCTAGGCTAACATTTAAGTAAGAGTGTTAAAGAAATAACATATCCATTCTCCTTAAACTCTGCCTACAGATATGAAACTTTCATGATTAATTCATTTTTATCTGAGCTGTTCTCTTTAGTGCCATAGATATGAAGCTAGATTTTTCTTATAATTGCTTTTCTTTCCATAAAAGTCTAAATCCTTCCAGCTCAGGGTCTTGCTTCCCTTTCAAGGGAACATTTGCAAAAAATTCTGGTGGGAGCAGAGGTATACCCTTAACCGACACAAATCAAAATTACAATGCAACATTCATCATCTGGATAATTTTCCAGAAAAAGAAAATTCCAGGCAGCCTAGACTTTTTAAATAAACCAAGAGGTGATTTTTTTTTCATTTTTGTTTTTGTTTTGTTTTGTTTTTCAGCAGAAGTATTTTTTCTCATGGTATTGAACCTAAGGAGTGGGAGATTACTTCAAGCGAATAAAGATGTTGATTGAGCAAAATTCACCTCTGCCCAGAAGGCCAGCCTGAGGTCTGAAATGATGCATTGGTTTTGTGCTGATCCTTGGCACAAAAGCACTTCTCATCACCTATGCAAATAAAATGGACAGGCTGGTCTGAGCCAAAGCAAGGAAAAGGCAAGAGCCAAGAGTGGTATGCTGACACATAGCTCATTTTACTCTTTTCTCTTGCTAATTTCCTTCTTTCATCAGTGCTTTTGGCTTAAACATAATATTTCTTTGAATGTGCTGTGGTGAAATCTAGCAAATAAGATAAATTTGGGCTAGAATAATTGAAACCAACTAACCAAACAAGCAAAAACAAAAGAAAATAAACAAGGCCATACTAGCATTGCAACTGAGAGAAGGGGAACTGAGCTCCCAATCTGAACACCAGGAGGGCACATGAGAGGTGAGCATCATGATAACCCTCCTAACATGCCACTGTCCCTGTTAGACTGGAAAAGCTAAGTCACATTTACTTGCACTCAGGTTACAGGGTATGAAAACCTGCCCCTCCATGTGCTTGCCAGGTATGGAGAAACTTCATAAACACTGAGTGCCTAGTTAAGGTAGGGCAACTAATGCTTCAGTTAAAATGTGAAAGACCAGTGAAAAAATAGTGCTAATGCAATGAGGCAAACATTGCAGAATTAGGAACTTGCAAAAGAGAATATAATTTTGGAAATGATTATGTCACAGTGCTATATAACTAGCAGATTTTACATCATAAAGAAACAATAGAGTACCCTGCATATGAAATATAATAAATGTGAGCAAGGCAGCTATAATGACATTGACTACTTAGGAGACCAAATTCTCATTCAGGCACAACTCCCATATTTTACTGTGAAATTAAGACTGTGCATAAACCTTGGAATGCAGAATTAGATGTATTCAGGTTTAAATTCATGCCTGTGTCTATTCACTTCAATTAAAGCTGAAAAGCAGGCAAGAATTAATATGATCTCTTCCTAAAACGTAGGAGGAGTACAAAAAAAAAAAAAGACCTTTTAGAATATCTTTTAGAACGTTCCTAACTGTCTATTTTCTACCTCCAGAAAAACGGAGAGAACTCTTTTCATTATATATCACTACTACAGTTTTCAATAGAAGTAAAGCCTAGCAGTTTTGTGAATGGTATGTATATTTTACTGATCTTATCCACCCACTGGGGATAGATGATAGAAATAACATTTTGCTTAAAAAAATATTGAAAGAAAAAGGAAAAAATTAAAAGACCGCATAAGTTATTGTTAGGCAAAATTGGGACTTACAAGAGTAAACTTGGGCTTTGATAAGATACACAATTATCCAGGCAGACTCACTTGCACTTCTTTGGCTTTTCCACGTTTTTTGGACTCAATTTATTAATATTTTACTGGTCATTTGCTGCACAAAGTAGTCATACTAAGGAATAAATTAAATGAGGGTCCTATTCACCCAAGTGGGACTCCAAATCTTAAAATGAAATACAGAAACTGCTTTTTGAACCTGATGTTTCATGGTAGCCAAGGCTTCCAAGGACAGAAAATCTGAATGAGAAAAGAAAGCAGTCTGTTCATTATAGCAGTAATATTATCCAAGCTGCAGGATCAAGTTTAGAGCAGTTAGCTGGTTATTTTCCTTAGGTCTTCACATAATCCTCAGTTGAACTTTCTGTAGTATAAACTCTGCCTGCATCAGAGAAAACCTGCTTACCATTTGTGATTATCTGTGCTGAAAGACCATCATCTGCAGAACTATATTATTATTGCAGGCACAATCAAGAGGAGGGCTTGGACTATTTTTCTTCTTTTAAAATTGCAGTGTAATTTGTGGAGGGAGGAATCACTATGACCTTGCATGAATTTGCATTCTACTGACATCTCACTTATTTTGGGAACTAAGAGGAAGTCTGCACTGTTTATTTTGCCTGACTGCAGAAATCTGCTCACCTTTGAGTATTCTTCAGGAAAAGTTCTTTCATATTCCAAGTATCACATAATGACTAACAAAGACATAAAGATCAGATCTGGATAGTGAAATAATATTTTTTACTAGCAAAAGTCCTTGTAAGCAATAGGAAATGAATAAGATACTTCAATTATACTCTGCACTATATCATTGGTATAAATTACTATGCAACCTTGCTTTGTTATGTCGTATGTTTCCAAAATAAAAGTTGGGCTTTTATACACTGTCTTTTATAATACTGTGTATGTTACTTTTACCAATGACATATATATATTTATAGAAATTATATATAATGCATATATATATATATATAAAAAATGCATACATACATATGTACAGTATGGTGCAAGGGTGATGTCTCCTTTCTCAATGTATTTAGCAATTTTGAAAAGGCTGGTCAGAAAGACAAAAAGTCATGAAAATCACACAGAGTCTCAAACATCTTTCTTGGAATATAAAAGGACCTAACAGCCTGACCAAAAGGGAATAGAATTGAAGATTTCTGAGAATTTCATTCAGAATTTCTGAGAATTTCTGTTTCATTACAGCAGAAAATGCATTCTTTAAGTAAAGATATGAAAAGACTCTGATTTGGGGTTGTACCCAACTTTGGGGCTAGCCATCTTAAAAAAAAAAAAAAAAAAGAAGTTTATTGATAAAAAAGCCATTTTCCAAATGGGAACTAGATAAATGAAAGCTTCTCAGCTTTCCCAATGTACTCTGAAACCTAGGTCAGGACAGAATGAAAACTGAAAGTCATTGCTCTTTGAGGTGGAGCCAAGATAGGAAATGTTATTGACATCTCCCCTTGCAGAAAACTGTGTAAATTATGGCCAGGATTTAGTCCCTAAGGACATTCTGCATTTTTTAATTTTCTTAGCCTCTGTCCTCTCTGTAAAGGCACAAGACAAGCTTTACAAAACCAGGGACAGAGTCATGCTGCAAAATTTGCTAATAATGCAGATTTGCATGCAGAAATAACCCCAAGGATGCTAAAATATAAAATCACTTGAATATATTTCTTCATATATAGGTGAATATACATATAAATGTATATATGAAAACACACACAGGCACACACATACATATATGTATATATATTTAAAGCAACTTCAAAACCAAGTTTTGCATGGAAATATGAAAGACATTCCAAGGGACATTACAATGTGCTTGAGCTGATGTCTGAGTAGTCTGAAAATAAATATTTCTTACGTAGCTGTGGGAATCATCTTCCTCAAAAAAAGATCAGGAATTTCAGAATTAACCCTCTGACACCTGCATAGGGCAGGAAGGAGGAGGAAATAATCTGCAAAAGAAAGTGACCTTAACTAGATTAATTGACCTGCTTTTTGTTTGTTCCCATCAACTGTTTTATTGCTTGCTCTAAGATAAATGGCCTACATGTTATAGAGCAGCAGAAGCTGCTCTGTAGTTTAAGCTAGTTTTTAGGCCGATTTCCTATTTTACGACCTCTCCAAAAATAAAATCGTTCCCAGCAAAAATCCCAGTTGACTCATCTTACTCCAAGGTGTTATCTTGAAAGAATGCCAGGCTACAATCCACCCATGACATTTTAAAGGGGAGGAGTCTGTTGAAATATCCCCTTTCCAGATTTGAAAACCCTGATGTTCTATTGTATATTATATCTTATTCGTGATTTGATCTATAAATTGCCCTTTTTTCTTGACTTGGCTAAAATACGTCTTTAGGACTGTCAGGGTAAGTAGAGTTATTTTAAAGATTTGATGTATTAACTGCTTTCTAGTTTAAACAATATACAAAGATAGAAAAGGTATATGAAGGGCAAGAGTTAAGTGCTCATTACAGCAGTGATAGTGAAGACATGAGGTAGCTGGAGAAAAGCAACCTTGGACAAAACTCAGAGGAGAAGTAACTACCAAGAGATTCAGAGTATAGGCTGCCAACCCCCAGATGGCAAATACCAGCTCTTTACCTTTCCCACCTCATAGTCTGGGTGTCCTGTTCATTTTTTTTCAAATGTCAACTAAGACAGGTTTGCCTAACCAGATGCTGGAAAGCTGGTCTTGTTCTCATTTTCTGTGCTATTTATTTTTGAATTCTCTTTTATTAGCTTGAAATTTAACTAGTTTAGTCAATTCAGATGTCTTTGTTCTCTAACTGAAATACTCACTTAGATTTCTGAACACTGTTTTCTGCTTTTATTATTCAACATCAGATTATCAATTATGCTTAATTTTTTTTTAGATACCTTTCAAATCTGTTTTATTTAATAATGCAGAATTTCCTGATAATGCCAGGTGATTTCCTGCTCCTAAATTTTTCTGCAGCTGGAGAGATGGCGGCCTTGCCAGCTGCTGTCTGATTACATCTTTCATCCATGTGCATGAGGGAGTAAATTGAGATGCAAGGGTGATGATGGACACAGGATTCATTGTAAAGTCAGGCTAACCACATCTAAGTTTCTGAGGATAATCAAGCCAGCAAAGCACACACACAAGTGTATGCGTTAATGTCAAAGTGGAATCCAGCAAAGGCAGATTTACTCGGCACTGCACTTGAATACCCCATGCTTTGCCGACTGTCTCAAGATGTTCTTGAATTCTGCCAGACTTTTGTCTACATGTAAGCCCTAAGTGCAAAGTTTCTAGACTCATTCGGCACCAACAAATGTGACCCAGTCCCCTTAATAGGATAAAGTAATGAAAAATATCCCAGATAGATAGAAATTAATTGGGTTTCCTTGTCTGGAAGAAAAGCCATACTGCATCAGACCAGAGGTCACTCTAGCCCAGCATGTTGCCTTGGACAGCAGTGAATGGCAGATGCCTAGGGAGAGTGTAAGAACGAAGCTTGCATATAGTGATATTTTCTTCAGATACTTTCCCAGCGTCTCAGCTCAAAGTTTCCCCTGAGCCTTTGTGTTTTATATTCCTCAGTAGAAAATCTATGGAAGAAAATTCCCTTCTTAAGCCCCTTTCCCCCCATTCAAGACATGCTCTTACACAAAGAGTTTGGGAGTGAACTTTTGTGGCATGCTTTTGTTCTTTTCCCAGCAGCTGGGACATTTGCAGCTCTCTGCAGTGGCCATTCACTTGTTGATCAATCAGCCCTCAATAATCAGCTCAGTGGTGAAACTCTACTGGGGCAGCTCAGGGCCCAACTTGCAAATCGTACCTGCATCACTGTTCCTTGTTCATTTCTTCCTTGTCACGCGGTGGGAGGAACGCCATGAAACCTTCTCTTGACATTTAAATATACAACCTGTTGAGTTATTTCTGAAACACACTCAGAATCAAAAGAGTGGTGAGAAGACACTTTGTTCTCCCTACTAATCAGCTGTAGCAACTTTTTTCCTTCTCCTAGCCTTTTCTAAGTTTCCATATTAATATTAAACTCCCTACTCTTATCATTTAGATAAATCATCTGTTTAACAGTTAACATTGCTACTGCTGAAATTTGCTTAAGTTTTGTGGGTTTTTTTTTTCCTGAAGTTTTTTTTATCCTGAGAGAAATTTACTTATATGCAAAGGGCAAAAAACAATTATTCCGGATTTCACATGAGTTGTGATCCGATGAGACCAGGAATGAAATTTTGGGTGCTTTGTGCTGTATCTAAAACATGGCAATCAGAGGACATTAATCCATTTGTCAGTCTAAAGAGACTCTGCTCATTCAGATGTGCTAATATTTGATAACATTTTCCCAGAAGACCCCCACAGCTCACTGGCATATGACTAGACCTTCCATAGCTAGCCCACAGGCCTTTTCATCAGAGTCTTTTCTTGCCATCTACGCTCCAAGGTCATTGAATAAAGATAGTGTCATTCTGCTTTGCAGGCAGGTTGAGCCCGGGAACTTCCTCTTTCAGCTCCACGCTCATCAAACATGAACTGCACTCAGCATCCCCTGCCTGCTGCCAGAATGCCTCAATTTCCACCCATGTCAGTGCCTCAGCTCATGCATAGTATGAGAAGCACAGATCCACTGCTCTCTCTAAGCATGTAGAGGCAGATACCACTTTCCATGCACACTCACTGGGTCCTAACTGGACTCAAAGAGGTGCACTGGCGTCAAGTGAGCCATCTCTGGAAACCTATGGAGCAATGCAATCTATTATATCACCTCACACAATTATTTCAGCATCTTGTGTAGGCCTTTCAGACTAACTCACTCAGGTGGGCCTACAAAAATAATCAACTACAGTGGGTGTTAAGCATTTGGCTTCTCATGGAGCAAAGGAGCCTGATGGTATCATAAATTTGGACATAAGTATAATCCTTACATACAATGACTCCCCGTGTGAGCATATTTGTTTGTTTGTTTATGCTCCCCATGTGAGCATCCTGTTTGTTTAAAGGCAGTTGATTTCTTCCAAAAAAAAAAAAAAGAAGGGGAAATGAGAGTATTGAGGGTCATCAATAGTACGCTGTCTCCATTTACCTCTCTGCTCTCAATACCAGGATTGAGAGGACAAAATGAGACACCAGGCTTGCCAGGTCAGCATGGCTTTTGTGCAAGCTGGCAAAAACTCCTTAATGTACAAACTTACTAACTCAATAGAAATGCAGTTGAGAGCTTGTTTCTGATCTGGATTAATCTTGTACTGCCGGATGATCTGGTAGACACAGATCTGGTAGCAATGAATGCTGAACCACAGGCTTGGTGAACAATACCTGGGTTAAATTCTGTACTGGAAATTTTATGTTACTGCTGTTGCTTCTAAATATCTTCACTCTTATGCTACTGAGTGAACTGATGTGATGAAATGGGAAACATTTTCATTATTGATACTGTCACAAGCAGGAAAGGGAGGGGCTGCAGGTAAGGAATATAAGAACAGATAGAGTAGTAATTAGAGCTAATAATAGTCTGACTGACCTGCGTTGACATTAAAATGCCTTGGAGAATTTGCTCTGCCCTTGAAAGGTAGAGACGGTGCTTATATCTGCATATATCTGATTAAAAGGGTCCTAGTTTCGTGCATATGCCATTAGAAACCTATGAGGATATCACAAGACGTCCAGGTTTATCCTGATAACATCAGAGCCACTGTGTGAGATAAAATGTGACTGCTACCTTTAGGGAAACATATTCTGCATTAAAAGGCAGGGTGGTTTTAAACTAACAGAAAAAAATATAGTTAACCAGTATGGTTTACTTTCTGTCTTCAACAGAACAAATAGTTCATTGCAGGAAGGATGAGGCAAGATATGCTCCAACTATCTGAAGCAATAAAAGGTTGAGAAGACCTAGTAAAGGGCAAAAGCCCCTGCATTTCTGCCTCCTGTAATAGTGACCATGACACTGTCAGGGAGACATTCCAGCATTTCATGAGACATGCACTCTCTGCCAGATATTAGAAGTCAAAGCTCACCCCAAAATACAGCAAAACTTTTTTTTTTTATTGAAAAGCTTCATAGTGATCCCATCATGTGCTTGTGCGTATCTGTAAACCAGCACTTTGGACTGGCCACTTCTATGCCTTTGGGAAGCAATTAGCCTTAGTACTGCCAAGATTATTCTTAAAACAAAGAGCACATTTCTATGTGCTCTCAAACTCTAATCTTGGTGAGATATATGGCCTTAGTCTGTAATGTGAGTAAAGAACTGCATGGCAATTTAAAAAGCTCTCAGCTCTGCTCTCCCTTTTTTGCAGCCCAGCAAGCTTTTACCTAGGCTAGTGGGGTATTTGACAAGTGATGGTGTTCATATGTCAGCTTGTTTATCATAACATTTACATTCATCTAGTTCATCATGGTGCATATGTTTGCTGTGAAGCTCAATTGGTACTAAATGCTCTGTATAACTGATGTTCTAGGTGTTAGGACACAGCAAGCAAAAAAATGGTCCAAACAGAGATGATTTAGATGTCTTTAAAGAAAAGCAAGGCAAAACATGAAAAAGGAAAAATATTTACAGTAGTAAATTCAAAGCGCTTTTTCTCTATCAACTGATTTTTCACTGTCACACAGTGAAAATGCATGAGGGTTCAAAACACATGTTTTTATACAAACAGAATGAAGGTTAAGCTTGTGCTGAAACACAAAACACCAAAATACTGCCATATCCATACCCTTTTACAAGATATAATGCAGATAGATAGAGCAGATATAGTTTAAACACAACAAATCTCCCAGGTGGGATACACGTTCCTTGTCTATACTAGAAACAGATGTCTCATCAAACCCTCCAGATTCTTGAAACTCTCCATTATTTTTACAGACAATAAGTAAATAAACAAATAAATAAATAAATGAGGTTGCCAGTAAGGAATGCCACAACATATGGAAAATTAAGTCTAACTAATAATAATCCAGCAGACCTCTACAGACATTAAAATGTCTTATAGTCTTATAGACATTTTAAATCTTTCAAGGAACATCTTGTTCCTTGAGAGTTGGAGCTTAGCTTTTTTGTGTGTATAGTTTAATCTAGGGACAAGTAGCAAAGAAATTATTTTGGAAGTCCCCAAATCAGATGGAACACATTAACAAAAGCACTTTCCCCTCAGCAAAGTGTCACAGGGCATCAACTAACAGAACTGGAACAGCTGTCACTGGATTTTTTAATCCTACTGGCAAAAAAAAAAAATATATATATATATATATGGATGAGGTCCCAGGTAGTAAAGGATTTCCACAGGTGAAACAATGGCTTTCCAGTCTTTTGGCTAGCAGTGGTGTGAGGATGTATTAGGAAGAGGAGATGGGTATGGCATAATCAAAGAGGAGGATCTTGGCGGCCTCTGTGTTTTATCTAGGCCCATAATATTTATTTATCATCTGAAGGATCTTGGCAGCCTCTGTGTTTTATCTAGGCCCATAATATTTATTTATCATCTGCCTGCAATTTGGGAGATGACAGTGGCAAAGTCTGCTGCCAAAATGCTGCTTGGGCCCAGTAGTTGCACAAGGGTGCAACTGCCATGGCAATGTGTGCCCTGTGCCACAGCTCCGCTTTTTCTGCACTGACTTAACACAATGCCTATCTTTTCGAGGCCTATTAATGGAGTGGGAGAGCTACCTCCTCCTCATCATGTCCAAAAAATCTGGTCCTGGATGCTGTGAGGTGGCAAAGCAAGGGGAAAGATGAAACTGATTACCTTGATCAGGTGGCAATGGGCCAGGGCAAGAATCCAGGAGATCCTGAGCACTGGGCCACTGACTGCCTTTGATTTGATCTTTCTTGTATCTACCTCCCTCTTGTTTATTCTGAGGAAGAACATAGTTTGGCCTTCCAAAAGCCACAAAAGGGTACTGAGGCTTAAGGCTGAAACTACTGTCTTTGAAATACCAAATTTCAATGCTTTTATTGTTAGCGCTTCTGGGGTAGTAAGGGAAAAGTGGCAGCATCAGGAGATCTTCCCAAAAATCAGTCTTCCCTCTCCTTTGCAGGTCTAGGTAGGCGGGAGGACAGATTAATTCTTTTAAAGCAGGAAAAGCTTTCGAATGTATTGGGTCATTTTTAACTAACTCAGCTAATTTTAGCGAATGGAAACTTATGTCTATAGTTAACAGGGACATCTAGGGAGCCGGTGGTCCCACCTATTTGAAATGTCTGTGTTATAAATAAAATAACAGGATAAACCCCCTATTCTGTGGACCTCTTTTTCCACTTACCATAAAGGTAAATTATTTTACTCAGACTAGCTGCTGAATGTATTGACAGATGGGAGTTGAAACTCCTTCCTTGTGCCTAGAACTGAATATAGTTTCTCCAGGGGAAAGGCACCAGCATTGCAAAGGAGCAGCAAGTACTCCTAATCATGCAACATACCCAAAGCTACCCACTCCCGACCCTAGGCCAAGATTTCACCTGCAATCTAAAATAACATGCTAGGAGGTGAGCTTGCCACTGCTTCCCATTGCAAACACAAGTTTGATTTACCTGGCATTATTGCTCCTATGTCTGTAAGGCCCTTTTTCAGTAAAGTATTTATCCTACGGTTAACACAGGCAGCTGATGACTGTTAACACTGGGATTATGCATGTGTTTATGTTTCTTGCCAAATAAGAGACTTGACGCATTACAAGGGAAAACAGTTAAAGAAATTGGCTTGAAGCTTTGGAAAAAAAATCATTACTGTGTCTGACCAGATAGAAAACACACAAAAAAGTGGTATTTCTTACTTTTTCTTTCAAGGTATTTACCAGTCAGCTTATACCTAGGCTCTAAAATCTGGCACTGACTGTTCTTCCCATTGATGAAACAACACAATAGCAAATGGCGTTTACAAGAGGTACTTTTATAAAATTCAGGATGAAACAGTATTTTTAGAGGAAGTGTCTGATAAACTGGTTTGGGGGGTGGTGGTGAAACAGCCCTTAATAGAGCTCTTATCTCACCTATTCATCACGCGGCAATCTCACAACAATTAACCAGTATCTTGGACCCGGTAGCCTGAGCTGAAGAACTTGCTGAGCAGGTCTCTCCACATCTGAAGTGGAAGACAGCAGACTGAGGCAGTGAGACACTCACAAGGCATGTTGGGAAACTGTCTCTCCCTTCCCAGTGCGCAGACCAGTAACCTCCCCAGGAGGGAGCAAGGAATTACTCTCTTCCTTGTTGGGGGAGGGGATGATATTCCTGCTAGTAAGAGCCCTTTATCTTTCAAAGGCCACAGACAGACTGGAAATGCTCAGTGACTACAGCCTCAAATGAAAGTGTGGCCTTTTGTGAGCTAAATCTATTCTCCTTTACCCTTTTCTATATTAGCAACCAACTTCTGCTCCTTATCTTCATTTTTATCCACATTTTTAGTTCACACCATTTTCTGGACAGCAGCAAACCTATTGGAGGCATTAGGGAAAAGAAACAGAGGAGAGCTCTGACTGAGTCTTGTGCACAGGATGAGATGCCACGGGCATGAGCAAACAGAAGAAAATACTAAAATCTATATAGCTGCTCAGTTGCAAGACATAACACTCCCATTTATAAAAGACGGGAGACACACCTAGAAGAGAGAATTCAGAAATAATAATAAAACAACTTGTGACCTATACACCCTGTGTGAAGGGCAAAGACAGTTTTGAAGGCTTAGAGTTAGCCAAAACCCAGCCGTTAACCATTGTTTTTCCAAACCAGAGTCAACAGAGAAAGATCAACAAGGCAATGGTAGTTCTCAGGCGACTCAGGGAGCTGGAGAATGGTGAAACATCAAACTAAGATCAACATAAAATTGTTTCTTGGGAATTGAAAGCCATGTCCTGGTCTGCACTAGGTGGTCAAGGTGCAGCTGTGCAGAGAAGCCTCATCCCAGTTCTCCAGCAGCTCCATGTCTAGAGCACTTCCCAGACATGAGAACCTCTGGGCACTGAGCCCACCTGTGGGTGCAGGCCAGGGACACATCTCCTGCCATCTGCTGCCTCGGCAGCCCTGGTAAGGCTGTGGATGAGGTTGGCTTTGTGCCTTCTATTCATTTTGGAGAGACTCCTGGCAAGACAGCCTGAACTCTTATGCTGTGTTGAACTCAGCTATATTTAGACAACTTCTTTGAAGTCCTCTCGGGAAGGTTTGCTGTATGCAACTTCATCATCTGGTCAGAGGGGTACTGCATTTCAGTCATAGAATCATAGAATCAAAGAATCCTTAAGGTTGGACGGAATCTCCAGGGATCATCTAGTCCAATCCTCTGCACACGCAGGGTCACCCAGAGCACGTGGCGCAGGGCATAGACGATGTGACTGAATTCCTCAATGAGAGAAAGGTACTAGGCCAAAATGCCTGAAAATGTCTCTTCTCTGAGGTGGCATTAATACTCCAGGCTAGCAGAAGCTTTAGCAGATAGTAACTCAGACATTTGGACACTCAAGCTTTCAAAGTTTAGATCCACTGGGACTTTGAACACTGCCTCACCAGAGGGAATACTGGATTCCTTTACTGTAAGAATTTTTCTTTGTCGGACACTAGAATTTAGCATTTTCTGCCTGTAAAAACTGGGCTTTATTGTAAATTTGATTCACAGCTTTCGCCACAGTAGCCTTGATACTTAAGGTGGCAATGTACACTTCCTCCAAAGTGTCTTATTTCTGTTCACTCATCAGTGTCCAGGAAAAAATATGATCTCAAAAAAAAACTGAGTATGGAAATTTGCAGCCAACAGGAAAGATTTGGGAGATACCTTGAAAATAAGTTAATTTAGCTGCTTTCAGAGTTACTAGAGTCAGGAAAAAAAATCCTACATTTTTTTGTTTAAAAGGGAAGTTGTTTTTTTTGTAAGCTTAGTTGGCAAGTTGTGGGATTTGGAAGCCCCAGTAACGTCAGTGATTCTGCAAGGGCAAAATACATGCTCTGATCCTTATGGTGCCTTAGGGCTCCAGCTATGCTGCGGTGCTAACAGAGCCAGGGTCTAATTCAGGATGGACGTTACTGAGCAATAGATACAAAAAATACCATCTTTTCGTTTGTGAATGCTTAAAGTTTTATTTAAAGATTTTAGCCTCACTATAAAACACAGTGGTGATGCAGAAAAAGGCTTCCCTGGAAAGGAATCCCCTGCAATTTAAAATTCTGAACTTATAAGAAATTACCAAAGAAGTTTCTCACTGACAGAATTAAATCCTTGACTAAATTTCAATCCATGTAGCTTTCTGCTGCCTCACACAGTTGTGCAAATATGCAATTACATACCACCATCAAACTTTTGCAGCCTACCCTAAGAGTTCAATTAGCTAACCTCATCATAATACACTTAGCATTGTTTGTTTTGCTTTTGCCATTTCTCTTTAACTCAAAGAATGGAGTAAATTAAGTAAACATTCTGTGTATTAGCAGTTACCATCTTCATTTCATAGACTCCGGGAAATAAGAGTGCTCTGTGATAACATGAGCAACAGGAGTTGCAGACTTACCAGAATCCCCATAGCATCATTGAGAACAGTGTGTCCTTTCTGAGCTGTATGAGCCAGCAAAAGGTTGTGCCACTTTTGCTTGCCCCCAGCTAGAATGTGGTTGTATATGTAGTGTATGTCATGCTCATAATTTAGTCAAGCTATTTGCTAATGACCCCTATATCTTTAGCTAGGGAACTGTGGATGGAAATACGGATGCAAAATATGCGTGCACAGTCAATTAGGTGTCTCAGACCTATAGTCCCATATCTTGTACCAGTGTATAGCATCTCTAGTGAGTTCGGGACACACTAAGTCTATAGTGTGTAATGTACTTATGCGTATGTAGTAAATAAGAGGTGTCTGCAACACATGGGACTTGCTGAGAAAGTGCGGCTCAGTTGGGCAGCATGTCCACATAAGTCTGCCCAGTGCGTAGGCAGTGTGAGACTATGTTAGTGCATGTGTACACATGCTTGTGCATGCATGTGTGTACATTGACTTTGGACGCAGTGTGAAGCTGCCTGATGGAAGTTTATCTGACACCTGCAAATCCAAATTCCGCACCACCCCCCCCCATTTTACCGAAATTTATGGGCAGGAAAAGAAGACAGAGCTCTGGGTTCCAGGTATTTAACTACTCTGAAAATGCTTATAGCAGGGCATGGGAATTTTTAGTACTTGACACAGCTGCTCCCAAGGAACATGGAGACTTGTTTTTTGCTGAGGGTCATAAAAAAACACCGTGCAGGCTACAGGTGCTTCTCTCACACCTGTTCTGCTTTCTTCAAATTAAGCTTTTGGTGATGGATATATAATTGTGTTTGCAGATGTATATCTGATGGGGAAGTGTTTGTTCAGGAACAAAAGGAGCAGCACCCAGCCCACTCCCCTATAGCTGTGCAGGGCGAGAAAGCACTGCTTCAGACTTGTCTCAGCCTTGACAGTGATGGAGATGGTTAGGTTACATGCTTCATATTCAGTGACCTCATAGAGTTTGTGGGGCTGTGACAGTTTGGGGCGATTTTAAGAGATGCCTTTTGACTTGTAAAATGAGCATATTTGATGTGGGAATCCCTAGCAGGCGCTGAGCACACAGGCCTGTGATACCCCGAGGGCAAAGATTGTCATAGCTGCATGTCTCTCCTGTCAGAGGTCCCAGATGCTCAGATCCTTCTGATCCCCTCCTTCACTCCTGCCTCGCTCAGCGCGCTCCTGCCAAGCCACCCCTCCTCCTCCGTCTCCATCTCACCCGACCGGCTGCTCTGCTCTCCCAGCGCCTCCGAGTTTGTCTTTGGCTCCCTTGGGAAGATCACCAGGGATTTCCAGTTTGCCTGCAGAGCTGCCAGAGAGCTGTCCTATCAGTCTCCATCCCCAGTCCTATCCAGAGTAGGGTTCATGTGGATGGCAGCCAAGCCTGGAAGGATGTGCTGGAGGGAAGGACAAGAGTAGCTTAGGGCCACAAAATAGAATCTATTTTGTCAAGGCCCATATTAAAATCCTACCCCTACTCGTCTCATCATTACATTTGCCAAGTTTGGCTGTGCAGTCACACAAGATGTGGAGTGCCTCCAACAAAACCAGGTCCTACTTGGAGGGCTCTTTCCTTTTCCTTGTAAAATGTACCAGAAATATTTTTAACTTATAAACTGCGGCTAGTCAGTAATCCTGTCAATATAGTTACCAGGGATGAAACTGTAGAAAGATTCTGGTCTTTTCTGTAAAATCTAATTGTTTTTCAGTTAAAAAAGCATCATTTTTGATCACTGACCTCATTCCAAATTAGATACTGAAATGACTTCCTCTTATTAGTTTTTATTCTGTTGCTGTGTACTGATTTAGAGCGGGGGAAAACCTATCTTGTTTGAAATATACACTGTCGCTAATGAATTCTGCATGAGATACCTGATTAAGTGTTATTTAATTTTTAATGATGTGAATAAGTATATATGAACAATCTCCAAGGAATATGAATTTCCATGCACAATCACTGTGCAATAAGCCATTCAGAACCAGACAGATATCTGATGTACTAAACAATTCAGATAGGTCAGATGATCAAATGTGGTGGTTCCAGCTTTAACATTCATGGTTCCCAAAGAACAGAAACAAGATTACTGTGCCTACAAAAGACAATCTTTGCTTATTTGATTTGTATCACAAGCATCACCTGGCAACTTGATTATAGCCTCGCCTCTAAGCTGAGTATGTGTGGTGATCTCTCCTTTTGCAAAAACATTATGCCTTTTATTTTGATACTGATCTCCTTGCAAGGGATTAGCATAAAATTGTACATGCCTCTCAAAGCTTTATTATATCTTCATTGCAAAACCCATATAAGCTCTTTTCTGTTATGACAAAGGAGTCTATATCACATCCTTTAATCTGTGAGCCTTCTGTAGGAAAGAAAGATATGTATATGATTACAGTGGTTGAAACTCATATTCTAGGCTGGTCCAGCTGTTTGGAAAGGGTATCTAAAGAGAATGTATCTGTACATCCTGCTTTCCTCCGTCCTTCTTCCAGAACTTTGTATTGCAGGATACATGCACATGCCTTTTAAAATACCCAGGCCGCAAGTGGTTGTTTATGTGTATCATTAAGTATATACTAACAAAAATAGCATTTTAAGGATTCTGATTTTACCTTGTTTTAATGACTGCATGTTCTCAAAAAACTTTTAAACAGAATGGAATCATTTTGATTATATTCTACCTTTCTCTACTAAACCCAGTCTTATTTTCCTTTTGAGTGCATTCTTTGGACCTGGCCTAAGACCTGGTACTATATGGTTACAGACGACTAGATAGGAACAAAATGACAAACTATTCCAAATACAGTAAATTAAATCAGTGCGCTATGCTATTGTTTTGTATTATTGCATCATGTTATTGTAATGACCATATAACAGGACATGAAATTCATTTGTTGCCTTCCCTTCACAAACAGTAAGGGACTCTGCTGCTTCCTATCCCTGTCATCATGGTCTGTCACACAGGTGTCTTCATCGGTGTGTTTTATCCAGCAGCTTTCCTGCTTTTCAAACTAATGCCCTAATACTGAAAATGCTCCTGCATACAAATATTCTTGTCAAAGGGAATGGCGATGTACCATTATATCAGGAAGAAAAGTGTCCAAGCGCGGGCCCAGAGAAGTGAGCCACAAGGACCTCTGATCTGCAGAACCTGCCTTTGCAGAGGTCAAAGGCAGTAGCATTTGATGCTGGTGGTGCCATTTAACTGTCACAATATAATAAGTATGGAAAGAAGAGTGGTGCAGCAGCCGGGCTGGCTGGGGGAGGGGGCATGCTGCAGTCCATGTGGTGACTGCTCTGGGCTGCCAATTGGGATCTTGCTTTTGTTTTTATTTCCTTCTGAAATCCCCTGCGGGGTAAAAAGCTGAAGCACAGTGCAAAACCTGACTGCAGATCAGCAGCCCATCTGGCTGCAACAACTGAAGTCCTGGAAGCGTCGCAGGGCACCCTGCTGCATGCGGGGGGAAGCTCCGCGCTCTGTCTCATCCCTGTGATGCTTCACAGTGAAACCCTGCAGGAAAAGGAAGGGCAGGGAAGAGCAGTGCACTGGGTAAGCCTCAGCGGAGCCCTGCAGCAGCCACCCCTGGGAAATACCCTGTGCGGTCTCTGAGATCCCAAGGTAAAGCCAGATATTTGTTTCTGAAGGGAAAGTGTGTGAATCACTGCTGCTTAAAACAACCTGCTGCTTCTGCCCAGCCGGAGGGCTGAGGGTGGGGGGAATAGCTGGAGCACATCCCATGGGATCCGACGGGATCCTCCCCTCTGTGTGCTCAAGAGCTGTGTCTGACTCAGACTGGAAGCAGCAGAAAGATGAGAGCCTTTTTAAAGGCTGCCTTTCTAAAAGCTTTCCAGTTAAGTGCAGGGTATTTGCACATAGAGTAACGGGCAAATTCAACGCATCCATCACTCAGCTGTAGTAACCGGGCTGCCAGCAATGCACGACGCGGCACGACACGGGAGCAGCAGAAGGACTGAGACCTTCCTGCTTTCAGGACTTTCTTCTTTTCAGTCTTTCTCATGCCACTCTGTCAGCAGCCAGTAAGCTGGATGGAGAAGGGGCCCCAGGGTCGCTGCTGGCACCGCTCCAGCAAAGCCTCTTTCTCCGCAGCACAGGAGGCCTGGGCCTGTCCCAGCATGGCGCTCCTCTGCCTGCTGGCTCTGCGCCTCCTCCTCAGGTGCAAGGCTGCCTGCACATGCAGCCGAGGGGCCTGCGGTGCCCCTCGCATGCGGACCTTGTCCTGGAGAGTCCTGGAAATCTGCTGTTATAGTGCCACTGCATCTGACAGAACAGCACTGACTGCCAGCACAGCAGCTCCTCAGAGGAAAATGATTACGGTGGCTGGTAGGAGAATGGGAAGGCCTCTACTGACTTTTTATTTTTAGGGTTACCTTTAGTTTATTGGCAAGGAAACCCACAGAAATTTTTGGGGACCTTTGGCTGCTTCTGAAAGATGTGGCACTGACATTGCTCCCACTTTTTTTTTCTATCTTGCAATGGGAAAGAGAGAAGGGAGGTTATCTGAGAGGCAGATCTCAGTCCTTGGTCTCCCACACCTAACATCAGAGAGCTATTGTGAAACTGGGTTTATTATTGGTTACAAAGTATACGTAGCTCTCAAAGCGCCTGTAATGATGCAAAAGAGACAATTAATAATGAATAATTTACAAGATAGGCATCTTTCCCCTCCTGCCCAATGGGTTCTCATCCTAGTAAATATGCCTAGAAAAGAAGCATTTATTTAAATTATCCTAAAACCATCACTTTACCACTTCACTTACATTGATTATTTTTCTCCAGGTTATGACTTCATGTTTGGACTATGAATTATGCCAGGCAGAAACCCTAATCCTCACCATCTGAAAAATGCATGCCACAGAATAGAAACCTTGCTAACAGATTAGTAACAACAATGCATTCATAGAATTTTAGGGCCCAGTGGTAAGTACACATGCATTAGTTCGTTCCCAGACACAAGTTAGGAACCAGCCTACCTTAACTCACAGCTTGCATAGCCAGGAGAGTAGAAATAGAGGAAGTAAAAGTTATCCTCTGAGAACCAAGGAGGGCAGGACACAACTGGGAAATAACAGCACAACCTGCTTTTCTGGGGAGGCACCTAACCTGTAGGCACTGGTATCCTCAGGGTACGCCAGGGGAGCTTACCTTTGTTTTTTTTTTTTTTTTTTTTTTATATAACCATGATGTCCACTACAGATATTATTATTACTTGATATTAGCACCAATCTGCTACTGATGAGGTGCAGCACAGTATAATCTGGGCAGCAGATGAGGATCCATACCAGTCCAGCAGCCTCCTGACTGCACTTAGACCGCTGCTGCAGCAGGGCTTTATTAGAGCACCAGAGAGCACTCAGAGGCACCTGAGGCAGGGGCACAGGTCCTGCTCTGCTAGAGACCTGACAACATGCAGCACTGGGCTGTGCACACAACCATGGGCCACAGTGTCTCAAATGCTTGCAACTAAATCCTCCTGCATATGTCAATCAGAAGCCACAGATGCTCATCTAGCTGTGTCAAGTTGTACTCTGATTGTGTCCAGTGGCATTTAAGGACATAGTCCAACGAGCTGCAATGTCTTTTGCCCTGGCCTATTGAATAACATTTCCAGCATCGGTTGTAGGATTTGTAAACCGTGTTTTCTCTAAGTGTTTTCCCTCTCATCAAAATGAATGAGCAAGATACAGCAGCTGGGGAAAGAGGGGACAAGAATGTTTTTCTGTGGGCCAACAAGTGCCTTGAAAGCTAGTCACAATACCCTTTCATCATTTTTATTTAACACTCAGCAAATGCAGAGTCATTTATTGTCTGTTGAATATTCTGTAGAGCTCTGCTTTTGCTGAGTCGTATATGGAACTGAGCCAAAAGGAGAAGAAATAATTAAGAGTCTGCCCTGTCCATATGCTTAAAATACACTATAAAATGAAAACAGCCCTGTGGAGAGTTCTCTGCGTTAAAGCTTTTCCATAATGCAGAATTGGAATATTTTCTCTGTTCCTTAGGGGAAGACTTAGGACAATATTTGAAAAACTGCAGCTAATATTAATTTTAAGAATCTTTTCAATCATTTCATTTCATTATTCATACTTCGTATAAAAATAGAATTAAGTTATAGAGTGTATTAAAACTATTACAGATGTTCAGAATTTGTAACAATACCAGGGGAGAACTGAAATGAATTTAGATTCTTATGATACAACCTAGCAAATAGGATCATGCATTTTCAAGTTTAGATTTGGCCGGAAACATTATGGTTTAGACCAATTTATTTAAAATGGATCTGATACCACCAGAACCCAAACCCATTTGAAGCAACTTAATGATTTTGACTTTCTCAGGAAAGAAATAAGATACAAAAATCTATTAATAGGAGGGGCACTTGTATGACAAGTGAAGAATTAATGACAATCTCTGTTGACATGGAGTGCGGTACATCTATGTGAATGCTGTATATTCCTGTTTAGGCAACTAATTCCAGTGTGTTTCCTTAGGAATCAAGATAATAGCTCCCACCAGAGACTCATGCAATCGCTGTGTGGTGAATCACCAGCACAAAGCAAAACAAACAAGATCCCAGCGGAATCAGCCATCAAAAGACCTTCACCTCACTGAGGTATTGTGAAAAGGTACAGATGTGGTTGCCTGTAGTGTTGTCCAAATATTTTGACAATGGTCAAGTCAGGCCTTCTGGTTTACCTTTAGGGGCTGCTTACTCCCCAGGCTGTCACTTGTTCGTCATCCTTCTTCTCAAGCTAGGAAAATTTTCACACACAAACAACTTGACAAATAAGGCTTGCTTTAGCTTTTTTTGGCAACAATAAAGGCCCCGCAAAAAAGCCAAACTCACCTCTTGCTGCTGCTGATGTCACCCACACCCTGTGTCAGAAGGCTATGAAAGTTATATTGGCTTGGCCGACTCAGATTAGATCCTAAAGTCAGCCATCCAGCAAACTTTGACTGTTATCGTTCCAGTAATCCTGGCAGAAAAGCCAAGGCCTGAGAAACATGAAGGCCAACCAGCAGTTCAACTCTTCGGTACAACCCTTTGAACTCATGTTCAGGTCCACTGGCAGTGGAAGAGGGAGATTTCACTGGGACAACTCACGTTGCACCTGTAGATTTTAATCTCTCCAATCATTAGCTAGCACCTTGCATTGCCAATACTTAAAGCAGATATGTAGCCAGCTGGCTTAGCTGGATAAGAGTCAAGTATCCCTTGTGGAATCCCAAATATCCATTTGAACAGATATAGTTGGACTTCAGATCAGTTGTCATCAAAGGGAAGCCAAGTATTAGCTTCCCAAACAACTGGAGAGGGTTATGACAGAACATCAGCAATCTCCTAATTCTACATGTCTCGGAGGCTCTTTTTTTTTCAGATTCCCTTTCTCTACAGCTCAGACAGCTATGACAGATTTTGTTGGTCACACATTCACAGAGCACAGCTAGAACTGCCTTGCTAGACAAGAGATGAGGGGCAATAAGTCCTTCTGGGAATAAAAAGCAAACTTTGGGTCTCTAGGGCAGTCAAAAGTACAAACTTTCCATGAGGTGGGCAACAAGGGTGTCAAAGCCTTCCCCTAAGCATGCACAGAGAGGTGACCTACTCTATCTTCTTAAGGGAACCAGTGCTCTTATCCTGCCCCACTGCCCCAGTTCAGCCTCTGTGCTCTGGATCACTGAGACCTGCTGCTGAGACCTGTTGCCCTCCAGTGCCACTATATAGTGGTGTAACACAGATTTCACCTTTCCTTTTTTCCCAGCTAACTGAAAGGTAAAAACAAATTGAATTACAGAACTATGTGGGGAATTTAGTAATTAAAAACTTGTGAGCTGGTGTTAAAGCTATTCACAAGAACAAATAGTTACCCAGTAAGTACATTACACTAAAGTAGAACCATATATGCTGTATAATATAATAGCAGCTTAGGGAGCCAAAACCACAGAGAAACCGTAAGTCATAGCTGAGTCACAGGAGAGAACCCACATTGCTATCATGGTGCAGGCTCAGGAGCCAGCAAGAAAGCTGAGTTCTGGGCACAGATGACATCCTGACATCCTCCTCAAATTACATGACATGAACGCCCTTAGGTTGTGTCTGGCCTCTGCATATGCATAGCCTCCATTTCCCAAACTGGCCAGCTGAAGGGTGAGAGGGAAGCGCAGTAGTGGGAATGAGTAGCCTGCAAGACTATCCTATAACAACCAGCCTGCACTCTAATGAGGTAGCAAACTCTGCAGCAAGCAGCTTGCCCCAGGACTCAGATGACTAGATAGTGTCAGCCTGGCTGAATTGTACTTTTCCTGCAGAAACAAGGAGGGAGGCAGGGAAGTAAGAAAACTCCTTATCAGATCAGCAATGTCATCTAAATCATCCTATCCTGATCTTGACCAAAGGGGAGAAACCAACAGGCGTCTCCTGATACTAAAGTAGGAATGTCCTGCAGAACAAGTTACACGTCTCCTCCTTTCCCATGCAGAATGGGGCAGAATAGAGAAGAACTGTTTGGAGATCCTAAATGTTTTCACAGCACCTCTATTACTGTTGAAGGTGATATGTAGCCATTCCTTCAGACTGCAGAATTATAGAAGAAAATAGGGCTGGATGGAAGTCAGAGGGTAGAAGAACACTGCAAGGAAGAACCAGCCACTCCTGCAACAGCCTTTCACGGACTAAAACTGATCTAAGAGGTGAATGTAAACTGGACAAGAACAGGGAGCAATCTACAGAGAAGTATGAAATAATGCTTCACTGACCAGGAAATCTGTCTCACGGATTAAATAACCAGTTCCTGGATTTTAAATCAAATCCATGAGCCTCTAGTTAGTGGGTAAATCTCCATATCTTGCAGATAACTACTGAACATTAGTCACAAAAAGATTTTCAGTGATGGCGAAATCAGCCTAAAGGTAAGCAAGGGAAAAATATACTCGCAAGGTATTAAAATAATTCCAACTTCATTATTTTAAAAAAGGAAACACACCTTGCTAAAGCAGCTGAAAGAACAGTTAAGTCTTACCTAAACCTTAGGCCTCGAAACTGGAACAGGCACCTCCATGTTGTCCTGAAGTACATTCTTCAGGGAGAACAAGTTGTGAATGATTGCCTGCGTACAAATGACACAGGGGAAGAAGAAACCTTGGTTGCTGCCAAAACTCCTCAGATTTTTTTCTTCAAAATCAGTTTGGTCCTGCTGGGGTCATCATACGGAAGTAGTTCTATGCATTACACAGTTAAACGTTTGTAGCCCTCTGTTGATGGATTTTCTACTGATCCTTCAGGGCAGTTAATCTGAAGAAGAAGGGGTAAAAGGATCCAATATTTTTAATGTATTATGCTTAATACTGTCCTTTACCACTTTATAGTTAAGGGGAAGAGATGAAAGGCTGAGCCTTCAGCTGAGGCATTTCAGGATCCCTAGTGTCTGAACACAGAAGCAGTGCATAGCACACATCTACTTAACCTATTGTGCACTTTTCCCCATAATACTAAATAAACAGGATTTATTAAAACTGAATTTTCTCCATTGCAAGAATCTTTTCAGATACAAGCTCAACATTATAAAACATACCATGTCTTCCATGTCATGAAAATATAACCATGGGAAGGAAGCAATACACGCAATATGAAGAAAAGAAATGTTTACACGCAGTTTATTGATAGAAGTTTCCCGAAGCAGTTCGTATTTTGGGTAGCAAACTCACTCCCCACCCCAGCTGAACATTCATCCTATAATCTTCACCCTGATGGTCCTCAAAGTGACCTGATATATGAGCTCCATGTTGATGTCCACACACCTCCTTAAAGTTACTGTCTTTTGGGAAGAAATGGGCAGCAAGGTCACCATGTCAGCAAACTATTATTTCCCACTAGTTTAAAATCTTCGGAGTTCATGGATCCAGGAGTTCTGATCACTAGCTGGACTCTTTTTTGAACCATTAAATCACTTCATGGCCCAATTCAGCATGATGCCTAATCACTGAGTCTGAGCTTTAATGCCAAATAAAGAAGCATATTGTACTGTTATACCATTTAGGCTACTATAAAAACTGAAATAAAGCACTTCTAACTTAATGTGTGCATTAAATATTCTGTGTAAGTACACAAAATTACAATCTTAAGTGTTCTATAATGAAATCATAACCGCTCTCTGCAATAAACTTCACATAATTCTTCCTGCTTTCTCAAAGACAGAGCAATAGATTCCTCTGAAATCTGTTCCATGCAAGAAAAAAAACATTATGAAAGGTGGGAGAAAAAGAGTACAATCAAAGTCAGATTGGACTGACTCCTTGGCAGATTAATATTTTCATGCTCCTGGAAATCAGGTTCTCAAATGCGTTACTATTTCAGGATTCTTCTCCATATCATTCCTCTGTTCCAGCATGTTCTTTTAGCTGGGGATTGTTTGGTAGATCTTGCAATACTTATCATCCTTACAAGTTATGACTTCTTCCCCATCTATTGATATATGTAGGATTATGGCTTTTTCCTAACCTTTTGAAATTTTGACTGAAGCCTTCATTTCTTTCTGCATGAAAGCCAGAAAAGTAGATAGCATTCAGAATTCCAGAAACATCTGATGTTGTCTTTCTTTATAAATCACACGATGCACAGTGGGCAGCATGTAAAAATGCTGGACACCAAGAAAGCAACAATGGGCTTTTGTAAGTCTTTACAGCATGTACCCTATCCTGAATTGTTTTGGCGACTTCTTCTCCTTGAAGGAAGCACAAAAAAAAAAATACTTTCAGCTTGTCACCAAGTCCATGGTTTGCATTTGCATGGCTATTAAACTTAAACAACCCACCTGTCACACTGGTTGGACCCCAGACCTGAGCACAGCGCAGCAGAGCGCCAATGTTCTGCATTTACCTGTGGCTCCTTGGCAGTTGTGAGCATGGTGCTTCTGACACAGTACACACCATGACAGCTGTTCAGATGCTCAAGGTCTACGCTTAGCCCCATCTCTGCTGGCTCGCTCTGGAAGGTCCTGAAAATCATGCAGCTCCCTGTTTGCACTAGTGCCAAAGTGCAACTCCAAAAGGCAGTTGGGAGAGTCTCAGCCAAAACTGGACTCAAACCTGTGCTTACCTGGCAGTTTAGACATGCTCAGGGAAGAGTGGCTAAGTCCTCTTGCTTCCTGTTTTCTTTTCTCTAAGCTTTATTGGTCTTGTTTATTTAACATGAAAGACCGCAGAGGGAGCAGAATCTTTTATTAAGCCTGTTTATTGCTGCAATGCCCCCTCAACTTGGTGGCACCTTGTGCTTGAGGGCTCAGGGAAAGTTTCTTTCTCAACTCTTTCTTCCCCTGTCTGCACTTGTAGGCGGTTGAGGCCTGTGAGCCAGCAGGGCCTAAAGGCAGTGTTTCCGCCAGGTCCCCCAAGGCGCAGAAGGGTTGGAGCCTTGCTTCCTAGGATGGCTCATCACTTTTCAACATCTGCGGTCCAGGAAGGCCACCAAACTGCTCCTGGCTCCCCCAAAGCTTGTTCTTTGTCCCTGCTGGGGCACAGCCTCCAGGGTAACAAGCCCTTATGTTCCCTCGGTTATTGCTGGTTTAAGAACAAAGCCAGAGAAGTGTGGTTTTGGCTGAGAGGGATAATATGCAAAGGAACTGTGCCTGAAGCATTAGGCTGTTATTGCTGCTGTATTAATATTGAGAATGGAGAGGGGGAAAGGCAAAGACCAAGGCTGGTAAAACAGAGCCAGAGCCACATGAAGAGGACAGAATGGATTTATTGTGCTAGATACTGATAGCAGTGATGCTGCTCTTTCATTTGCAGGATCTGTGTTTTTCTGATTAGCACTGTCAAGTGTGACACTTGGTAGGAAAGCTTGACATTAAGCTAAGAGCACCAGGAATTGAATTGCTGGTTAATTACAAGAAAGCTCAAGCCTTGTTTTTTTAAGGTTGTCTGCAACTCACCTTTTGGGCCAAATCCCAATACTTTTTGAAAATCCATTCCTCATTCTGAATCTGAAATTTGCTACCCTAATGATATCATAGAGCATATATGGAGCATTTTATTCATCCCCTGGCTCCTACTGAAATTTTTCAGTTTTTCATAGTCCTGCATGCAATCCTTCTCCATCTGTGGAATGTCAATGTAGCAATAGCCCTAAGGAGAAAACATTAATTTAAAAACAAATACACAGAGACCCTTGCATAGAGATCTTCAACTGTGTCTTTATGCTAATGGCTAACTGAAACAAGTTAAATTTTTGCAATGTTTAGCCCTGTTTTGACATTATGTCAGAGAAACACTTCATTCACTTATAAACAAAAGAGGAGAAAGTTTAGGGCACTTGAAAACATTTGTTAGTTCAGGCAGAATATGACCCAGCTAATCTGATTCAGAAGAAGAAAAAACAGAGTCATCATTTCAGCATTCAGACCCCACCAATTGGTTTTAGACTGAACTGCAGCTAAGCTGAAGCTTTGAAAGCAAAAAAAAAAAAAAAAAAAAAACCACTAAAAAGCAAAGAAAGTTGTCTGGCTTAGCTTCAGTGTTTCTCTGCATTTTTTTTTCTTTTTTTTCAGGCATGGACCAAAGGAGGATGGGATTTAATTACCCAGAGAGCCAAAAGGAAATCACTGTTAGTTGTGACCTAAAACCACTGTGAGCCAACTGCATGACATCCATTACTTGGTGCAGGTTTCTAGAGAGCACTTTTTAGCTGTAGGAGAGAAGCTGTGTGCATTTCACTCCACATCCTCAGAGGTGCCCAGGCAAGAGAGAACTGTTGAAGCCCAATCTAAACACTTTTTAAGGGCAAAGTGTTTAGAAGTGGCCAAGGAACTGCAGTCCTCACTGGCAATAGGACAGCAGAGTCAATGGCAGCTCAAGCTACAGGACTTGTATCTTCAACTGGGAAGGGCTAGTTCCAGGGACTGAGAACCAACTGATACATTGAGGACTCTAGGTACATTCAGGATTCCCCTCCACATTTTCAAACCCCAGATGTATGCTGAAGAGGTGGATCAGTACCACCATGCTCTTTCCATCTGCAGGAGACCAAGGATACCTTCTCAGGAGGCATGCCAAGAGCTGCAAACTCTTTCTATCAATGCCAAAACACAGCCACACTTGAGGCCATGTTGGTTTGTGCATCCAAAATCTCTATCACCCCTACAACCAGAATGAAGTGTCTTTAATAAACTTAATCCTTAACAGAGCCCTGGTTAGCGGCAAAAGAGGGGAAATAGAAGTTGAATCCAGGTCTGATAATGCAAGGTGATTTAATTTTTTGAAACCATTGAGAAAGGTTTCAACTTGGTTTCATTAGAAAAGGAGGCAAAATTGATTTCACTGCCTGCACTTCTGCCTGTCTGTCTGTCCACCACCCATCCTTCTCCCAAAACATTGTAGTCTATGGGACTATCATAAATCTTCCAAAGGGAGTAATGGTCTCAAAGTTGTTCCTAAAGTCTGTAAGAATCAGCAGCAAGGTAGAGATAGGCTGAAACCAGGCTTCATCAGTTCTGCTGCTCACAGAATAGCTTTTGATAGTGTTCTTTAGTGCCTCTGCACAGGAGATTTGCATTTAAAAAGAGGAAGGGGAGCTTACAGATTCAAATGTGTAGTTAGGGCCCCTTAATTTTCTTATTTCAAACACCACGCAAGGTAAAAACACAGTACTGCAGGCACAGAAGTAACCAAACGTTAAACCTGTTCATTTGAAAGACAGAGGATTTTTTTTTTTTTGTAGCCATCACTGGAAAACCTATTTTTTAATCCAAAAGAGAAGCAGGGAACTGTATCCAAGGAAGACTTTAAGTGGCTTGCTGACACATGGGATTAACATAAAGAATTAACACACAATGCACTATACTTAGAGGCAGAGAGATTAATTGCAGAAGGCCAGCTGGGAACGGTAGGGGTAAATACTGCCTTTTGTTGCAGAGACAGAGTGAGGGCTGAGCATGCAAAGCTGCAGTGACCAAGCTGAGAGTGTGAGTGCTCTTGGGGATTTGGCCTTCGCAGGGCAGATGCAGACAGAGTCCTGAGGAGATACCCTGTGCAGAGCCATTCACACCTTTGCTAAAGAAGCCGCGTGTGAGTGTCCAGTCATCTGCCAAGGCCCACGTGGCATGGTCACAGCTATGACTCTGTCTTCTGTACACCTCTCCAACATGATGCCATGTGGCTCCTGACATTTGCCTGTTTAGGACTTGGCCTAATTCTTTCTGAATTTTGTGGGAAAGGAATCAAACTTTTACCTAGTTTATGAAGATGCTGCAAGTATTAAACCTTATTTGGGCAGAAGTTAAACATGAAAAAGCTGACTGGGATAACTAATATAATGCACTGCATTTCACATTACCATTTGAAAAGTTTTTACTGGAAAAGGCTTCTATAGTTTAATATGGATCTGGAAATTGTTGCTTATCTGTTATTGCATATGTATAAACAAACCTGCTTCACGGGATTTCATCTTCCAAGTATCTCTGTCTGGTGCAACAGTTTCATTCTGATCTTTAAAACTGAATTGACAAAACTGATGACAATAAGGCTAATTTACAGTAAAATGATTCTGTATCACACAAAGAATTTAGAGATGTTTTCCTCTGTAATTTTAGCATTGATGCATTTCAATTGATTTACCATCACAAACAGCATCTGGGCCCTAGTCCAAGAAATGCTGCATCATTTCTCTATTATGGTGGCACCTCGCTGGTTGATTCAAAAAAAAAGAAGGATTTATTCAACACAGTTTAAGAAAAACAAATGCTATTCTTCAGTTTACTATCATTTCAGAAGGACGTATTGAGGCACAGTGGTCTGGAGCAGCAGCAATGTTGAGCAGTGCTTAGTGTAGATCCTGAGAGTGGAAAAGCACAGCTGACTTCCTGGGAGGAACAGGAATTGCCACTGCTACCGGCATTTACCTTTCATGTCATCAAAGGCACTAGTGGATTTTAAGCCTTCCTAACCCTCCTCTGAAACAGCCACATATTTTCCCTCCAATATATCTCCTGAGCCTCAATGTTTCAGGATTTTTTTGCATTGCCAGCCTTGTGTTTTAACGATAAACGTGTTTATCTATCCTTTTACCAGCACAAATCAGCATTCATTTGACGAGGACAAGATACACAGTTTGTCCTCCCCAAACTAACAGACAAACCTCCAAATCTCTAGTTTCACTGAACATGCCTAGACTGGGAACTGCCCATATTTAATTCACTGGAGATATTTAATTCAGCCCATAGTTTGTTGTAAACTATGCCATAATTGCCAATCCACTAAGGATGAAAGGACTTGTTTGACTTTTTTGGTTGGTTAATGCACAGTAGTTTCTATAGCCAGAGGCACTCAAAGGGTAGCACTATGTCTGTGTGACTTGAACTGGGGAAGTCCAGGTCACCGTCTATTTCTAACTGTGAACAATCTACACAGACTACAAACTGAGTTTCCTCATGTGATGCAGCAGAGAATAATGCAGCCCAAACTGCTTGATGCTATTTACAGCAGGGTGCAAACATCCAGGGAGAAATGATAAGGTCCTTGTGTCTCAGTGGGCTGTGAATGCAGGTGCCAGACTTCGAGCACACCCACTGCTATCCTGACCATTGACAACAAGAGCCTGACAAAAAGAAGAGATCGTTCATGTTGTAAACACCTATTTCTAACACGAAGGTGGAAAGCACACAGTGTGATTTTGTTCTGAAAGAGGCAAAATCCATTAAGAAGGACATCAAGATCCCAAAAGACATCTAACTCCTGCCCATTCGTCGTCACGAATTTCCAAAACTGACTCTTCAAACCTGAAAATGTTTTGAAGTATTTTCTCAGTTTTGCGGAAGCTCTGTTGGCAAAACCCAGCTCAGATAGATTTCCTGCTACTTTATGGCTGATGAAGAAGCCATGTAGAATGCCTGGTTTTGTGGGACACCACCACATAAATGTCTAACTAGGGACTTCTGCAGCTGCACTGCATGTTGTCCGGAAACTGCTGAGGAACCTGGAAATCCTTGCAGCACCAGCTCAGGCCAGGGTTTTCAGAGATTCAGGTAGTTCCTCAGGCTTATTTTTTGTTTTGGGGGGGCGGGATTTGCAATGCGGGTGCCACACAGAAATCAGCAGAAACATCAGAGGAGCATTTCACTTTGAAAAAAAAAAAGAGAGAGAGAGAGAGATTCCAGAACTTCCTTTCTGAGGGAAATTCTGAAGTTTAGAGCATTTTTTTCCAGATTTAGAAATAGTGGAGCTTTCCATGAAAGGAATTTTGAGAGAGTCTAATTTATCACCTTCTCACTTAAAAGAGCCAAGTTCCTGAGACACAGCAGATAATATTATTGCAATTATCTGCATGACCTTCTGCCACTGGTATCTCATGTTGCTGTGTGGTGTGCATGGGAGGAAGGAGAGTTATTTTGTAGGCAAACGCTGGTTTTCATCCTTCCTGTCTTTCCAATCTCCTGCATAATCTTAGCAAGATAATTTTCAGTCCAAGCCCATACTTTTTTGGAAACTTACTGAAGAACATGTAAGGAATTAGTATACAGAATTTAAGTAGCTGGTGGGACTATTCCCTTTCATTTTCCTGTTAACTGTTAAATTTCAGCAGACGTAAGTGTCATGTTGCTTTCAATATATACCTCTAATTTCTACTCCATGCTTAAGTGTATTCTCACAGACATCAGGGAAAGATATAAATCTTACTCAGTATTTTAAGAGATGCTTCCATTTTCTATATTGATTCTTTATTGCTGTAAAGAAATTCACATAGTGGACATGTATTAGAATTTAAACTCAGTGAAAAAGAGACTGAAAGATGGTTAAATACATACTTTTTTCTTTGCCACATAATTTATATGCTGGTTATAAACTCTTGAGAAACTGTTCCCATTACTTTTGGGCCAGGCGAGAACAGACACTAGATCTGTGTGCTGAGTAGCAGTCAGGACCTAAACATTTTGCAGGGGCAAGCATGAGAGACCACTGAAAAGACTAGAGGCTTAAAAGCCAAATGCCAGAACTTTTTCTGGAATTTTTATGCACTATACAGTGCAAATCATGGTAAAAGAAAAAGTGGCTAAGCTCGGGCTGGCTTCCTACCCATTACGAGCAGACTCCAGGTCCTAAAGAAAACTGAGGAGGATTAGAAAGTAAAGGCTTATCTGTGTGACACTCTCATCGGGAGCAAAATGTGGTAAAGAGCACAACAAATACTGATGCCCTGGATAAACACATACATGCTGGTAAAGGGCTATAAAAGCTGTCCACCTGAACAAATATATTTTTGTTATTACTCACAAAGCAGAGAGAGAGCTTGAAGGTCAGGAAATCAGATCAGGAAATTCAGTGCAGTTTGTTCAACAGCAATCATAAACATAAGAGCTCTCTGACAGGGCTAGATGTACAAGATTCAATGAGGATGAAAGAAGGCTGAAACAAAAAAATCACCCTTAGATGTGGGAATGCCAAGCTCCAGCCTTGACTGAATCACAAAAGCATATGACTTATGTGTGCTTCTCCTATGTCTTCAGCTGATGCCCTAGCCTGCAGGCTGCTGTTCTATCCAGGGAAGGGAGATATCTGGAGAGGTTTTCATTTAATCCCAAAAAGAAGAAGGATGTTGCACTTTTGCTAGGACAGGGACATTCTTCTAGCTTGGCTCTCGTGGTATGCAATAACTCTGGTCACAACCCCTTGTTGGCACAGAGTCCCACATAGAGGCTTACAGCCACTCTGTCAGCTCACAGAAAAGTGTGAGCATAGTTTACATGCTGAAGTGCAGGAAAGCACACAGAAAAATGGGAAGTGGAAACACTGTGTGCTGGAGAGACGCTCAACAACTGCTCCATTCTTGGAAAGTGGCACAGCGTGCAGCAGAGAGTTGCTAAAGCAGAAGAAGAACCCAGGCAGGGAAAGGAAAAAGAAAGAAACACTGAGACTCTTCCTAAGAGACTCTACATATTAACTATTGTAAGAAAAGCAATATTTATAAGTTTTCAAATTGTATCTAACCAAGCAGTTTCTCCTTCCCTCCCCATCTACTATCTGCTCAAGCCTGTACCTTTAAAGTACACTGATTTTATACAGTCTGTCCACAGTTTTAACAAATAAGCAGAGTCCTCTCCAACAGAGGATACAACAGGATAATACTAATATAGTCAGATGCTCCACAGTGCAAGAAGTCATAAATAAAGCTAGATAGCCTGCAAGCCCTCTCTGGGAGAGCTCACTGCCAGAAAGAGGAGTTTGGTGCTTTTATCTCATAGGAGCACCACTTATATGGAGCATGTTGTGAAATGACTCGTCAGGATGCTAACTTTGCTAGCACCACAAGGGAAAGGTGACTGTGAACTCATGAAATAGGCAAGAGGTAGGTTCTCAAAACCTATGACAGAGCCAGGAATAGAGCTAATTCCTACATTCTGCATATCTGTGATACAGCAGAAAGGCTGTGGCATGGCTTCATGCCAGAGGAATGAGGAAAGACTCATTCCCCTCCCTATACTGCCCTCAGTTTCCTTTCATTCTACAAGGCAGGAACAAGGCAATGTTCGGTCCAGAGTAGGATGGCTAGAGAAAAGCAATATCAAGAAGTACTCAGCAAACAACTGAGCAACTCCCATTGCCTCATGCTTGCTACATATAAAGAGAGGATGAGTTGTTTTCAGTCAACTGCATATTTATGGGAACAGTCACATGCCCCTCCATCTAGCCTTGAGGTTGGCAGGAGAATGCATTTGATCTGATCTAAAAATAATAATAATAAAAAACCCCAAAAAACATGAAATAAAATGTCACAAACTTACATTGTTGCAGGACTTAACTAGGACAAAAGTATACTACCTTCCTGCATTACATGGTAAGGATGGAACAGGAAAGCTGATGCTCTGTCAGGAATAGCACAAATGAACATTTACTTCAAAATAAACAGGTAACTCTAGCCTCTGAAGACAGTATATTGCTTTCCTTCCTGCAAAGATTGATGGAGTAAGGAATTATTCTTAGAAACTTTACTCAAGGTAAAAATAATCACAGTCTTTCTGCAAAACTTAAGGAAAGTGTGTGTAATATTTTATTTAAACAGGACTTTGAAAATTTCATCAAAACTATTCCAAGAATGTATAAGCAAATTACTCCACCACCCTTAACCTAGGGGAAGGGTCATATCTGTCATATAGTCTGTGATAAATGCTCAGAGTTCAGTAAGTTGTTCTGACCCTGCCTTGTGATTCTTACTGCTGTCAGTGGAAGTTTAGCTTGTAGCCTAGAGGACTAGACTGCAAGAGCTTAGTCTGCTATTTCAATAACAGCAAATAATGCTCCTGTGCGAGGCTCTCAGGACTGCAGTTT
>NW_010580866.1:40093-53793 GCF_000705375.1 Tinamus guttatus | reverse complement strand
TGCATGATTTAATCTTAACCATTGAGGTAGACTATGATATATTAAATATACAAGGAAGTTATACCTATTAAAATACTTGTTTACTAAGGATAATAAAATGCTGTTTTAGAAGTTGCATGTCAGTATAAATTGTGGCTTAGAAAAACTGTACTAAACATATGAACAATATTTTCACACTTTAGATTTAGTTATGATACAGGAATAAAGTCACCAGAAAACCACTGAAGTTAAGAAGATTAAGAAGTAAGAAATAAGTCAGGATTTTCTGTGGGCAGTGTTTACCAAGATTGCTTTATCATAAACAACTAGCTGATAAATTTGCTGTCTCGTACAGGATAATATAATTTCACATAGCTCAGAATTATTTAATATTAATGTAATACTGAATACCTTGAACAGTTATAGAATATTTAGACTCCAAAATAGCCGAAAGTCCTCTATAGATAAATATAATTTGGTATTAGTGATGTTATAGAGAGAAGGATTATTACAGGGAGCAAGTTCTGCCTCACATTGGAGTTGTAGCTCTGAGCACGCTCTCATGGAGAAGTTTCCCCCTGCAGACATCTCCCATGAAACTCTATATCTGAATTTAGTTTTGTTGGTAGGATTTCTTTCTTAATAGGAAGCCCACCTATTCATATTCCTTATCATAAAAACAGTTTTGAATACAAATATTTCATTTTTCATTATCCATATAATTATACAATTAATGCCTTCTGTGTCACTGTTGCCCATGTCTTCTGCATGCCATAAGCTCTGTTTCATTGCTCTACACTCATTGCATTGCATGCTTAATGTAATAAGTGAAATTTGTCTCTGCCACTACATGATCCTAGTTTCTTTGTAGGAGTTTTCTTCAAGGCTTATGGTTGCCAGCTCATGGCTAAGAGTCAAGAGGCATGAGAACTTAGTGTTCATCATATGCTATTAAAAGTGCCTTCCTTGGTCTAGTTCCTACCTTCTGCAGCTGGGCCTTAGTTAAAATGGATACAGCACATTCCTGGTTTGAAAACCTGGACAGCAATGAAGTTGTGCTTGTGCCGATGAGGGCAAGGCAGGCCTGCCATCCCTTCTGAGCCCTTTATACCCTAGTGATCAGAATCAGACAAGCTGATTCTCTCTTCACTTGCTGCACGCTACAGAGCAGGTGGGCAAACTGGGCTCATTAGTTCTTTCCTATTAAAAATGCCAACAAATATTTGACATGATCTCTCCTTTTTTTTGTAATGCATATTAACTTACAGGAAAAATAACCCCCCCATAGGACAACATAGTATTGTTCTCTCCCTCCAGAAGACACAAACTAGACCTATTTGGCTTAACTATCATAATATGGACCTGCTGGCAGATACTCCACTTTTCCCCAATGTATGTGTCATGTATGCAAAGCAAAGGAGTTTCCTCTGACAAAGGTTAAGCACTTTTTTTTTTTTTTTTTCCACCCCCCAACTCAGAGCTTAAAACAAAAGCAACATAGGAAGTGACATCAGGAAAGGCCAGGTTCTCTTTATCATAAGGGCTTGAAAATTGCTGTAAGCATGTATGGGAGAAGAATAAAGAAAGAGTGATGGTTGGTTTGTCCTTTAAAATCCTGCAGGTGAGGCTTGTTCAGTGCGATACTTGGCTAATACACTCCAACGAGGCTTAGAGGACAACTGACTTTGGGGATCACTTGCATGGCTCAGTACTCCTCGATACCCTCTTTCTACACATTTGGGAATCCCACCAAAGCCAAACAGCATTGAATACATGCCAAGATGTCAGCTGAGGTGCATCATGTGGGAAGTAAAGGTTTGTCTCTGGTTTAAGGAATGAAGCTGACACAGAATAAACAGAAAAATACTGGAGAGGAAGAAGCTGCTGTTGCAGAGAGATGGACATGGTAAGAAAGCATAAAAAGCTTGTCTCCTGCCCCAGGAGACCAGCAGAAGTTGTATATGGTCTTCCACAGAAATGACTGGACTCCACCAGCAGAAAGCCTTGTGTCAGAAGAAGACAGATGCCAAATGCACCCCTTCCTAAATCTAGTCTCTTGAATACAGAAGGAATTGTTCAGGGAAGGCAGAAATACTTTTACACTTGTGCACTTCTTTGCTTTTATGGTAAGGGATTCCCTGCCCATAACCAAGATTTGTGTCTTGTCCTGTCTTGGCTGCATTCACATCAACTTCTTAGGCAGTTCAGAGGCAGAATTCAGATTGACTTACACAGGTCTGACTCTGAGAGTGGAAACAGGGAGGACATGAATAATTCTTTGCGGGTGCATTCACTTTGCTCTGTGCCATGGGAATGTAGTTCATAACAGAGTATCCAAGCTAGATTTAGTGTAGCTATCTGTGTTACTGGCAGCAGTAATGATACAGCAGCATTAGCCACAGTGCGTATTACTCAAGCTCAGATGGTGGATACTCTGCTTTGCACTGGACATGCAGTCATATGGATTCAGGCTCTGCACTGAGGATGAGACTGTGCACAGCATTTGACTACCTTAGCTAAGGATACTCCTGCAAGGCTGCTTTTCTCTAAGATTATATATCCCTGCAGCTCTCCAAACACCTCATGAAAACTGATGTCATCTGAACATCAATCTATCCCAGAAGGTAATTGTGAGGCTTTCTTAATTAAACATTCATAATTTCAGCTGAAATATACAGATGAAAGATGCAAGATATAATTACAGAGTATTATTATGGTGATTATGTGGCTAAAGCTGAAATTATCTGAAAGGGACAACTCTCAAGCCTCACACATTTTTTGTTCAAGATCTTTACCTCCTCAGGGAATAGGGAAAATTGGAGGTTGAGGGTAAAACCTATGGTATGCTGCTTTGTTACATATATGGCCAGTAGCACTACTGCATGTAGCAGGCAGAGTAATATCCTACTGTGCCAGTATATGGGAGCTTGTGGTGACAAGGCATTTATTCATAGAGAGCCATTATAAGGAAGCAAATCTCCAGAGAACCTACCCGCTTGCTGTGTGTACCATGGTTTTCATTATCTTCATAAATAACAGCTGAGATACAAGATGAAGGCCAGGGCTGAGAGACTGATCCATTAAAATGTCGTCTCTGATTATGAGATGCACACTGCTCTGTTTTTGGTTCTCTGTCCTCTTTGGCACCCCAAAATACTGGAAAAAAAAGTGCTGTGAAAAAAAGCAGGGCTTTCTGTAAGGCCCATTAGAAGCAAATGTAGGAGTACGCAGATTATGAATGGGCTGCAGAGTGTCATTGCTTTTTGTCTGCTGGCAGGAGTGTGGTGCTAAGCAGGGTGCCCAAGGCACCTCTTGTCTCTTTTGGGATGGAGGTTAAAAATGCCATATTTATACCTTTCTGTAACTTCTACCTGGAGAGTTTTCAGATGATATAGCCAAAATGACATGAAGCTGAATAGTAGAGTTGCATCTAACACCAAGAGTGATAACACTGCCTCTGATCCCACCTCTCTGCAGAGCAATATGAGGGCTTGTGCGAGTGTCAAAGATGCCCCAAACTCTACTAACTCTGTCAGGCCTGGCAGCAACTAGACTAGAAAACACGGAGTCAGGGCGTGAACTTGGGCACTGGTCTGTGACTGTACAAGCTGTCATACTTTGAGCATATTCTTTGCCATGAATCTGGCCCAAGCCAAGTAGACATCAGGCGGGCAATGAGGAGAGCACAAGCCAGAGACTATCCTTGATAGTCTGCAGCCAGCCCAGGACAACTGTTTGCACAACAAGCCATGAGACCTCAGTCCAGACCTAGAGTCCATAAACATCCATGCACTGTCACTTGTTAGTATGGAGAGCCTCTGAGGGTCTCAGCATAGAGATGACGGCCTGAGCAGGCCTGGAGCACAAAGTGATTGGTGATTTTCTTATCTGTACAGATGCTACATTAGAGTTGGCAAGACTTTTTTAGCTCATTTTGCTGCTTCTGTGGATCAGCATCGCAGAGAGGGCAGGAGCTCCCAAGCAGATTGGGCCATGCCATACCCGCCAGGCAGTGGGGATGACGATCCCAGGTCCCTGTCAGGACACTCAGCTTTCCTGGAGTATGGCAGCGGCGGTGAGCACAAGAGTTAACGTGACCCAGAGAGGCAGCCCAGGCTGCACGATACCATAAAGCTCAGATTGAGCAAGTTCCGTGAGGCAACGAGAGCCTCCTGGTAGGGCGTGCCGCAGTTTCAGTCAAAGGTGGAACATTATTAAGTGCCATTTACATCCAGAGGAACACCCGCTTTTGAAACCGCTGATGCCAGTAACACATGCTGCACATTTAACTCACCCAGTGAAATGGGAAGTCAGCGGCAGAACAGAGAACTTCTAATTTGCCTGCTGCCAACATGATGATTAATGTAGTTTCAAAACAGCCCATCAGCCAATTATGATGGATACTAACCCTTTAATAGAAATCTCTGGCTAGATCCTCGTTACTCAGATTTAGTGCTCAGACCAGTTAGAAGTAAATTATTTTCTCTCTGGGAAAAAAAAGAGTGAACTTCTCAGAGAAATAATAAGCAACTCAAGCATTTTTTGTGTTTGTTTGCTTTTTTTTTGGTTGTTTTTGTGTCATAGACATGAACTGTATTTGCTGGAACGCTGTACATTTTGTGCTCCTGAAGGATCAACATACAATTAAGAATAATCACTCTGAACCACAGGGCACCCTTTTTCAGGAGAGTGCTCCCTTTGGGTGAATGGAGGAAGTCTTCAGGCAAACATCAACACCAAAGTTTAAAAAGCATCCTACAGTAATGAGTCCAAACTCTAGGCCAAATGAATGCAATCTAGTATTTTAATGAAAAATAGCATTATATTCACCAGCAATATCACAACAGTTTTTATTGTTAGTTTAGATGAGACATAGTTTTGTCTACTGTCATGGAATCATTGGGGAAGAGTACATTGTCACACCTTGTTTCTTAGTTTGCTTGAGTTGAATTTATCCCGGAGTTTAAATAGAAAATGGAATGGGGGGATTCTATATCCCACGGTGGACAAGAACAGGTGGATGAATCATTTTTAGGTTTCTTCTATTTGTGCAAAGAGTGTCTTAATTTTTGAAGATAAATTAATCTAGATGCACCTTGTAAAAGAAGAGGATCTTTCTCTTCTCAGTCTATTTATAATATGCTGCATGAAAGCAGCAATTGCCAATCCAGAAGCAGGTCTACTATCTATTGCTATGAGAAGCTAGTCGAAGCTGCTGTAAAAGGAGAGAAGTTAAAGAATTCCTGCAATTGGCAAACAAAGAATATTAAACTACCAGGAGAATAGTGTATAGAAAAGTGACCAAGTTACTTTTTGTTACAGCAAAGCAGAGCAGTGCAGCTGAAGCACAGTGAGATTTCTACCCAAGATCAGATCACTCTTCCACCTATTCCAAGCATCTGTCTCTGACCATAACACAAATAGCTTTAAGCTAAGCATGTTGCTGCTCACTTGGGGACTTGTATCAAATCATGCTAGTTCTTCAGCTCCCAAGAGGTCTTAGTTTCTGGCTGTGGTGTGGAAGGAAGACAGGAGTTATCTGCTGTTAGGTTTCCCAGAAGGTAAGAGTAACCTTCCATAGCAAAACCTAATTTTTTAGCTTTAGGTACTCTACACAGTCCCAGACATAGGTCTTGTTGGCTGACCATCCATCCTGTGGGACTTGGGTATAAGGGTAAGGTAGCAAATGATATAACGTCACCATGTAGATGTGGGGCCTGTCTCCTCCCTCCACCTCACCCTGGAGTGAGGATGATGAGGGCATGAAGCTGAAGAAGGAACATGTAGGACTTAGGGGGTTGCAGGTTGCCCATTTGGGGGAAAGTGTGTAGGGATGTGAGGTAGCATGGAGTGCAGGAGAAAGTGCAAACAGTTATCTGTGAGGCCTGCCTAAAAGAAGGTGAGGAAAATTCTGTATTAGAGAATCACTTCAGCGTCTTAGAGTTTCAAATAGATGATGCTCATCTCTGTATTATATTGTGGGCCATGAACTGGTACCAATAATTCACACTGACCCAATCCATCATAGAGTTGTCTCTAAAATATGAGCTTTCATATGGAATTTGGCATCTTGGATCAATGCTGCACATAGGTTTATGGCAGCAAACACCTGATATGGAGCATTTAATCTGCAGGATCTGTGTCAGAGTTTCTTCAGAGCTCTTAAAATGTGAATTATCATGATAGTAGCTAGTACAGATCCATCCATCTCGAAGGTAATGCATTGCAGAGGCTCCAGCCTCTTTTAATGCATCATGTCGGCATGCAATATGGAGCAGCGAGGCCTGTACTAAATCCATCTGTGAGCGCTGATGGCTTAGAGATGCAGCCTTTCCTCCCATACCTGTCAGTTAGACTTTGCCACTGACAGTGGCAACAGGCTGTTATGACCTGATGGATAATTTATTGCTTATACTAAATGGTTATGTTTATAATGGTCCTTTTCTGGCCAAAAGGTGTCCCAAGATACAATTGGTCTGGGTAAGGGTAAGGGTAAAGCACAAAAAAAAGATTATGCTGATACCTGGGAAGCACCTATAGTCAATCCAGGCCGCAGTGGGAGATGTGGTAGAGTCAGGGTGAGCTCTTAACAGGTATGGGGAAGAAGTCCAGAGGTGCAGCTGGAACATGTGCTGGCCTGGTTACTGGAGTAGGATCCTGCTGTCAGGCTACAGAAACAGCTGGAGGCAGAGATAAATACATCACCTGGCATGACTAGCAGCTTCCGTTTCATTCTGGTCATCTGCACCATCATCCCAAGAGGCACTTGCACATTTCCAAATAGTTGGTGGAACTTCATGGATGAAAGTAAACGGTGAATATTGTTTCCAAAAAGGAGGCTAAGCTGTTGTTGATGGACAATGTATAATTAAAGACCAAAAAAAGAATCTCCCTCAATGACGACACTGTCCAAGCTAAAGTGCTTCTCTAAAGCATACTTACCAATGGACAGCTGTGTGCATGTAGAAAGTAACTGAGATGCTCAAAGTTCTGACTTGACAAAGCTATCACAAGATACAGCCACTTTGGGACTACCACATATCTCCTGTTCACAGCTAGGCTGCTCTTTGCTCCTGTCTTTCATCAAGCCAGAAGTACTATGGCATTATTATGAACAGGAAGCTTGCAAGGTATATTAAAAGGATATCCGTATGGCAATGGAAATTAAACCTGGAGCTGATTTTTCCTGTCTAAAAGAACTGGAGGACCAGCCCAATGAGCCTAGAGCCTAGTGAAAATGAATGACACAGTCGGAATAGAGTAGCACCTGAAATACTGTGCATATGTGGGCTACATGCATGAAAAAATTATCAAGTAAAGTTTGCTTCTCAGGATCCTCTGGAAAGGACGGCTGCTAATGTAATCACTGGGCTACCTTTTAGCCTCCTATGCATGTAATTGACTCTTTTTCCTCTGTCAAGAGTTCTGGGTTACTAATGGATCAATCACTTCAGCTTGGTCATATGCTATGTCAGCTTTGTTTAAGACCATTTCAGAAGTCATAAATCACAGTCCAAATTCTCCTAGTTAATTCTCCTAGTTAACAGCATTTTTGCATCTGCCACTGGATACAGTAACAGCTGATCTGCTTGCACAAAATGGGTCAAAATAATTTTTTTCTGTATATAATGTTCTTGTTTTAACAACAGTCTGGGAAGATTAATTATGCAAGTCTTTTTGCTAGTCAAAGTGAAGCCCCAAAGTATCTTTATAGGTAGCCCAAAACAGATGACAAATATTGCTCTTTCCAATATTTCCTCTCTGGTCAGACACCTCACATTAAAACAGCTCTTGATCTTTATTGTAACGCTGATAGGATGTATTTCCCTTCTCTGACAGGTAGTAAATCCTCCCTTTGACTTAGTTATTTGATTTGAACTGGCATTTTATACTTCTGTGTATCAGTCTGTATAGATTTCTCCATTTGTTACCTTTGTAAAGGCATTTCAAGTAGTAGACATTCGCAGCAATTGACTTGAAAATGTGCTGCTTGTGACAACAATAGCCTTCCCAGTGGCTGCTTGTGTCCACCTTTAAAGCCTAGTCTGGCTCTGCATTTGCAACTAAAAACTGTAATCTCCCTCTCCCTTTCATTTGTTCTGTTTGTGCTATCATGGATGTATGTGCTGTGATCTAGTTACTTCCAACTTCTTGATACAACAAAACTGCTGCAGGGTGTTTTGCAAGTACTGAGGCTGTCAACCACGGAGTCTGGATGTTCCTGATGGAAACATAATGAGGGAGGATGTGTTTCAACAAAAATAGTAACTTTAGCAAGACAGTATTTTCCTAAAAGCTTCACCTTGCCTGTCAGGAAACTGAAAAGTCCACCTCTCTGTATACTGTAGGCACAGACTGGTTTTGTATTGCTTTCTTGTACAGTCCCCGAAAGCCCACCTGGACGCGATCCTGTGCAACATGCTCTAGGTATGCTCTGCTTGTGCAGGGGGGGTTGGACTAGATGATCTCCAAAGGACCCTTCCCACCTCAGCCACCCCATGATTCTGTGAAAAGTTTCAGTTTACAACTGTAATATGAAAATGAAATTATAAACCAAAGTTTCTATACGGGATGTATTTTGCGCATCCTTACAAAAGACACACGTGGTTAGATCCAAGCTGGAAGAAATGAGCAAGGTATTGCTGGTAGGTGGGCTTGCCAGAGCTTCTGTGAAACAGGGAGTCCACTTCCATGCCGTGTCTCCCTTGCCCCCTGGTGCCCTTCTCTGGCTGTCAGAGGACAAGGAGCCCCTGGGCAGCGAGGACCTGCTCTGCAGCGGTGCCCAGGGGCCTGACACCTACTGCTACACTGGGGCTGTTACCAGTGTTAGTGATATATTGCAAAGGGCAAGGCTGCAAATAATAGCCATAACCCAGCTCTGGAAGAAAGCAGACCGGAAGAAAACTTAACCTTATCATTTCCTCACAGAATCTTCTTGAAGAGTTAGTCCTATTACAGTTTTGCCTTAGAGTTTCTCCTAAATGTTTTATAACTCAGGTTTATCTCTACAATTGCAACAATAAAACATTTGCTATGGGTTTTCTGTCCATTAGCCAGATAACTTTGGACAAAGCTCTTTCCTGTCAAAAGATTTGTGAAAACCTGACTATAAACTAGATCTGAATGCGATCACTGCCCAAGGACCTTTTTTAAGTTTATGGTAACAAGCAACATGTCACCAAAAGGTGAAATCATTTTTATTATGCCCAACAAAATGCAATAGTTTTTCCTCGGACACAAAAGAACGATATCTCCATGCAACAACTATCTTCAGGGTGCACTAAGCCCATGCTTGGTGTTTGCCTACACACAATGCTTACCATTCACCCTAAAACCCACTGATTGTTATCTTCAGTCACACTGTTGTTTTGCCTCTAGTAAACATCAAAGAAAGTGACGCCCGTATGAACTTGAAAAGCCATTAAAATCCCACATATTTCCCCTTCAAAGCACAATTATGAAAATAGCAAAATCTATACACTATTAGAGAAAGACAAGAATAGATTGGAGTAGAATTGAGTTTTAGCCTCTTCTCTTGACAGCTTCATAGTCCTCCAGGATACTTGAAAGATGCAGAATCCATGTTTAATCGAACATGGAAAAAATGTTAGAAATACTGTTTATTATGAACCTTAGAGAATTTTTGTTGATTCCTCTATTAGTATTATAGTATACGTAAATTTTTTTTAAACATATACATGGGCAAAATCAGCACATAAATCAAAATGTGTTGCTTTAGACCAGCTCCATAGCTTAGCTCATCTCAATACAAAGAGGTAGAACTAAAGATCTTGATAAAGAGTGACGTATCTGAGGATGTGGCTGTTTTTATATTATGTGGCTTTGGTGGGAACTTACTCACCAGCCATATACCAGCTCCTGACTGGCTGGTTCTAGGTGACACCTTCCAAAGGAAAGGTGTGGTCCATGACACCCTGTCCCGATTTCCCACCAAAGTGCAGTTGCATCAGCTAAATTTGTTTCAAAAGCCCTTTCGACTTGAAAAGGGGGCAGATTCTTATTTTCTTCTGCAGTTCTGCCATGTGGGAGGTGTCTAGCTAAACTTGTCTTCTAACTAGGTAGCTAGCTGTTTAAATAACAACAAGGAAATGCCATTGATGATTTATAAACTTCTTGACAAAGAAATTTCATCTGGTTGTTTATTGCTGTCTTTGACATAGTGAGCTCGCCACAACTGGATTTTCAGCATGAAATAAGGTCTAGTCCATTGTAAGCAAAACAAAAATAGCAGAGACTGAAGTTGTCCTTCATTCCTTAGATACTCATTATCCTAGCAGACTTTGTAGGAATACTTAGTCCGTGACAAATGTTTAAGGAAGCTGTAAGAGAACTTGCTCTTCTTTCCTTATATTACAAGCCTTTCAGACCTGCTCTTTTATTTCAGCCCAAATCACAGGAAAACAGCATTAGCCAAGCAATCCTCCAGCACATCTGTCACATACACAGCATCGATAACCCATGTTAAACTCACAAGCCCACCAGTTTTGTAGCTTCATTGCAATTGACTGTAAATAGACTTGGCTGAAATGTTTTGATAAAAATGCTTATACACCAAAAATAAAAAGTTTCAGACTGAAAAAAAAAACTATTCACAAATAAAGTCAATTTTGCTGAAGTTTCACACACACCTCCTACCTTCCCCTCCCATGATAAGAAAATGTAAGGGAAGTCATCCTGACATCTTTTGAAATGAAATTTTCTAAATAGGTCTGACCTACATTCATTTTGTAAGAATAAAAACTCCCCCACATGAAATGCAAAATTTTTCTTTTGGACTGAACAAAGCACTTCACTGAATCCTAAACATACTCTGCACAAGGCTCTTTTCTGTGAGAGGTCCAAAACATTTTCATGCTGAGTTGCCAGAAAATCACTTTTTTTTTGTGCAGTTCCAAGAGCCTGGGTTCTATCTAGCAACAAGGGAACATTGAAATAATTACTATTATTGAGATGGCTTGGAACTACTTTTCATACTTTGAGAAATCCCTTTGTAATAAAACCTGCTGCCAGGCAAAATTCATCAGGCAGTTTTGGAAGAACTTGGGATGAATTTTGAGTGTACTTGGGTCAGATTTCATGTTCAATCTGACAAGCCTGTGGTTATAAACTAGTAGGAATTGTCAGCTTTGCGTGCATTTCAGTTTGCATTTTGCACTGTGTCAGGGCCTGTTATTCAAAGACAGGTCTGTAGGGCTAAAGTCACAAGGACTAAAACTTGATTTAGAAGCCAAAGTTGGTTGGTGCATTTCTCAAAATTGAACTATCATAGGATCTTAAAAAAATAAAAATCTTGAATGGTTCTTCATAGAAAGAGAATTCAATTAGAACAGACACCCTCAGCATGCCCCTTCTACTATTTGTTTCCTTTTTTCAAAATAGGTCATACTAAAATACATGCATATATCATTTAAAAATATATTAACACCTCCTTGGGTAGTGTTACTGATTCTAGCGGCATCTCTAGGTATAAAACACAAAAACTGCTTCATAACATTAGGGCTCCACAGGCATGTTGTGACGGAAAATCAGAACCTGGTCCACAACACTGTCAACATTTTCTGAAATTCCTGTTTCGAAAATTTCCTTCCACCGTCGTTCTTACTGTGCAGACTCATAGTCTCCTAAACCAAACAACCATTCTACAGAAAGCAATGGAGATTTTGTGCATGAGTGGAGGCTGCGGAAAATTGGAGAGAGGGACCTTGGGGGATCTATTCATTTCTGTTAGATACACATGTAAAAGAAGCAAACTGTATGTAGTCCAGCTCAGCAAATAGCTGATGTTTTTAGTTTCAGCATTAAAAATGCTAAAAGGAAGGGGGAAAAATCAGTACAACTGATAGGATATGGAAAATATTCAGGGATTTTTGGCAAGTACATGTTCTTTTTAATGTTGCTCATAAGGCAACAACAAGAGCTTCATCTTGGCCAATTTAATCCTTGTTTGTTAACCCCTTAAAAACAAGATCATTTTAAATGAAAATGATATTTCAGAACAACTACCACAATACTTTATTTTAAAATATCAGAAGGAATTGCATCTTTTTCAACTGCCCATTAGGAAAAAAAAATCTCCCAAATTCACAATACTTCACTAATGTGTTTGGTGAATTTATATTTTAAAATGAAAAAATAATCCTTTATAGATTATTTTTTCCCTTGTTCAAATATATTGCTTCAGATCATTGTAGCTAATATTATGTATCCTTATCGGGCAGTCTAATACTTTAGATTTATTTTCTTTACAATAAAGGCTTTAGATATAGTAAGGACCCGTCAAAGTATGGTCTAATATAATCTATGGTGTGACATAAATTTTGTGTCAGATGGTAAACATCAAAACAACAATTATGTCACATTTCACCAAGAGGGATAAGGAAGATACATAGAGGCAAAACTCTGATCTTGGTCAGGGCAGCTAGTGGCCGAACAGGACCATAGCATGTGAAACAATGGCAAATTGAGCCTGAAAGACTCAGGGCAGCAGAAGCTAGCAATGTCACCCAAAAGTATCCATAGGAAAAGTGTAACACCAATCTCTCCCATAACAGAAACACCAAGATCCCCCCCTTTTTACAGCCATCTGATACTTCCTGTAAAGAGACAGCCAGGCAGATATGGAAGTGGTGGCCATGGCAGAGGAATTTGGCACCACCTGGTGCTGCACTTGTGGTAAAACAAAAGTCCTTTCTACACCTGTCAGAGAGGTTTCATGGAAGCAAGAGTTTCCTAAGACAACACAAGGTATTCCCTGAAGGGCTAAGCTGATGTGTTTAGCCATGAGATAATGACTCTTGCGAAGGACTACCAGCCAGACCGAAACAACAGACCTCTTCAGTGTTGAACTCAATGTGGCACGGTGGTGGGGTTACTAGGCCTACATGGCCTAGCCAACGGCAGCTCATGGCATCCTCCCAACAAGATGAAGGACCTCAGTGAGTATGGAAGGGGTCCACCGAGGGGCAACACACAAGTAAACTTTGAATTAGCTCTGCATTGTAGAAAATTTCAAATGCAATTCCGGAAAACTGGTGTTTGCTTAGCTCGATGTAATAACTCATGTGTGTTTCAGAAGTGCAAGGCATGATTTTAGTTCACTTCCTTGTCAGTCTTCAATAATTATTGCAATCTATGAAGTGACACTTGTGTAACAAATACAGCAGATCCTCTAACACTTCATGTCTCTTAGTTTATTCTAGCTGGAGAAAGAAGCTTCATATTGCTGAAAATATTTCAGATTTTACATATTGTTCCAAATACATTCTGGAAGAAATTTTCATTTTCAATTCCTTTTTATGGAACAAAATCTTGCTTTCTTAACTTAAAATGTCTTTTTACTTCTTTCCACTGATAATGATTCTAGAAACCAGCTGTCTGAATGTATTAACAATCTCGTCTAACCTGACTTTAAATTTACTAATTTAATTTGCAAAGGCCTAGAAGAAATAAAATCTTAACACTCTTGGATTGGTCCTCAGGGAATAACCTCCTCCCACCAGAACAAATAGGTCTGATTTCTTGCATTTCATTGCCTCTATGATCTCTGGTTCCGTATCGGCTTAACTGGATGAAGAATATGCAATTATAGACTTTTTTTTTAGGGGTCTGGTGTGGCTCTCATTTAAACATAAACTAGTATTAATATGTGTTGGAACATACACAATCTGTAGGCACATTTACAAAAGAAATTCATCTTACTG
>NW_010580866.1:13470-40042 GCF_000705375.1 Tinamus guttatus | reverse complement strand
CTACACTGATGAGCCCATTTGAATGGGGGTCGGCATGCTAAAGTGGATGTAGGATGAAGCTGAGGTGACAGATTCAGGGGGAGAAGGGCAGTTGTGTCTGAAAGCTTGAGAAAAACTGTGGAGGCAACGTAGTCTACCCTAAATCTATCAAAAAAATATTAGTTAAAAACCGTTATTTTCTTCCATATTCATTAAACGTTCCTAGTGTTTGAATTTCTTTTTTTCTCTTGGAGGCCAATATAGATTAGCAATCTCAGCATAGGCTTTGGGTATTTTATAGAGTAGATCTACCAGCACTTCAAAAGCATTTACGTTAAGTGCTGGACAGTAGCCCATTCTCATAGAACTTATTTCATTTGGCCACACCACAGTTACATATTGTCAAGAGCCCTATTATCAGCCAATAACTGAGCCTCATTTTACTTCCTTGCTGCACCTTATCATAAGCCAGGTGCTGAGATCTTTGCATGGACATAACTCCTATTGCAATGGCTGATTACTTGTTGAAACTGCAGATTAAGGTATTCATGTGCTGAGATTCAGGCTGGGCCCAGGGTAATTTCAGGTGGAGTGAATTAAATGCATTGACTTGACCAAAATAAATCTCCTCAGAGAAGGTATAGCTTCCAATATTTTGCATTTCTTCCTAAATACTGGATCATTGCATGAGGCCACCATAGTGCACCAGTAGGTAGGAAGCATAGTGCAGCAATTACAGCAAAGGATTGCAAGTTACCATCAGATCATTATTCCCCGGACATATGACTTTCCTTTTCCTAAGAATCAGTACCAGGCTGTAAATCAGTATAATTAATAATTTGCTAGTTAACTGGGACATACAAATTTGCAAAGCACTCTGCTTTAAATACAGTATAGGAAAATATTACAGTGTTGATATTTTGCATTTCAAAGCTATAAAACATTCTGAACTACTGCTGTGCTATAATCTCTGCAACACTTTCACTGTCAGGGCACTAAACCTTTTCTACTTCAGGAATCAGAGCTCGTGGCTATAGCAAATAAAACCCTGAACAGAAGCCTGTCTTTGTGAGGATGCAAAACTGATGATTGATATTCAAGTTTCTTCCTTAAGCACTTTATAGAGTCGGAAAGGAAAGGTTACATATCTATTTTGCACATGCTTTTACACATCTAGTTCCAGAACCCAGGTAAAAAATTAACCCCACTCTAAACTCTGCTGATAGGTTATCTGTGAGATAGCATTGCTAGGCTGGGTTCCTGTTTTGCAAGTATAAACATCAGTGGTAGGCACTTTATTTTGTATCAACTTGTAAATTGCTATATATTGCTTTTTCACTAGAAAATGTACTTCAATATAAAATACTAAAATCTACAAAGTAATTAAAAAAATTGTTACAAAACAAAAATTCTCATGTTACCACTGACTAACCAGAAGTGTATTTTTTCATACTGCATAGTGTTTAATATGCTTCACCCTCTGCCTTTCCTTACCAGGCTGCCTTTTTTATTCAGCTGAAGATTTTTTATTTTGCATTCTCTGCTTGTTCTTGTGCCTTATCTGCTTCTGACTTAATCGACTAGGAAAACTCTCAGGAACATCAATGTCGATCTTCCTCCTCTTCTTCCCCTAAAATGCAAATGTATGGTGTGTTTATTTCCCAGTTTTGATGTGGATGTTGAAAATCAGCCTATGGATGGGACAGGTAGTACAAGTTATTGACAACACTGCATAAAGAGGAACTGTTACAGGTATAGATCTGTTTCACATCGAACTCAAATAGGACTATGGAGGGGATATAGTCTTCTATTATGCTTGGGGTATAGAAAGCCCATTTTATAATATATTGTGGTAAGCATATAATGCACCTCTTCTGAACATATGCTTGTTGGAAGTGACAAAAAATATTTAGAGGCTGTAGTTCATTTCCTTGTCAAGAAGATGGACGCATTTATAATGTATGTGGACATAACAGCAGGAGTATGCATACTTTTTCTACTAAGCCAATAAAGGAGTTTTCATGCCTCTCCAGTTTGCCTTCCGCAATGGACTCCTGAGTTTCCCTGCTGAGCTGTGGCTTTGCTTTGCTCTCTCAGCCATGGTAGTCATGGGAGCTCTGCTCTGGGGACAGGGAGACTCTCAAGGCACCCCTCACACCCTCCGACGTGACCCAAACTCCTGAGAAAAGCATTCTTGGTACCTTGCTGGAGCCCAGCAGACTGCCTTAGCCCACCAGCCCTGAAAGAATCCTTATTTGCATTAAATCATGAGAAAGCATTGCCCAGGCACTGAATTAACAAACATTGCGGTGGCCAAAACATGCCTTCCAGTAAGGTACCAATTTCTCTAGGAGTTCTTTCAGTGGTTAATCACCCATAATATTAAAAAATAAACGCCTTGAGCTCAGCTTCCAGCCATTAGTTCATGTTTTACTGTCTTCTGCCAGATCAAAGATCATTTTAATGCCCACAAAAGGAGAAAATATCCTTTAATCAAACAGCCCTTGCAGCCAAACCTTCCAATAATTTTGTGGCTCTTTTCTTCATGATCTCCAAGGTTTTAATACCTTAGCTGTCAAAAAGGCTCACACAACAACTGACAATTCTGTTAATGAGTCATGTAATAGGATTCCATAAGCCATTTTTATCTTTCCAGCAAACTATTTATTGCCTTTTCTGTTTTGTTACTAACAATTTTACCATCCTTATCTAGTAAACAGTTTAAAATTAGTCTGTCCTTGCATTTATTTCTAATGTATTTATAGTTCTTCCTATTGTCCCTTGCCTTACACTTTATAGGCTATTTGCTTATATCCCTTTCTCCCTGTTTTCTTTGTATGTGATATATTGCTTTGTTATTTCTAATTTATTTCTCTTTTTGGCTAGGAAACCAGGAAACTATGACAGACTGTTAGCCAAAGCTCTCCTATCTCTGGAGGGTGAAACTGCAACCATGAAACTGCAGAATCTGGCCAGCTAATTAGCCCTCTTAAAGGACTCCTATTTCTTTCTTTACACCTTTTCTCCCAATTAATTTTGCAGGTAATTTTCTTTGACTTTGGGAAATTAGCCCTACTGAAGAACCAAACTGCAACCATCTTTTGTCCGCTCACAATGAATGTAATCAGGTCATGATTGCTGGTCCCTAGGCAACTACAACTTGCAGACAAGTGATTAATTGATCTTTACCCATCCTAATGAGATCCAGAAGAGGTTACTTCATGGTGAGTGCAATACCTTTTCCGAGAGTTGCTGAAATTATTGCCTGTAACTTTCGGAAATTCTGATAACATCTTACTCCCAGCTGCGTGTAAGGTGTCAGCACCTTCCATGTCACGAGAGAGCCCACATGCTTCATTAATACCTTCCCTTAGGAGTGCCTGGGAAAGTCCTGAAGTTGTTTATCACTATAAATGTGATGCACGACTTGTCCCTTGCAAAGTAACACTGGGCCCACCGGCTACTGACAGAACTTGTGTTTGCAGCTGTTAAGACGATCAGTGGTTAAATCAGCTCCTCCTTCCCTGCTCAGCCGTGGCTGATGGATAGGTAGGTGTGTGCTGTAGTCATGAGCTGGCGGAGGGCACGGTTCACTGGATGCCTAAGTCACTTTGAAGCTTGGGCACTTCTCCAGATGTCACACACTTCACTTCCAGTAATTAGATCACTGTGACAGCTCAGTACAAGAGGTTGAGCCTGAGCAGTCTGTCTCTGCTCTGGCAGTGAAGCCGCCTGAGTCTGCTGCAGCTCCCCGTGCCACCCGCCCTGTCCCACAGCACAACCCCAGCCACACTCAGCTTTTCCTAAGCCACTATGTCACAAGCAGGACTGCTGTCCTCCGGGAGTCTCCATTATCCACAGGGCAAATCGGTTTCCCTGGGAGGAGGATGGTGTCCTCAGGAAGTTTTTGCCCTCCATCAGGAGAAGGAGATGCATTTTCATCCAACTATCAATGAAATATTGCTATGTAAATGAAGCTGTGGAAATTACTCTCCACTTTTTTCCCCCCCACCACCTGTCAGGATCTTCATAATCTGATTACAATTTTTCTTTAAGATATCTGCATGGATAACAACTTTCCGCATGCACCTTTTACCATTACCCTTTTAATGCATGCCTAAGACTTGGATTACTTGTGTTCAGCAGAAAGGCTGCACAGTCCTTTTGAACAACAGCTTTCTTTTCAACCTGTTCACCAGGAAGCCTAGCTCCTTAGCCAGTTCCAGAGGGGAGAGAGGTAGTGAATAATTCATTAAAATATTCCTTTTCCTTCCAACAACACATCGATTTACAAGAGATGAAAATATCTTTCTACTTGGCTATGTGAGTTGTCTCAGAAAGTTAAATTAGCACTGGTCACAAAAGGCATATAGCTCTTTACTGCAGAGATATTTTGGACACCTTATGGAGAGCAGGGAAGTTAAGCTTTAATAGACAGCTGCTATTACAGAATAAATAGAATATCACAGAATCATTGAGTTTGGAAGGAAGCTTTGGAGATCATCTTGTCCAACTCCCATGCTAGGGTATAAACTATACAAGGAAAGGTGGCCCACTCAGAGCTGGGAGTGCTCTCTGCACCAAGATAAAGGTTCAGGTCCACAAAAGATATGGGGTGAGTTTTGGAGTAATGTAAAGACCACCTGTTCTACAGAAGTACCTGAGGCACTGATAGTTTTAGCATGTGTTTAAAAGTGCTCACATTCGCTCAACAAAATAAATAGAGGCTTATTCTAAACAGAGAGGATGAAAAAAAAAAGTGGATTGCATGTGGTTATCGAGAGGGGACAGTGCTGGCACTTAGATCAGAGCTGTTAGGATTTCTTCAGGTCCCTTTTCTGCTAGAGGCTTTGTGTGCAAGCTTGGGCAAGTACTCTGTCACACAGTTTGTCTCCCTATCCTATAAAACCTGCCTGTCGGGATTTGGTTTCGGTAAACTTGTGTGACATCTTTTGAAAGATGCACATAAATATTTCACTAAATAAGACAAGAAAGAAAACAAAAAGAAAAAAAATCACACAGAGCATTTTTATGTGGAAGTGTTTTACAAAGTTTCAGGCTTAGAAGAAAGCATACAAGGCCAGCGTTGGGCCAAGCTGAGCATGTCTGCAGTATAATCTCTTCAGTTATGTAGAAAAAGGTGCAAGCAGCTGTCTGGGCTGATACTTTTTCTGCCTTTGAAACCTCTTAGGAAAAGTACCCTGGATTTATTCAGGTTATAATAATGGACTATAACTTCTTATTTCTTTCCTTTTTCCCAAGTTCCTTAGGCTCTATTTGCTTTCTTGTCCTGCCCAAATATTGACCTGTCAGTTCTGTAGTGCTCTATCTTCTGTGCTCTCTTCTTTCCTCAAGATCTCACTCCCAAGTGGTAAAACTAGTCTTGAGTCAATTGTTGGGCACATAAAGTTAAGAAACAGTGTTCTCCTTTATGCATTACTCTACATTTATCAGTACTGAATATGGTGCCCATAAATGTTTCAGCACAGAAAAGAAAAACGAAGAACATTGCCGAAGTGCCTGTGTGCAGAAGCACAAATCGATGACAGAACTATCAGTGCCCCCCTCTCAAACTCATCAGAAGCCAGATGAAAGTGTCTGAACACTAAGATTGTCCTAAACCTCCTAGCTATGAGTTTGAACATACCTTTAGTAACAGTACCAGATTTTGTAATGTCGCAATGAGCTGCTGGGCTTGCCTCCTTGCATGGAGTGAATAGCCCTTTGCAATTAGGTCCCTGTGCAAGGAGCTACCAGGGACAGTGACATCCTACAAGAGCCCACACATTGACCAGGGAACTCTCTAAGGGAGCCAACAGGAAGTGCTGAAGAGAGGATTGCTTCTTGAATTGTACCCCTCCTGGGATTTTAGTCTTCTATTTCCAAGCCACAAGAAAGTCAGTCTGCCAGACAAAAATTCATACCTCGTAATTCTCTTTTGGAGTTAGATATCTGGGCATTCCTTCCAAAAGGACAGCTGTGGGACAGAGGAGGAATTTTACTCTTCTCTGCTAAAATATGGTCAGGGCAGAGCGCCCACAACTCACTTCGGAGAGTAGAAGAGTAATATGCCACTCATGCTGTCAAAAGAAGCTGTGGATTCATTTCCTTCTCCAGGCTGATGGATTAAGCACACTCCTCATCATCAAACTCCAGGTTATCCTAGGGCACAGGAAGCTAGTGGTACTCCCTCCTTCTCTTACTCATGCTGGTCTATTTTACAGAAAATAAGTCAGGAGATACACAAGGCCAAAGAGCTGTAGCATGAATTTGTGAACTAAAGGTAGATCTAACTGAGGAAATGGAGACCTGGCTTTTGGCCCTTGTGTTTGAGACTGTAACACGTGGCAGAGAGTACTGTCACCGTGAACACCCACCTGCCAAATCATGCTCAGAGCTATGCTGTTGCAGGGATCATGGAGTCCCTTGGTGGTTAGGATTCTACTGAATCACTGGAGTTACAAGGGTAAAATGTGAGTTGATGCAGTCCCACTATTCTCTTTACCTTTCTAGGAAAAAAGGGACAAAATTTGGAAATGAACTTATCAGGAAAGAGATAGGAAGAAAGTTGCACAGATGCATCCTCTTGTTAGTGCAAGCTGCTACACAACTTCCATACCACAAGGAGACAGCCAGAATGGCTACAGAGGTAGAAGCAATCAAAGAAAGGATGGACGTTTCCTCTTTCGTGTAGGATTTGAAACCATAATCTATCTTTCATGTTGACTGGTATCTTCTCGTTCTCAGGCTCCTCCTTCTTAAGGAGTTTTTCAATTCTAATATCTCTTTCCTTGCCTTACAATGAGCCTGCACATTTTGGGGTCAGAAGTTTTCTTTCTTGGATAATGCTCAGCACTTGTTAGTAGTTATTGTTAAAATTATATCATCAAGTCTGTATTATATGTTGGAAAAGTCTCTTCATGTACAAAGCAGTGGGATTAACTGCTGCATTTCGACACTCAGATCATGAGGTTTTGTGCAATTTGTCCATTCACAAATAACATAATGAACGGAAAACAAGAATACAATCTTGAGGCTAAATGCAGTCCATTTAATTCCACAAAGGGGCAAAGGTTTGATCTGGGTACAGCAAAGTATACCAGAAACAAAAACCTTTATGGGCCATAACTCCATAGGAAAGATTAAATCAGCTGCAATCTGCTCCATTTTATGTAAAATAGGTGCAGCCCTAAAGCTCCTGGCAAGTGGCCACAGAAGCCTTTGTCTGGACAAAGTTTGGGCATCTCTGTGTAAGTGTTAATTGCCAGCTGTTGGTGACTGGAATGCTGCCAGTTATAGAGTGACTGTGGCAGTGTTTCTGGCTGAAATATGACTTTTATAAAATAATCATCTCAAAAATATTTAGCGCCTTGCAACAGCCACATCTGTACTCAGCAGCCACTCTGTCTAGAGCATCTGCACATGGAGATGACCTTAAAGCAGCATTATAAATACAGCATATGTGACATTCAGGCTGCCTTTTCTACCCTCCCAGTAGGAGGCAATGATAAATAGCAGTTATCTCCACAGCAGTACTACATGACGGCTTAACCCACTCACGTTCACATTTAATTTGCAGTAAGTCTGGGACATAGAGGACTTGGGTTTCTGATTCCGACTATGAAGCCTTACTAAGTAATAGCTCTAAATAATAATATAACCATCCCTGTTTTTTCAAGATCTGAAGTATTTGCAGATGTTGCAAATTTTGCAATATTGCGAACTGCGGATTTTCAAATATTTCTGATAAGTTCAAATATCTAGCCTCATAATACTTATGTGCCAAGTTAAATACTACTTTAATCTTGGAGACAGAACATGAGGCCCAAAAGCCAACATTTTCAAACTTGAGCATCTGCAGATCATAGAGTATGTAAGTCAATGACCAAGAGATTTTATATTAGTTACCTGCATGAGAAAATGTTGCCTTCAGAAATGCTCAGTGTGAAGCCATGCAGGAATTTCCTGAGGGCATCTGGAAAAGGACTCAGATCGCTGGACAGCAGCACTCATTCCATAAACAATTATAACCTAGGAAGGATGCATGCACACGACTAGTGAAGGACTTTAACTCTCCCACTCTGAAAGTCTACCATTAGACTTTGAGGTTGATGGTTTATTTATGGAAGTGAATGATACCATAATTCATGGAAATCCTCATGTCCCTCAGGTGCTGCTGCTAATTTTAATGCATCCCATCTCATCTTACACCTTAACATCTCATATTTCCGCATCATTAAGTACCTCTGCTGTTACCAAACAGAACTCCAGAACATAAGCTTCAAAGGGAGCCTCAGAACACTGCAGGTGTCCTAGATTAAACTTTATCTCTCAAAAAGGGTACTCTGACTTTTCTGTTTAACTTGTCTTTATTCAACATTAGTCTACTGCCTGTCAGTGCGGGATAAGCAACTTCCCTCAAAGTGCTCCAGAAACTTTAACTCAAAACCTGTAGGAACTGCAGGTTCTGTTTCCATTGCCCTACACTAAACTAGCTAAAATTTTTATTATCAGCATCAGTGATAAAGATTTACATTGTCATACATTGTACAAAAAATAAAGAAAGGAGAGTCATTGTGCTGGATATTGTTTAAAAAAAAAGGAAAAAATCTGCTCAGTCCAGTCAAATTTTCTCTTTGTATCCTGAGACAACTGTTTGCTCAAGAAACTCTTATAACCAGCTGTCCTGATAATGATCTGCTTCACTGGGTGCCACTGAGCATCATCTGCATAGTATAATTCATGGCTCTGCTTAGGGAGCTGAGGAAAATAAGGCATCTTTCTCCTTTGTTTTCTATTTAATTCAACTGGCCTCACAGCACAATCTCTCCAATTATACCTATGCACACATAATGTGACTGATTGTAGCTGGGATTTCTGTGTGCACCTGCAACATAATATTGTAATGACCTTTCAAAACGAAATTATAATAGAATATAGATTTACAGGCAAAATCTTCTGTCGTACTTGCAAGCACTCATGATATTAGAGCTACATGAAAGGCTATCCAGATTTTCCATTATAATCCATTCTTCTTCCAATGCATCTGAGTTTGTGAAATTTCTAGTTCTGGTGCATATCTTACCATATATGTTATTTTTGAAAAACTGCATAAAGATACTTCACCATATTAAAAAAAAACAGAGAATTCTTTTTTTCCAGTAATATCTCTAGATTGCTGATTCCTACTACTCATCACAGTGCAGGAACTGCTTATGGCTCATAGTCCTCATTTAACAAATGTGTGATGGCTATTAGGTACCCAAATAGCCATTTTCAGTCACAGCAAAGGTTCATTAAATCCATTACCTATAGCTCCTTTGAACCAGACATGTTTCTACGACTGGTGTGAGAATTTTGATAATAGTAATTTAAAGACATTATGGAACTAACTCCTACTGCAGGAAAGATTTTTAGCAACTCCCTTAACACTTTCACTGGCTCTGCTAAGCAACTAAATGCAGTTTAATCCAAATGGCCCAACAATTCTGATATGAACCTTCCATAAGCAAAGACTGTTCTGTGTCTTTTGCTGCTCTTAATGGGAACATATGCTACAATACTTCAGATAGATTGACTCAGAAGCCACTTAAAAGACAGTCTTTTCAGAAGGTTTTCCTTTAGAGAAGAGATGGATATTTAATACTTGTCACCATTGTGCTGTGTGCAAGCACAGAACATATGATACAAATGAATGAGATTTCAGTGATGGGACAGCAACATGGTGTTCAACTCAAAATACCTTTCCCGAAAAGTCAGAAATCCTTTAGGAAAAATAAATATTATTCTTGCTCCATCTATTCAATTTGTCATCAGAAATTCTTCACACATACACACCAAATAATTGGTACATTAAAATTTGTGAAGGTTTCTTGATCCAAATTGGAAATGATCTGAATTTTAGGGCACACCTGGTCAGTCAGATACCGTGATAGTTCATTGGAAGGATAGTTACCATTCTCCCCATTGGTGAAGGTGGAGATGCTAGATACCTAGCCAAATTACTTATGCCATTACTATAACTCAGCCTCTTCAGAAGGAGCATAAAAATGACAGTAAGGCAAAGATTTTTAAGAGATCTTACCCTGTGCCTTTGTTTGTCACCAGAAAGCATGCAAAAAAAAAAAAAAAATGGTGGCGTTACTGATTTTCTAAGCTGCATGGAATTCATTCTACTCCGTAAGTGAGAAAAGATAATGCTAAACATCAACTTCTGCCCCTTGAATTATGATATCTAGAAAATTTGCAATCAACAGGTTCAGAAGAGCTGATGGATGGCTCTCCTTGTCAGTAATATCAGTTTTCAGTGGAAACACTGGGGAAGTACCAAGACAGCTGCAGAAAGCCAATATGATGGCAGTATCAGTAAAGTACCAGCCCTGTCAAATTAGGCTGAGCCATTGCAAAATAATTTAGTGAATGATAAGGAATTTGATTTCCCAAAGAAAAAAAAAAGATAAAATTAATTCCAATTCGCACAGTTTTTGACAAAATAAAATTCCATTAAAATAACATGATTTTTTTTGTTGTTTTAAAATCAAGTAGTTTCTTTACCACTGAAAGAATAGAGTTGAAATAACAGTCTTCTGCAAGATATTGAGGTTGGTACTGCTAGACATTTTGTATGAGAAATTAGAAAGACATAAAATCATCAAAGTGCATGCAAAGGGGATTAAAAGCTAACGGTCTTAGAGATCTGAAAATATAATTGTGAATGGGAAATCATTTACAAAGAGGCCTGGTTTTGCCTATGTTCCATGGAGCTTATTTTCTGTACATACTCTATTCCAAATATGCCTCTGTGATACGGAAGAAAATGTAGAACAATCCTTTATCAAATTTATGAGGCAGTAAAAAGACTGGGAACGTGCTAATTACAGACCGATTTGGATCACTTGCAGACTGCATGCAAGGAAAAAATTGCTTAAATATAACCAACTGTGAAGTCCTACATCTTCTAGGAAAAAAGGGCGCTGGCCATATTTACAGAATGGCATCTTCTTTATAAAATGAGTTGGGCATGGTGTTCTATCCTAAAACCCTAAAAAATAGCTGTGAAGACCTTTTCATTTGTTCTTAGATAATACTGCAGGAGCTACAAGAAAGCTTGATAGATCAGTGATAGTTATCTCAAGCCCTCATCACGATTTACATTTTACAAGAGCAAATATAAAAAGTTTACTGTTTCTGTGGTTGCTGGATCACTCTTAAAGATTGCAGCATATACTTCGTATGGAGGGAGAACATATTTCCCAAGCAATTGCTGTGACCCAGAAGAGCAAATATTATCCTTCAGTATATAGAATATCAGTTAGGACTCAACAGTTATATTACTATACCTCTCTGTGGTGCATCTACTGCAAGAAAAATGTGAATCAGTTAAAGGTACTTCAGAGAAAGCCACAGTCTGAAAAACATGGTAGAAAACCTCAGGAGCTCGGATGGTTAATTCTAACAAAGTGAAGTTTAAGAGATGAATTAATCATAATATCTATCTGAGGAACAGAATTGGGAAAGTGGACTCTTCAGATAAAGATAAAACTGAAACCAACAGCTGGAAGCTGAAGCTGACAAATCCAGTCTAGAAATAAAGAATGTATTTTTAATATTAAGTACCAAACACATCAACAAACAGCTAACACTTGTGGTGGCTGCTAACTCATCAGAAAGAATGAACTAAAAGTGGTCATTTTTGAAAATTCTTTTTTTAGAAAAGAGAGCAGGAAATAATTCAGAAAATACCTACCACTTACTTAATTTATACTAGAGATCAGACTAGATTGCCACAGCAACCACATCCAACTATATCATTTATGAATAATAAAGAAATTTAGCAGCAATGGCCAAAGGCCAGTGATATAGTCATGAAGAAATGAAGCACCAGAGGCACATGTTGTCTATTTTAAGACAAATCAGATGGTAAAAAATGAAAGAATGAGCAGTGTTGATGGAGGCCTGTGGCCCGTGGTGTCCCTCAGGGATCTGCACTGGACCTAATATTGTTCAGCTTCTTCACCAATTACTTGGATGAGGGGACAGAGTGCATTTTGAGCAAGTTTGTGGACAATATCAATCTGGGAGGAGTGGCCAACACTCCAGAGGGCTGTGCCGCCATTCAGAGGGACCTTGGCAGGTTGGAGAGTTGGGCAGAGAGCAACCTCATGAGGTTCAACAAGGACAAGTGCAAGGTCCTGCACCTGGGGAGGAATAGCCTCAGACACCAGTACAGACTAGGGGCTCACTTGCTGGAAAGCAGCTCCACGGAGAGTGAGTTGCGAGTTCCGGTGGACAATAAGTTAACCATGAGGCAGCAATGTGTCCTTGTGGCCAAGAAGGCCAATGGCATCCTGGCCTGCATTAGGAGGAGTGTTGCCAGCAGGTCGAGGGAGGTGATCCCCTCTATTCAGCTCTGGTGAGGCCACACCTGGAGCATTGTGTGCAGTTCTGGGCTCCCCAGTATAAGAAGGACATTGAGCTTCTAGAGAGGGTCGAGCTTACAGCCACAAATATGATTAAGGGACTGCAGCATTTACCTTATGAGGAAAGACTAAGTGAACTGGACCTGTTTAGCCTAGAGAAGACTGAGAGGAAATCTGATCAATAAGTATGAGTATCGTAGGGGAGAATGTAGGGAGGATGGGGCCAAACACTTCTTGGTGGTCACCAGTGATAGGACAAGGGATAATGGGTTCAAGCTGAAACACAGGAAGTTCCATCTCCATGTGAGGAAGAACTTCTTTACTATGACAGAGCACTGGAATAGGCTGCCCAGACCTCTGGAGATCTTCAAAAGCAGCCCAGATGCCACCTTGTGCTACGTGCTCTAGGTGTCCCTGCTTCAGCAGGCGGATGGACTAGAGGATCTCTAGAGGTTGGAAGGGATTCCAACCTTAACTATTCTGTGATTCTGTGATTCTGTGAGATGAGAAGGTGTTTTGGAAAGTCAGGAATAACTGTCTAGAAGAATAGTTGGGGTTCTCTTCTGAGGCAGGTCAGGAAGAACTGAGACTGAGGGAACAAAGAGCTTGTCCTGTCCACTGTGGAAGGAAGGCATCACAAATTGGAGGATCAGAAAGCCCACAGAAGAAAACAAGTGTTTTGAAGGGTATGGGGAGCATCATAGAGCAAAAGGCAAGCAGATGTGGCAAGAGAGAGGCATGCAGAGCAAATCAAATGACCTGAAAGAACATTCATTGTCCATGGGCAGAAACAAGTTGCACTGGATTAAGCAGGAAGAGACAATGCAAGTGAAGGCAGACCAAGGTACCGCCAACCCTGGCCTGCTGGCCACCCCATCCTTGAAGTGGGGTAAGTGTGCCAGAAAAGATCGGAAATCAGGGGCTCTGCACCAAGAGTAATGGGAGGGTTTGAACTGACAGTGAGTGGAAGCTATGTGACACGTCTGGAAGAAAAGCAGACATGTCCGCAGAAGAATGGGCCAACTGGCATGGAGGTGAGGCAGGAAAGGGGCAAAAGGCAGCCTCTTTGGAGTCAGTTGTCCATGAAATAGTCTTAATGAACTGAAACACCAAATATGAATAGTCAGATCAGAAAAGATGATAAAGTTATCTTGGCTTCTACCATTTGCAACTGCTTTTATTTGTTCAAAATTACCATGACATCACCTCTCCCTTAGAGATAGCTAATGTAATTGCTCTTACTGATTCAAGGGGTCCACGGGTAATTTCCAAGACCCGCTACTCCCGGTCTGAAAGGCAATTACCAGTTCCCTTGCCTTATCATGCTATCATAATAAAATCTAAAGAAAAGCCCCGCCATTAATATTTAAAATATTTAGTTGTCTTTTGTTTCTTTCTTTCCTCCAAAGCAGCCACATGCAGGGCAAAGGTGGGCCCTGATGTAGACATTATTAAGCTTTATAAACTTCCTTCCCAAGGTAGACAGGGAAATGAATATTTAGGGCTTGGAAGAGATACAGGGCAGCAGAGACAGAGTTAGGCAACACAGATGAAACAAGGAAAAATTTTATTTCCACACAGTAGCATTTTAAATGGGCCCCTAAGCATAAAGAATGTAAAAATGTAGACAGTGTAATATACCCTTCCTAAAACATAGCAAAGTTTTAACACTGAAAGGCCAGTCATTAAATGCTTCTCATCTAAATGTGACATTAGTCCTGTTGCAGTTTTTTGTCTGTTCTGTTTTTGATGTGGTGTTACATCCTATCATGTTTAGTTTTCCTCTAGCCTAGCATGTGTTATGTCTCCAAGGAGCAACACACGGTGACTTCTGAGGCAAGAGCCTCACTCTAATTAATTTTTACTAGGATCATGAAATCTACATTCTGGTTAATATTAGTCTAATAATATTAAAACTCTAAGTACTCCAAAAGAAAAACATAACAGGCTAGTATAAATTCACATACTATAAAAAATGTCAATTGAGTAAATCATGACTCTAAAATGAAGTTTTATTCTAAGGTGGTTTTCATTCCAGTGTTATTAAAAATATTATTGAAAAAAATGGAGCTTCAGATTGCCATATTGAAAAAGAAAGTCTCAGTGTGTTGCTATTTCATCCTATTATGGGTTAACATAAAGTGCTGTGGTGGCTTAGGAGTGTGACCTATCCAATCTTGAGTGCTGCATCAGGTCACACAAGAGAATAGAGATAATAGACACAGAAACAAGCACTTTCAGCATACGTTCACCTATTACCTTCTTTTGAGATACAAGTAATTCTCTCACAAAGCCCTTCAGGAAATACAGTTATCTAAAACTTAGGAATTCAGCCAGCCCCTAGCGGTCCCTCACTGCATACCTAATATAAGAACACTGACTTTTTCACACCTTCCTAATCTTTGTCCTATTTAATGGATGTGATTGGAAATGATGCCTTGGCTAAGGACATCTGTGTGCTCTGGGCAGGTCCATTCTCACACTAGGGTCACACAGATACGATTGGGTTTCTCTCTTCTCTTCCCTCTCCAGTGCAGTAATACCAAGGGTCCAATGCTGAGCACCTCCTTGGGCACCCGAGTGTCATCTTCAACTTCCCATAACTTCAGTGAGAGTTGAGGGCACTTTTCAGGATCCACATGATGTCGGATAGCATCAAGCTTATACAGCTAACAAGGCCACCACAGCTGTGTCTCTGACTGGGAGGCAGCCTAAAGGAGGAGAGATGACAGCCTGTTTCAAGGGCCTGTGATAGAGGTTGGTGCCTCACATCTCTCTGAAGGCCCAGATGCGCTCCCTAACTTTCTGCATTTCTCTGAGATTTAGTAAGGAGGTCAGGTAGGGACAGATAGCACGCAGCAGTCATTTGACTTTTGTAATGTCACTGCTTATTCTGCTCACAGCTTGAACGATCATTTATAACGCGCTCAACGAGAAACTCTGGCTGATGTAGAGTTTCTCCCCTAAATATAGACACAGTTTCACAGCTTTCTCTACGCAAGGAAAGAATTTGCCCTGATGACTGCAGTGCCGTTATTATGCATCACTTGAAAATACTGCCTGTCTCGGTTTCCTTGCAGAGAATCCCCTCAGACAAAGCAATGCTGTCATGTGAATATTTGCAGATTCCCATTCCCCCATGCCCTTTTGTTTTGGTTGCAGGCTGCACACAACCTGGGGCTACCGATTACTGCCTTGTGACTCCGGGTGATGGGAATACTCTCAGTGCCTGCCAGTCTTACATGGCTGGCAGAGCTCACAGATCTGTCAAAAAAAATAAAGCAAAGGAAGCGTTGGCTTTAGTGGCTTGTTTATTCTAGCAACAAGAGATGCTAAGCCAACTTGGGCTGGTACCTCTGTGAAAGGGTATAAGGAAATCCTCTGAAGAAGCTCTCCATCTTTAAAGGGGTCCTAAGAGTCAGTTCTCTTACCATGACATAAGTATTTTGGGAAGGTGAATAATTCTTGCCTCAGGACACATTGTGACTAGCCCTGCATGGGAAGGACTTGCCTGACCTGTGAGAAGTGTGGAGTTTTAAATGTTTTTTTTTTTTCTGATGAGCATCATGATCAAAAGGCTTTCTGAAAAGCTCAGCCCAGTGCCTGCAATGCTGTGGTCAAGGTGGTGAACGGCATAATCTCCTAGGTGGGCATGCTGACTGCTCATTTGTGGATTTCTTCGGAATGAGGCACTCACACTTCCTCTCTCTCTCTTTTTTTTCCCCAACTTCTGAAGACATCCCATGGTATTGAACAGATCAGATAGATTAAGGAAAAACTGACTATCTGCAGCATAACAGATCCAGGCCCTAGATTTGAATCAGAGAGGTTAGGAACTTGCAGCTGCAGCTCTCCCACTGCAGGTGAATGCTGCCACTCCTATGGTAGTGCCCAGGTTTATCAGGACCCACAGGACATCACGCAACCTACAAGCAGAGCCCTTCAAGCACGGCAACTCACTGTCTGTAGAGTTACGTTCTGCATGCAGTAGGGGTTGACATGGCCTCTCACAGACATGGAACCCTGTTTCACAGTTACAAGATTGAGTTCAGAGCTGCCCCTACCTCTGTTTTCACAAGCTACTCTGTGAGAACCTGCACTACCTGCTAACCTTGAGGCCTGCTAAATCACTCTCCCTCAGAAAAAAGCCTCAAGCTAAAAAGCTTTGCTCTCCTCACATATTTCAAATACCTATGAATCCTCTCAGATTTGCATCTGAACAATGTTGCATAGACCTACCTTCAGCAACCCCCTGCTCCTGCTGCGTGACTCACAGTGAAGCAAGATAGAGTACTGATGCAGACACATTCATCCAAACAATCATTTTATAACAGAACAGTTGACATCTTGCCCACTAGGCAATCAGCTTTAGATTTAGAGGAAGAGAAAATAAGTCTGTTTTTCAGCTTCTTGTTTGATTTCAGCTTTCTTTACCCTGCACAGAACAGCCAAGTATGAACACCTATGTCTGGCAATGAAGCAATGGTGCAATAGCAGTCCTTCCAGTTCCCTTTTCTCTGAGATATGACCCTGTAGGAATGCAAGCTTCCACTATATCAGAGATCTTCTTCACATGTTCAGCACCTGCAAGTCCAATCTTCCCAGCCAATTAGTGCTTCAACTCACATTGCAACCTAGCAATCTCATTACTTTGCAGAGCCATGGTATTAGCAATTCCAGCAATGTTGCAGGGGGACAAGCATGACTGTGAAATCACGGCAAGTTGCTTCATTTCCCCAAGCTGTCGGCATTTCCAAAATGTCACAGGCATTTTCCACATGATGCACAGTGCTGAATCAACTGAAGACCTTTTTCCTCCCCCTCCCAAACATTTCTGGAGGGATTGGGGGGACGAGGAGGGGACTTTTCAGATGAATCTGTTATCTCTAGCCAGTCCCTACTAAATTTTTCCACTGTTATCTTACAGATGCTTCTTCTTTAGTTATCTTACCAGTGGCCTGTTTAAAAACTGACCAAGCATTAGCAGTTTGAGGGGAGGTTAATCTTTTGTAAGGTTCATCAGAGGGAGGCTGTTTCAAGGTGCAGGAAAGGCCTGTTCTGTGAAGCCTGTATTATGTGTGCACAGGGCACAGAGTGTGACTTACCCCTTCATTTCTGCTCTAGCTGAGAACTGAAATATCAGATGCCCTCCAGTTTCCAAAGGGGAAGAGAAACATTCATTCACTCTTTCTAGTCTTGAGGGAACCTGCTGTCCTTGACTCTGCACCAGCCCAGGACCTCATATCCAATGGCTACCACCACCGCTGCCACTCCTCCATCAATCATTTTCAAGATATTGCCTTTCTATATATCAGCATCTTGCTGGACAAAAAGGCATTTTTCCCACTATGTGAAACGTGGTGGAGAAGACGCCTTTCTCCACAGCAGTAAAGTATTTATCAGAAGTGATGTGATTCTCCAAGGCACCCTTCGGAGGGGCCAAATTCCTGGATCAGATGGTGGCAACAGGTGGTTTCCTCAATTCCCCACTTCTAGACTTCACTGAAGCACAGCAGTAGGTCCTTTCACAGCCTCTTGCTCCACATTTCTTCACGTATATACCAGTATAAAAGCAATGATATTATGATCTGCACTACAAGTCAAATATATGCCATTCTGATACTGTAACTGCTGCTTCTAAATAGGCATGTTTGGTAATGGGAAAATACCACTCTTTGCTGGCCTCACTTCGACACTGTTTCCCTGAGCATTGCCATAGGCTACTGTTAGAAGCAGGGCAAGTAGACAAATTTTTGATCTAATATTGCCACTTCAGGAAGCAAAAAACCTTGGCTCAGAAACTAATGTCACTTCTGCCTCTTTCCCATGTACCTATAACCTTTGTTATGTTACACATTGCAGCAAATTTCTGCTTTGCCACCTGAGCCACCTGAGAAATCAGAGAAATCGTGCTTTACGTGACCAGAATGCTTTTCTCTCTTGGATAGACCAGATCTTTTTATCTTCTGTTTCCTTTTGGAGTTATCTCTGACTCCTGTTATCTTTTTTTACTTCTTGCTTTTTGCAGCAGGTTGCTTCCATTCATTTTATACTCCAGCTCTTTTTCTGCTGCATAACTCTGTGAATACTCCTCATTCCTCTCTGCTTTCTGCTCCTCCACTTCTGCTTGCTGGGGCCCCGCTTCTGCTCTAAAGCACAGGCAGAGGAGCCAGGCCCCACACCTCACCTGGAAAGGGGACCGATGGCCAGTGCCCCAATATTAAGGGAAGTGCTTGGCACCCACTGTATTGCAAAAGCACAGGGTTGCACATTGCACATGAAGGCAATCTGAGTGTGACACAGGCACTGCTCTCATTCTGCAGAATTGTTCCACCCAATCCCCTGGAGGTTGTGAGTGGCCCAGTTGACATGTCCTTTTCTTCCTTTTGCCCTCTTCCTTGCAGGCCCTTCATGTGGCAAGAAACTCACAGTAAGTTATAGAAGGTGCTAGTTTGGCAGAGAGTGATTTTGCATTCTGCTTCAAGTGAAGAAGGCATGTAGGGTTGTTCATCTGGAGGCAAAGTAAATGTTGGTACTGAGAGTCCTCCTCTTGCCTGCCATCCTTTCAATAACCATGAGCCTATCAGCCAATTTCAGCCTGGTTTACCAGAAGGGAAGCAGTCCCCACAGGTGAGGTGAAAGCAGGATAGAGGGAAGGTTGCAAGGTGAATTTACCCCAGAGATTCGTGGAGTCATGTGAGAAAGAAACTCTGAGTGATTCTCAGCAAAAACTTCATCTGGAGATTGTGTCTTCTTAGGTACCAGTAAATCCAGCCATAAGACTGAAATGGATAGGAAACCATTCTATCCTTTTGGAATAATTCATTAAATCTTTTTATACAATAAATATGCTGAAAGCAGCTGGAGAAACAGCGGGAGGTTTTGCATTCCATCAGGTTCCTAGAATAAGTACCCAGTAGACAAGACATGCAATTCAAGCATCCAACACACATAACATGAAAAACAGCCATTCCTGATTTCACTGAGGTTTATTTTGCCCTATAAATCCATTTCTATGGGTCATATTCATACCCTTTCCCAGAACCTGTATATAGTTAGCTCATGAGAACAACAAAGTCTGAAAAATAATACATTACATAGCTTCTTGAGTGAATAGCAAAAATGCTTCAAATTAACTTGGCCTCTTTGAGGCAGTGAGGAGAAAGCATCTCTGGGCACCTCGTCTTCAGGTGACAGGTTTGCTGCGTGCAGCCGCCGGGTCTCGCGTGGAAAGCGTGATGTCAGGGCACAGTGTGGGCCAGGTGTGCACGTACTGCAGGCAGTTTCGGTGTCACTGCAAGGCCAGACCTGGTGCACAAACAACACATCTGTAAGAAAATCACCCTGGAGGGGTGAACTCTCACACCAATTAAATCCAGGAGAGCCAGACAGAAAGATAAGACTTTGCCTCCTGAGCTGTCAGCATGTATGACCCCAGGACCTTTTAAACCTGCAAAAGCAGCTGTTGGGGTGAGCTGCCTCTTCCCACCACCATCGCATACAGGCTCCATTTTGCGGGGAAAAGACCCCAAAGCTGCTGATGCTGAGAGCCATCATGCATCTGGAAGCTGCATCTGTGCCGTTGCTGCAACGGAGCAGCTTGTCTGCCCCAGGGCAGACGTGTCCCCAGCAGCACCAGGCTCTTCTGCGCCGGCCCTGGGCTGACTGTGCCCAGGCCAGCAGCGGCAGGAGCATCTGGGTTATTTTAAGCAGGTTATGTCATCCCTGCCTCTCCCTCTCTCCCCCCGCTTTCCCTGGAGCTCTGATCACTGTGGAAGGATGGATTTGCTGGACGAAAAGACCCAATGGTTTAATTGATATGATATGGCAGCTCATATGTAATCTCATTATTCTGTCTAGCAGGACACATTATTCTCTATTTATCACACTTCTGTCACCACAGGTCTGTTGTTCCTGTGCTTAGAGGACAACAGAACACTCCTTTGTGCCAGGCAAATCTCACTGGGGGCAGGAGCAGAAGGGGGGTGTTTCTGCACTTGTACACAAAGCTGTTTAATACTGTGTGTTGATGGTAGGCACATGTACCTTTAATCTTCGTATGGCAGGGCTGGGAAATGCAGAAGGACTGGCAAATGAAGAGCTGGGATTTTTTTTTCAGAGAATGGCAAATTTTCTGGAAAATGAAGCTTTCACAAGTATGGGTGGGAGGAATAGCCTAAGCAGCAAATCCATGTCACATCTGACAAGTGCCAATTTCCTTCCTGGCACACATCTCCAGGTAGGAGGGCAGACTTCTGATCAGCTGAACTATTCCATTTTGATGTTCTCTAAGATAGATTTTTCTGGGGTTTTTTTTTGGTTTTGGTTTTGTTTTGTTGTTGTTGTTACTGTTTTTTCTCTTTAAAACTGACCCAAAATTGAAATGAGAAAAAAAAGAGAGAATTATAATCTAAACATGCCAAAGGAAAACAAAACCCACCTTCCAGTTACTGCTTAAATTATAACCTAGAATACTGCTGCTGCTAGCTAGTACTGTGTGTGCTCACAGCCTGGAAAGAGAAATCATAGGTTTTTTTAAGAGGGATGTTCCTACATGGTCATCACAAAGAAGCAGAGTACATGTAAATGTGTGTGTGTCAGTCGAGGGATAGGAAATCTGAAACGGGAAAGCCAAACAGCTAACAAAGTGCAATAGTCATAGCAGCCACTTGCACTGCACTCTTCACGCATAGATCTGAAAATGCCTTGCAGAGGATGGAAAGCATAATTAGCACAGTGTGCCGTAGGATAGATGTTAAAGCAATCTGTCTAGCAGGCAGATACTACAGTACAGTATAATATAGACATTAAACCAATGACCCAGAATCTAGCCAGCTAAAATCTTAATCCCCTTTAAATAGATTCATAGACATCCTTTCATGGCAAACATTTGATCCGAGAAGACATTGTGTGCTGTTGTGTTGTATTTATATAGCACCATGACAAAAGTTTGAGATGTTGGTGCTTAAATAATGCTATTTTCCCCTGTTGATTTGTAAGCAGAGTGCTGTCTTTGCATAACATGCTTTTGAGATGGGAAGAAAAAGAACATCAGCTCTGAATCCGTTCAGCCAGATAATGAACAAAAGGCTCTGTGCAAGCAAACAGGGCCTGTGTAAGATGGGGAGGCAGACAACAGGGTGTCAGAGGCTAGAACAATGACTGGCCTGATTAGCCAGGGACCTTTTGTCTAAATAACCCTAAGGCTGGAGTTAGGCAAATGTTTTTGGTAAATACATTATTTGACCAAAACAGAATGTCTCAAATCAGCAAACGGAAAGGCTCTGTGGTAGCTGAAATTATCTGTGAATTCAATTTGCATTAAATAGTTTGGACCCAAAGAAAAAGCAATTCTAGATGTAAACTGAATCTAGGGAGTTCTGAAGGAATTACTTTAACTTTGCAGCTTGGTTTGAAGATAGATTTACAAAACCAACAAGGCAAGGGTGGCTTTTCTCTGACAACTTTGGGTGATAACAAATCTAGCAAGGATGGAAGAGACTATGGTTCAAAGCCATCTTCTGCCAAGAAATAGATAGAAATTGAGCTTGTGCTTCCCAATTCCTATTCTCAGAAAAGTGCTGTAACCTCTCAGCTACATGGGGAGCTAAGAAAATGCCCTTGCAACCTCTTCCAGTAAAGCTATTTTATTTGAAAATTGAGGTAGGCAATTGGAGCAAGGACTAATTGGAGCAAGGACTAGAGTCTAACTGTTCCCATTGCTTGAGTCACCAGGTAGCTGAATCACTTAGGCTTTTCTTCCTCGGTCTAACTTGTATTTGACAGTTTTTCAGAGTACATCTGTTTCAAAACCAGAAGTCTACTTTTGTGCCTGTGCCCATGGCTCAGAGTACCCAGGTGGGATGGATACAGAAGTTTTTATCCAGGACTATATACTGGGAGAGTTAGGACCAAATCCTCTTTCTGCCTCATTCTACCTTACTACTCCACTCAGTCACATGTGATATCCACTGAAAAGACACTGAAAAGTGTTTTGTCCTCCGGTTTCCATCACTGCAGAAAGTATCGAAGGATTTCCTAACTAACTGAATCGTGTAACTTGGCGCAAACTGTTTTTTTTTAATTCCTTCAGTTAAAAAGGAATCGTGTGGGTTTGATTGATTACAAGAAAAGCGTTGTTGGTGAAGAAAAGAAGCATCACTCATCCACATCTTTCTGCCTGGTGGAATCGTTCACTTCCTAAATTAGGTTTTTCTCCGCAGCAGAGAGGTCTCCCCCATTGCAGAGGCCTGTTCCACCTCTCCTGGAGATGGCTCCATGTATCTCCTTGCTCAGTCTAGCTTGTCCATTTGAGGTGCTGGGTCCTGCTGGGGGCGCCACATGCCTGCAGGTGCCCATCTTCAGTAGGACCAGGGAGAGCCAGCCTCCTGCAAAGTCTGCATGGTAGAAATGGAAAGACTGTGGTAAGCACCGTGGTGGCACATGGAAAGACCATGGCAAGAATGCCTGGTAGAGTCAGCTGGAGGTAGCTGGCTGCAGTCACAAATTGCTGGGCAATAACACAAAAAGTCTTCCCTTGTTCCTGCAGGCAACTCCGCTGCTCCTACTTAACGAAAGAAATGTTAAGTCTCTTATTGTAAGGGGCCCTGACAGAGAAAGAGACCTGGTTTATACTACTTGGCCTGGCCTGAAGTACTGTGGTGATGGAGGAAGGCCTGTGTGCCTGCTGTCCCCTTGTGACTCTGGCAAACATCGCTCACAGTGAAAAAATGGAATAAGAAATAAATGCGTCCAAGTGAATCAGTGATTTTCTTAGCAGGGAAATAATACCCAGTGAAGGTAAACAAACTTGAGTTTAATTTCCATCTTAGCATTCTTTCATATTTGGTTTCTTATCTATAATAATGCTTTACAATAACCCAAGAGGACCTGTGTCATGTTAGCAGATATTGCAACACCAAACCAGAAACAGGTTCTTAGGTTACTTAGTTTATTCTGCTGATAGGCAGCAACAGTATAATCCCACTGACAGTGTTTGCAAGACACTGATATCCTTTGTTTTAATTATTCCTACCAGAAGACTAAGGCAGAACCTCACTCTTGTGACCATCAGAAATCTTCTGATTTTCCTTCTTAGTTTATTCATGGATAATTTATTCACATTCGTTCTTGTGCCAGTATTCTTCAGCTCCCAGCTCTTTTCTCTTCTGTTTACTTGCTTATAGAAAGTAATCGTATCAGTCTCAGACTTAATTTAGCAAACCAAACAAAAAAAGTTCTTCTACTTGTCATTCTGTGAGATGGGACTTTCATTTCTCTGCTCACCCTAATAGCCCTTCTCTGCACATGTCTCTGCTTGAACCCGTGGCCTCTCAACCCTGGTTACCAGAATACTGCAGACACTCTAGCTAAGGTAGTGTGAGCATCTCACAAAGTGGCATTCACATTTTCCCAACTGTGCTAGAAATATTTCACTTGAAAGCATGTCCAATCAAATTTATTTTCTTTATCTCTTAATTATGATGGTCTCTCTTGTTATCATTCTCAATTGATGAAGCTCTGTTTCAGTACAGAAATTCTTGTTATTAAATTCTAGTACTTTCTGCAAGTGAATTTCAACTCTTGTTATTATTCTTATCCTGAAAGGCATCTAATTCTTCCTGTGTAATATCTGGATCCTCTACCACATTTGCAGTACCCTTAGTTTTGGGTCACCAGCAAATTTCATCAGCATTTGCTTTGTATTTTACCAATGTCATCCATGAAAATATTTAGTCAGACTAGTCTACTCCCTTGGACGAATAGTAAACTGGGCAAAGAACTGTTTGTGCTGTTTTTCTACTCATTGAAAAATCTGTTCAGTTCCTAACACTCCCTTTTAATAGGGCATTAGTCCAGTTAATTTCAGACCTCTTTCCTAGTATTTTTTTTCAGCTTTGCAAACTTTGTAGAGGTTTTGAAGTCCTGGTTTAACAAAACACTGAACTTTGCTAACTCACTCCCACACATTTAGTTTGCGCTAAAAAAAATAAATCCAAATATGCCTTAATTTTTTCCCCATTTAATTAATGTCATGACTAGTTGCTCCATAGTTTTTTATGAGAGAAGCTTTTCTTCACCAATTACCAAAAGCATATGTAAAATGTCATCATTTTCTCCCAGTCGCATTTTTGATGCTGAAAGTTTTTAGCTATTATTCTAGGAATAATTGGACTTAAAATAATTAGTTCTGCAATCTGAAGCTTGAAAAATAATGTTTCTCTAATGATGCAACTCATGGTAGTAGTTCTTCCTTCAACAGTGAAGAGATTTCTATTTCTATTAATTCAGAGCTTAGAGTTCACATATGGACATGGAACACTATTCTACATAGCCTCTTCGGCTGTTATTTCTTCAGACACCTTTACCAAAGCAGATTCATTTTATACGTTCTTTTATTTATCATGTTTTTCCAGTTTATGACACTGTTGAAACACACTGCTTGCTAGCCTAGCATCTACATCTTTCTTCTAGCTTTGTTGGACAATGCATTCTTGTATTCAGTTTCTCTTTTGTTGTATTAATATATCTGGGGAAAATTAAAGCACGCACAATGACTGGGAAAAATATGAGCAGCAATAATACTAAAGTGGTCTAAAGGAAATCCTGGATTATACTCACTTATTTATCAGTCTGCAAGACAAAGGTCTGCAGAAAAGGCCATTGTGGTTTTAGCCTGTGTTAGCAAAAGCCTCAGGTCCCCAGAAAGGGACATTGCCTTTTCTGTGTGACTGCCCCTGAAGTTTCCTGCAATTAGTTCCTGGCACCACAAAAATAAAAAAATAGTGATGACTGGAAACATTTCTGACAAGACCAGCATAGGAAGATGTGGAGTTGGGAGTGGCTATTGGTGCCTTGATTAGCAGGGTCCCTAGGCTCAGGAATCCAACTGATTTTAAATGAAATCCTGTCTCACTTAATGTTAGGCAGATGCTCAGTTATCTTACTAAAATCCCTAATGGGAATAAAATAATAAGTATAAATATATACAGTTTGGCTATGTGTTTCCTAGGAGAGGCATAAATAAAAGAATCATAAGAAAAATACATCTAGTCAGGATATCTGTTCACTAAACAGACTGTCCACATAGCAGAGATATTTTACAGGCAATGAATCCTGTTTTAGAAGTACTTATTATGATGCTTAAGGCCTCAATTAGGAATAGAAGAGTAAAAGAGAAAGGGAAAATGTAGTCTGAGGGTGAAGAATTTGTATAATTTCATTTTTTGTAAGCCAAGAACAAGCAGAATTTTTAGGTTCCGTATGTGTGTATATGTGTGTGAGAATCAGGCAGTGTAGGTTCAGGAGGTCTTTTTACAAATGGCATTTTCTGGAGGTCAGGCATTCTTTGAAGTGCTTCTAGTTAGCACCCTGGAAGCTTAGCTGTTTTGCAAAAAACACCTTATAGCCCCATGAGAGAAGACATACTTCTGCATTTGACTTCCATGGTCTTTAAGAAGACTTTTTAGGGGTAGTGAGGGGAAGAGAAATTTTGAGAGAAGAAAGCTGTCAGGTTTTTCTAAATGATTCTTTTTGCTCCCTTCAATTTAGCCATAAGGCGAAATGGTACCTACCCTTGTCATAAGTTACTAAACACCTATAGGCTTGGCTTGAAATAACAAGTCAAATCCTGTATTATTTCCCATACAGTCAGTGATCAGTGAAAGCCATGAACTAAGAAAAGCCTGCAGGATTTGACCTGTAAGAAATAACTATAATCATGAAAAGAAAGTTTGTTAAATGTTTAATTAAATTTACCAAGTTACATGGTGCTTTCCAGATTCATTACAGTCAGTCTGAAGGAAAATGGAGATCTCAGCTTTGAGAATGCATGTGTGACTGAATTATCACTGCAATGTCTGGAAAGAGAAAGCTGATGGGTTTCCGAGTTTGATGGCATCAGAAAAGTGCTAGTTTGTAGGGATGTGTTTTTGTTTATTTAAACTCCACAGCAAGATAGTTCAGTCTTCAAAGAATAGCAAGTATGCTGGTGTTCAATTGCAAATCCCCTGTCACCCTGCTCAGGCACATGTTATCTCACTGGGGTTGCTAAGAAACTTGAAAGATGCACGCCTGTCATCTCAAAACTGACAAGTGGGCTGAAGCAAAGCATTTGTTCCAACTATGGGCTTAATGAGGTCTGATGCTATCTTTGAGACCAAATGCTCAAGTGT
>NW_010580866.1:0-13441 GCF_000705375.1 Tinamus guttatus | reverse complement strand
TCATGGGAGCACTCTAGGAGCAGTGCAGTGAGGCTCTTTGGGCCCCTTGGAAGGCTGAGAAATAGAGTCCGTGGAACAAAATAAGTGTTTGAGGATACTCTAGTCAGCATCAGGTTAAGGTGACACCAGAACAGCATCTATGTCCTACTCAAAACTGTTCCTCTCTAGGTGATTTGTGGCTTAAATATTTTCTGCCCGTCAAAAACATTGACCTAACAATCACAGAGCAGTGAGCTTTTCATCATCTCTGTGTTTCTGCTCAATGTTCTTCACTATAATGTCACCTTTCCCTATCTCAGCTGTGGCCAGTTAGCTCCTAACATTAGTTAAAGGGTGTAGTGATATTCTGGCAGAGCAGTAGGGCTGGTAGAGGAAGGCATCATGCTCTAAGCCCTGGTGGTCTCATTCTGGAAGCAAGATAAGAAGTGAGAGAAACATGTCACTGTCAATTAGCTAATGTTTTTACAAGGGATGGTTGAGCCCCATGGAGTTTTGTTAACCTTGTGGCCTCTTCAAAAACCTGCCTGAGTTCATGAACCTATTCCATCTTGTAACTTAAACCCACGCATTCTCTTTTAGGGTGGGGTTTACCAAAATATGTTTTTAGTTAAGGAGATCACAATGCTGTGTATTGGGATAGAATATATCTCAGTTTAGGCAGGCTGATGCTCTTGGCAGTATGTAGTCTGTATATGCACATCCATTTGCTTTTTACTTCCTTTACTTCTCTGCTTTCACAACTACGTGGAATTTGTTTTTCTTCTTGCTGCATTTTCTCACTTTATTCCTTTGCAGAAATTTCTCTTTCTGGCACTCTCCACAAAGTAACAAGACTCTGCTAACTTACCAAGTCTAACTTCTGGATGATGTTCAAGTAGGCTTTGAAATCAGGCCAAATGCATTCCCTACTCTTTTGAAACAGCTTTCTATAAAACGAAAGGTATCAAATGCCACAAGTATTTTCTGCCTCTAGCAGAAAATAGAGACCCAGGGATTCCCTTCAAACTGAAAGAGTGACCATGGTTCATTGTGTCTTCCTCACAGCGTATGGTGCTCAATGCCTTTGTCTGTTGAGTATTCCTCTGGGCTATAGGCCCTTTATCTACTCAATACTTTATTTATCTTTTGTGTTAGATTCTGAGAAAAAATACCTAAGGATGGCCCAAAATTTAGTGCATTCAAACGCATGGTTGGATTTGGTCCTAGTCCAAGTCATTCCATTCCCCTCACATTAATAATGCCAAGATAGTATTTCAGTATATATCAGCTAAAACAATGTCATCATCCAAACATTTTACAGCAAATTCGTCACTCGCAGGCAGACTGACAGCTATGACTGAGATTAGTGTCTAATCCATAATTAGTAATAGGTTTCCATAATGTGGTACATTATTTTCTCCATACTTTTTGGATTTTTTTGCAGTGGTATTTATGATACATAATATTGTAGAAACACAAATTCAGCTTATGTAACGCATTCACATTTCATCGGAAAATGTTCCAAGATTTTGCATTTAATTATAGGTATAGTTTGAAACTGTAATGTTTAAATGTTGTATTAGGCTATATTAATTGAACTTATGCTATAAGTCATACTAGCTAATGCCAATAAAATAAATAGAGCTACCAATTTACATGAAATACTTGACCCTTTATGCTTTCTAACGCAGAGAGAGTATAGAAAGAGTCATTTTTAAAATCAGAGTATAAAAGGAGTCATTTTAAAAATAACCTATTTCAGCAGTTCATTTTTTAGAGGATTTATTCTTCACTCCTCTAATCCTATCAGACAAGGTAAATTTATAGATACAGACACAATCTAGTGAGCTTTTTTGATTCATTAATGTGCTTGTTGGCTTATATGTCAATGCTGATTTACCATGAAAAGAGTTTGGAGAAAACGCATTAAATTACATCATGAAATTTGTTCACAAAGTGTTCTATTTTTACTGGTATAGTTCATTGGATTTGGTATCCCTGTGACATTTCATTTAGTCCCCTGGTCATGCAACATATCTCTGCCATCACTATCCTGCAAAAAGAGATATGTTTTATAGATTTCAATGTCTAGAGCAGAATTCTTTTTATTTTTCACTCAGATTTTGTATTATATTCATATGGCTTGGTTTTCATTTACATGAAGTCTGCTTTCTGTGGCAAAAGTAATGGAACATACTGGGGTCCAGACTAGAAACAGAAAGATTCTTTATTTACTTCTGTTCACGTGGGCTTTATCATCAACTCAACTATGAGCCTATGATACCTGTTTCCTATGAGAGAGATCTGAGTAAAACTAACGCTAAACCCAGGCTCCTAGTGAACTAGGTATGGCAGACAAACTTTTCCACCTCTGCTTGGCATTATTTTTGGCATGGGGCATTAAAGCTCTTTAAATTGATTGTGCTGGGCAGTTGTGAACATCCCTGCAGAAGAAAATGGTTCCTCTTCTGCTCAGCAGGGAGGTTCGAAAATTGGCAAACGTTACCATCGCCTATTGAACTCCGTGGGACTTTGCGCTGACAGCTGAGCGACTGTAGAGCCAGGCCTGCCCTCTGACACCTTCAGGGTCTCGATTGCAAGGCCACAGCAAGAGGAACTGTGCATCAGGGCAGCTCCTGTTGTGCTAGTTTGGAGGATAAAAGGAATATAACTCTTTCTACTTCTTTCACCAGAGTTTCATGTAGATATCCCCACTGAATCCAAAGCGCCTGCCCAGCAGGGACTATCACACAGGCCTCAAGCCTGAGACCCCTGTTTTTAGCTCCTTGTTCCAAATAGAGCTACGGGCACTCTGCAGGACGTCCCGCAGTGCCAGGCCCTTCCTCGGGGCAGGCAAGGTCAATAACGCCTGGCCTCCATGAGCTGCGAATACTGAAGCATGAAATGGGTATGTATGTGGCTTATTTTCTTATGAAGCAGCCTTTTCTCCTCCTCCTTCCCTGCCTCAACAATATTGTTTCATAAATGATGGCACAGGCTTTATATTTTTTCAAAATTTATGTAGTTTGGAGTGTTAGTCACAGGTTGCTATCATTAGGTACGTACAGGCTTCATGCATGGAAATATAATACACAGGAGGTGGGGGAATTATTCTACTGGGACCAGCAAGTCACAAAGACCATTTATTGATGCTTTTACCACTGTGGCATTGAAAATACTTATAAAATATTGCTATTTACTTCAGGATTTGTAAAAGCAATTTTGGAAAGCATAACAAGACTAATGATAAAAGATAATAAAACTGCACTGTCCTTGCTCCTATAATTCCTTAGCTGCTTGCTAGCAAGGCAAAGGGAGAGAAATGAAAGGTAACAAAGGAAAGTGTGGAACAGCCTAGTCAGTAAATTGGATGCCTCAGCATAAGCTAAGTGCTGTAGAGTATCAAAATCACTGGTCATTTCTCAAGTTGCTTTATTGATTTTTACGGACAAGAGCATCAACCGCATCATAACAGGATATAACTTTTTACAGACCATACTTTGCTTTACAGAGTGAAAAGTAAGTCTTTTCCTTACGTTTCTCAAGTCATTCTGTGGAAACACACCAGCAATTGAGTTTTTCACCTTCTCTTACAATTCTTTGGACTTCAAAGCGTCTAGAGGTATCCTGATGACACAGGACGCATACAGAACTCCCCAGCCCCATTATACATAGAGGCTATTTATCCCCCAGTGTACATTCTTGGCTTCTGCCACTTCTCATAGCAAAGTCAAAGGGTAGTTTGCACTGATGTCTCACCCACTTCTCTGCATAAAACTCTACCTTCACACACTCTGTTATACCTAGGTAGTGCTAGGCAAAATATAACCAAGCCATAAACTACTCAAAGGAAGTCACTGAAGTATTTCCTGGAGTTTTACCACTACTAAAGGCTTAGATGCAAAGACAAAGTACAGTTGCTTATCAGCTTGCAACATCAGCTGAACTGCGGTAATGAGAGAGAGACTTTCAAGTTAAATTGTGTTTATACACATTCACATCAGGCATCCGATTTACAAACAGACCAGCATATGGAAGGTGCTGATACTGCCACAGCTTTGGGTGCAAGCACAAAGTGGAAACTTGTAAAGACCCATCCTAGAAGGCTTTAATTCTCAAAGGCAAATGAAGTTTTAATATTGTAAGGCATGAGTTTCTTTTCTTTCAGTTGAAAAGGACAGACTAGAAAGATCCAAAAAGTCACTGACAAACACCCAGTGGATCTGGATTTTTTCTCATACCTGGCAAGGCCCATTAAATTGTACTTAACTAAAGGATGAATTGAAAGGGAAGCCTGAACAGGTCAGTCTAATAGTTCTATCTCTCCAGCAGATATGAGAGATTCCTGCTTTCATTTTCAGTTCATTCCCTCTTGACTGGTTTCTCTGGGGAGCATCTTTCCCCTCAAAGGGAGGGATTTGCAGATCTGACAAAAAGCCCCTTCTCCCTGCAGGTCTCCTTTGCACTTACTCTCTGGAGCTTCAAAGCAACTCCTTTTGCCATATTTGGCTCCTGTTTGGAAAAAGAGTTATTTTCCTATCAGAGAAATAACTGGTAGTGAAATCCTTTTCTTGGAAAATGTGACTTATTAGAACATGACGGGAAAAGTTTTTTCATGTCTTCTGAAGGTTTAGATATTGTGTATGATTTTCTTATCCTGAGATGAAAAGGTCAGAGCTAGGGGAAAGGTAGTCAACTAAAAATCCCTGAAGCATTTTCACATTGGATTACTCTGTTTTGATAAATTCCAAAATACTGTGTTAAGATTTGATGTTTTCATTTTGCATATTCATTATACTATGAATTAATTTCGATCTTTAAAAAAAGCCTGATTTCCAAACACAAATATTTCATTAGAATCTCAACCCACATCAGAAAACTGGGATATTTTTACAACTTCAGAACTTTTCTCCTTCTTCCTCCTACTCCTCCGATTTATTTTAAAACAGTGACAGTATCTAAAGTTATGTTTTCCCCTCAAAATATCCACACTCAACAAACTAGCACTTCATAATGAAAAAAAAATGTTTCACTAAAAAATTCGCCTTGCACTTCATTATCTGATTCAGTTTTCTTTCCTTTTGGAAGCAAATACTAGCATAAGACTTAACTAGTTGTAAACATGCTCATCCAAGAGCCCTGGTCAGGTATCCCCTTTGGGTTTTTGCCTCCCCATCACAGGAACCAATAAAGTCTGGAGAAGCTAATAAAATTTGTCCATGAACAACAAAAAATCAAAGCCTAAGAGAGTCCTGAATTTTACAGCTTCTTGGATGTCACATGTACGTCTGTTAATTATTTCAGGATGCTTTATTTCCTCTATAGATGGCCATGACATACCATGAGTCCCACAGCCTAATATGCAGAGGTTCCTCACTGTGAGTCGCAAGACCAAGGTGCTCCGGCACGGGAAACAGCCCAGTGCCAACTGGCTTGTGGTGCTTTGCTAGGGAAGGAGAGCTTGGTCCTGCGAGCTGGCTAGTGAAAGCCTGGACCAAGAATACATCCTGGACAGAAACATCCCTTAGCTACCATTTGCTATGGCTTCTGTCTGGGCATACTGTGACATTGGTGGAAAAGCAGGGGCACAGGTATTATTACACCCTGGAGTCAGCAGGGAATAATTCTTTGAAAATAGACTTGCTAGCATAATAAAAATTCAGGTCTCTTGCATTCACCATAGGTTTGCACCATATTATGCAGTAGAACCATGATTCCTTCTCATTACTGCCCACTGAGCTAGTCACCATGCAGCTATGTAAGGAGCCACAGCCCTTGCTCCTAATGATTTGAAATAGCTCTGTGTGAAATACTAATCTATTTTCACATTAAACAGAAAAGGGCCTATGGCTTTGGAGGGGTAGTGGAAGACAGAAAGAGATTTGGGTTGTTTGGGCTTTACAGGACACTATTTTTCTTATATATAAAGGAAAGCATAGAAAGAGAAAGTTGATTTGCATGAAGAATACATGAACAAGACAGGAGCATTTTAGTCTTTGATGGAGAACGGCTAAAGGAAAAATTGCCTCAGTCTCTGTACTACACATTAAACTTCTGAAAGAAATAACTGATGTGAATTTGAGGCTCACAGGAAGTGAAATCTGTCCTCTCTTTACCTCTCTTTGCCCAGAATACAATTTTACACTAAAAGTTGCCTGAGATGGACCATTCCATTATAGTAACATCTATCCACCTTGACCCAGTGAAGTCTGTTTGGCCTTGATGCCTATTCAATATTAATTTTTCTGATGAATTTATCAACAAAGTAGTGGTTTTAAAAATAAGAGTATGCATTTATTGACAGCTGGACCAAGATCCTACAACCTCATACACTACAAAAACCCTCAAATGGTTATGATTCTTACTTATGCTCACAATGGACTGAGCTCAAGCTAGTTGTCTAAAAAGTGGAAATAGCAAAACAGAGTCCACTGACAGACCCATTTTGACTGAAAACCACAAGAGGCTGCTATTCCAGTGGGGGCATGCCTGGATCTCCTCTCACCAGGCTGCTGAGTTTACTTCGTGTTGTGCAACACGGCTAACTGGAAAGCTTCTGGGTCAACACTGAATGTAAATCACACAGCAATAAAGACAACGGTTTAGGACCCCAAAACAATTAAGCAGAGTCAGGCAAAAGGATTCAAAGGTTTTGGGTGTTTTTTTATAAAGCAGTCAAGGACTGGACTGCCTCACCTCCTGCTGAGAAAGCTCTCTGACAGCTGAGTGAAGAGCTATTTGCAGCATTTCAATTGAACTAAAAAACATCTGTACCTGTTAAAAAAATAATAATAAAAAATAACAGGGTGTTGCAGGATGGAATTCTTCCCTATTGGGAGCTAATTACTCCCTCAAAGGAGGAAAAGCTTAGTTTGAGGCTTTGAAAAAGCTAGGGATATAAGAATGTAGGATGAGCTCAGGACTGTTCAGGCTGCATGCAGAAAGAAGTCAGGATTAGAAAAATACAGGAGTATATCTTTTGCATGCAAAAACATTTGCAATGTTTTTTCTGAGCTGGGTCAGAACTGATGAAGAAAGCGAAAGCTTCTAACTCCAGTGGTTGTTGTTACAATAGGATATTTTACTTGAATTACATCACTGTGAGAGCAGAGCTAAGCTCATTCTCAAAAGGAGCTTTGGGGAGAGAAAATATCTGAAATACTGGCATTTTCGATCTTATAATATTCAACTATTTTAAAGAACATGTTTTTTTATTTTTATAAGAAAATTTTGAGGAAGGTTTTTTTTATACCTTGCCTGTTCACTGACCTGCATGCTCATTGTTGCAGAAATTCGTTGTTTCTGACATTTTCTTAAGAAAAGTATGTCAGGTCAGGCTCAGCCAGGTTAGTCAGTAGCATGGTGCTGGCTTAGGGGAGCCTATGTGAAACATAGCCTTTGTGAAACACAGAAAAACTACAAATCTGGAGACCCACCAATCCAGATGAAAGTCTCAGCCATGGGGATATGAAGGAAGGAGGGTTTCTCTTATCAGAACTGATAAATTTTGAGTTGACACACAGAAGAAAAAAAAATGCAGATTTCAGAATTTGCTATGGGATAGGAAAGCCATTTTTTGCCCAGCTGCACAGACAGCATGTCCCTCAGGAATTATGACGTGCTCTCATGTCAGAAGAAAAAGCTGATGCCATTGGAGCTCAAATGACATGTGATGAACATTGTGTGCTCCAAACACAGTAACTGACATAAATCTGGTCCTGGAGCCAGAAGCTTGTTGCAGCCCCTGAATGAGGAGCAGACTCACAAGGCAAATAAAGGAGTCATTAATCACCTATCAATGCAGTTGCAGCAGCAAGATCAAGAAAACAAGAGGAAAGAGCATGAAGAGGAGAGAGGACAGACAGAAAAAGAAAGGCTAGGGATAAAGAGGAGTTACCTGCCTTGGGCCATCAGAAGAAACTTTAGCACACACTTCTCCTTCTGCTCCCTCTCCCACTCATGTTGTTGGGCCTCCACTGTCTTGATCCTTGTGCAAGATGATAATGAAATGTGACTATGTTGCTTTGTTACCTCTGTACATTTCTGTTGCACAGGCTCATAACCTCAGTCCCCTCCTGATGTTTTAGTGTTTCAGAGGCCATCAGAGCCTTTGCAGGTCAGTCAAAAGCCCACTTCAGTCACAACTGAATATACCCACTGCAACAAGGAAAGGCACAAAAGCAAGAAATTGTATTTGAACTGAGTACAGGCACTGGTCTTTCAAGTCTTTTCACCTTTCTTTTTTTTCTAATCCCACCTCTAACTCTTTAAATTATTTGAAAACCAGCTGTTCTTTTTCATGTCACATAAGTCACCATAAGTTGTTCATGGTTAGTAAGGAAATTTGACCATTAAGGAACAATAAATCACTACATTATAAAGGAGCATCAGAAAGCTCACATGGCAAATCTACACAACATATGGCAAAATAATGCAGAGGGAGTGTACAGATACTTGGGAATGCAATGTTCCTCATTAGCAGTACAATTATAATTTTAACTACTTATCAATAGCACATTAATTTTTCTTCCAGCAAACCTAGTAAAAAACTAGTTTCCTTATTTCCAGTCTAGGACTGTGGGATTCCACTATGTGAAGAAGGAGGCTTTCTGACCTTCCCATGGGGATTTCACACTCAAGTTTAGTTGCTGACCTGAAATATAACATATGCTTGATCCCGCTCAGTTCTTATGTTGATTATTACATTTTCTGCCTTGCTGTTCTCTCCAGCACTTACCTGCTTAAGGTATCAGGGTGAGGAAAGGAACATTGCTTTTTAAACACCACTTTCCTCTGCTGACCTCACAGAAATTTCATCGACTTTTAATTCATACATGGGCAACAAATGTCAGGTCAGTGATGTCTGCTTTGCATAGCATTTTCTTTGCACTTGCATATACACAAGTCTGTTATAAACATTTTACATGTACATAGATTAAATCAGTGTTATCAGCATTTCTGGTAGAGAGAACACTGTGGTCAGCAGAGAAGATGGGCTGGCAAAGTGGTGCAGGAGATGGAAGGGAGCAGGGGTTGTGCAAATCTTCACGCAGCTTGCCACATATCTTCGCATTTATCATAAACATCAGGCATTTATGGCCTAACGTGGAATGCCTCAAGTCAGCTCTGTGAAGAGATGCAAGCCTAAACTTTACCCTATGTCCTCCAGAATCATTCAAAAAAAACTGAATATATATATATATTCTTTTTCCTGTTCTACACAGGGTGAAATACAATATTAAAGCAAAACTCCATCCTCTGCTAAAGGCTGCTGTGAACAATATTGCAGAGTCTGTGGGCTACTACTAACAAAATGCTCATATGCATTTCAGCTCAGCATCCATACTTGTCAACTGAGAAAATGATGCCATTTGTGCCAACAGTTCAGCTTTTTCTTACTGGTTGTATGTGACACCTACAATGATTGCTTTTTTTTTTTTAATCCTAACTTTCAAGATACAAGGAAACAGAACAACAAAAAACTGACAGCTCCTATTGGAAGGAGAACTGTTTTGTTGTAATAAAGAGCTCTACTAACTGGTTATGTAACAGACCTTGAAAGGTTGAGCTTACAAAGCATTTTAAGCCAATTTTTGCAAGCACAGTTATGTAAACCACTGAACAGGGATTTGAAATAGTAATTCTGTGAGTTGTTTAACTTCAGCAGTGCTAGTAGGGATGTGATGTTGTTAGACAGAGGCAAAGGAAATGGATGAATGGGATGCTCCTCAGCTCCACTGGCCAGCCAGATACATGATGACAACAATGAATGTTCATATCCCAGCAGGATCATTTCCATATTTGTAGGGTGAAGTCAGAAAGTGTTTAGGTTATTACCCATGAACCTTTCAAGTGAGACACTTAGCACTCTGCTCTTGTTTGGGTTGTATGGGCAATCAATCTCCCTTAGCACTCTCCCTAAGTAAAACATTTAGTCATCCATCTTGACCTAAAGTGTCTTCACTATTGTGAGGCATGGTAAATATTTAGCATTTGCTCTCATTCACATTGCACTGTGGCTACAACATATAATAAAAAGATAGTACCAAACCCTGTCATGAAATAGAAATTTAAAATACAATATCCTGCCCCAGCCTCTGGCTCTCTAGGGGCATTATAACTCAAATAATGAACAAAAATATCATAAAGAGATATGTTTTTGTGTTACTAGCACTGCTCAAAGAAGAGATGCAGTATTATATTATTGCATAAGCACATGGAACCCTAGACAATTAGGCTAACCTCCAAAATCATGGCCCTGCATTACAGGGAACTAAAATCCACTTTCAACTCTCTGTAAACCATGCCCTAAGCCATGAAGCCTGCAGTGTCAGCTGAGGTTTCCAGAGAATGCAAGGATCTGTGATCTGCTACCAAAATGACTATTTGTACATTTTCATTAATATTTTCATATTTGTATATCATCTCATCCATTGCACATTAGCACTTAGATCCCTGCTGTCAGCTTTTCTCCTGTACCAATTCCTAGGATAATGTTATCATCAGTATTAAATTACCTTGGCCTATTTGCCTATATCAATAAAGCTCAATCTCTTTCTGTGGAGCAGTTCGGGGTGTACACAGCCTGAGTGTGAGAGAAAAGCTCTAGACCTGCCCTTTAGAGGAAAGTGGTGAGCAGGGCAATTCTTTTCAGCCCATTGAGCCCATTGACCTCATGAAAAGCAATTCCTCCACTGCCACACAATTATCTGAAAAAAGAAAGCATGGGAGAACATGTCAGCAGATAGCTGGAGTTGCCCCTTGCCTCTCCTCTCTTGATAAAACATTGTCTCTGTGTAACTCATTAAACCTTTTAATCTGCTATTAATGAAAATTTTTTCTCTTTTTCCACAGGTCATTTAGTGTAGCTCAGCTGCTAGGATTAGACACCTGTATCCTTCCCAAGCAGTGTCTTGATGTGGGGTGACAGGCAGAAAGGTTGGGCATGAATAGCCCAAGTTTTGTTTTCTCTTTCGCATTTCAATGGTGCTTCAGAAGCACTAAACTGGAGGAGACCAAAATTAAGCTCTGCCATGCCAAGGGATTACATAGAGCTCTTATTATACCCTGAAATGAGGAGCCCAAAGGGAGGATATTTGGGTGGAAGGCTGGTATTAGACTACCAACTACCAGTTTTGTCAAAGTAAGCTTCAAAAAAAAACAGGGTGATGGCTGAAAACAAAGCAAACTGCAGATAAGCCAGCTGAAAAACCTGTCAGTTTTTCCGTATGTGCAGGATAGATTGGCAGCCTCTGTGCAGCTTAGGCAGGATGACAGAGAGCTTTTGAATGGGAGAACATCAGCAACAGCTGTTCCAGCTGCTTCTTCAATATTCCCACGCTGCTGTCGGTTTGCCATTAATTTCCCTCAGATGCACTGAGGTTGCTTTGCTGCTCTTCAAGGGGAGGGCTCAGACTGCACGATGTGCTGCGCCGAGCCATTGCTCACTCCATCGGACGTTTGATGGCTGTAGTGGGCTAGAGATTGGCAGTGACATACATTAATGGGGCATTACCAGCATTATTAATGTATGTTTGTGTTTCTGCTTCCTCTATCCTTTCCTGCTCAGTTTAAGAATCTGTTCAGTTGTTTGCAGTGATGCGACTCAATGCAAAATCATATGGGAAAGGGAAACTGTAGTGATAGCATTTCTTAGGTGTAAATAATCTTGAGTAATACCATGCTATACCTTTTTCATATATGTCAAGAAAAAATGCTTTTGAATGTCTTGAATATGGAAACAAACATACTTTAGGTTGCTGATCCTTATCTTTAGGGTACAGTATTGGGCAACTACACAGAAGGACAATATTGTATTGTGCTGTTGTGGTTTTCAGGACAGTAATGCTTTCAGCCTCAGAGTCCCCTTCATCCATGCCTGTTCTGAGTCACTTTGAACTAACTAGAGCAAGTTCATCTCAGTAGTGTTGCTGTTCAGCTAAAAAAGTGATACTGGAAGTGGATGTAGTTTGTTTTTCCTCCATTTCTACCAAGCTTTCCTCCACACGTATGTTGTGACACAATGGAGCAAATGACTGGAGCTCATTTTGCCTTCCCAGTGTGCAAAGGTTACTGATTTAGAAAACAGTTCTGAACATAGCACTATAACATGTAGCATTTTTCAGGAAAAAGGATGATATTTTGATATAATTCATTTTGATTAATCATCCCAAAAAAGAGGCAAACTATATTTAGGAATAGCCTATGCAGGAAGGATAATGCTGCTACACTCAGTGTATACTGCTTTTTAGCACAAATCCTTCAGTAACAGCTCCTGATTTTGGTGGATGAGGAGCATTTCTTTTCTTACAGTAACTACAGCTACCAGGAACTGGGTTTGTTTTGCACCTGCCTTGAAAGGGCATACATGGGATTCCCAATAGCACTGATTCCTGGGAATAAAGCCTGTCTTTTTCTGCATTTGAATATTAACCTCCTGCCATAGGGGCCAACAAACTTCACCTTTTTTCAAGAAAAATCGGGTCTCTGCAGAGGGACCATCCTTGAATGAAAATGGGGAGGAAAATTTTCCAAAAATATCATAACGGTCCTTTTCCTTGAAATTTTTCTGCCCAGGAACAAACAGACAGAGCACTTAGCAATGTACAAATTTGACCTTCAACTTTCCAGTGAATATGCTTCTTTTGGCAACATTCCCTCTCTGCCTCTTACTTATTTCTTAGTCTCAGCATTTGCTGCATGAAATACTGGTACTGAGACAGAATCTCACAAACAAAAATGCCCTCTGCTGTACCAAGTAATAAAGCTCTGCTTAGTTCTCCCAAACTGCTTTCAAAGTTTCAAAGCACAGTTTTGTGGAAAAAGACATAATGGGTGCATTAGCAGAGGAGCAGGGAATATGCATTGCTACTTACGGCCACACTGAACTCACACACTCTGTGGCCTGTAGGATTAGGTAACTTCCCGCTTGTCTGGGTGACATGCTGGTGTCAACCTGATTCTGCTTCTATTCTGCTTTGGCTTTCAGGGGACCAAAACCTAGTGGGAGGACCAGCAGATATTTCTATCAAATTTCGGGAGGATTCATCCACCTTCAAAATACATCGTAGTCTCTTAAAACAAAAAACAAACAAGAACCAAATGATTTTCACATTCAAAATCAACAGAAGAGCCTGTGCAAATTTGCAAAAAAAAAAGTTTCCATGACAAGTATGTGTTTTTCAGCAAGAACACATTTGGAGTGGACCCTCACCACAAAGAAAAGCCCTACTCCTACAGTGTTAGTGACTGCTCACTCTCTATTTTCTGATTTCTACCTAAAAACCCTTCTGTTTGCCTGGCAGAAGTGCTGAACACTTAAAACTGCAATTGTAGTCCATGGAAAATATGCTTTGACCTTAATCTCCTTTTGCTTCATATTTCGTATATATGAAAAAGAGGATAAAATTGCTTTTCAGTTTGAAGAGTTATTGTGACAGGATATTTCTAGAAGTCTGTGTAG
>NW_010580865.1:66537-81311 GCF_000705375.1 Tinamus guttatus | reverse complement strand
TCAGAAGTGTTAGCCAAGGTGAGTTGTGGTCCTTAATTTTAAAGTGCTTAGACATATATATAGAAAACTTATTGCATTCAGCTCTCACACATACTACTTCCAGTCCAGGATCAGACAAAAGAGATACATTTTCTCTGGATTGGAGAGCAAATGAGAGAAAGTGACAGAGGAAAGAAAAATTACAAGTATCATCATCATCACAGGCAGAAGTAATTGAAAAAATTCCCAGGGGAAACTTTTTAACATTTCTTCTCCCTTTAACAAGGAAAAGGGTTGGGACAGAAGGATTGTGCACCTTGTTAAAGTTTATTATTTTTGTCTTTTTTTGCAATACATTTTTTTCAATGATGTTTGAGTTGCTTATAAAACATGTTGTGTCATTTCAACGGTGAGACAAAGCCTTTCATTACTTTTATTGCTGCTGCCAGAGTTTGCTGTGCAAGCATTATAGAAAGGTCTTGATGGGGTTAAACTATTTCTCACTTTATAAGGCTTTTATTCTCTGTTTCTTCCTCCCCTCTCCTTCTCCTCCTCTTCTACTTCCCATCCCCTCTCCCCCCGGTGCCCTCCCCCCAAAAAAAAGAAGGGAGAAATGTCTCTAGAAACTGGTATTGTAAGAGACCAGGGTTGCTATTTCTTTTTCCTTCCCTCACCCCTTCTATTCTTTCCTGTAAACTCTTTAGAGCTGTCAAAATATTTGTATTTTTGTTCATAACAAACGATTATTTTAAAAATCAGACCAAAAAAAGGATATTTTTATCCCATTTCTTTGGGATTCCTTAATATCTGGACTTTTGGAGAACCAGCTCATGCCATTTCCTTTCTGACAATATTTAGAAATAGGTGGTTGGTGATCCTAAAGAAGATAGTAAGTAAAAACCCTAGTGTTGCCAGTAAAGAAATCTTGGATAGCTAATTCATTCCACTTGCAATAGGAAAGAAAACAAACAAAAAAATCTCTTGGCCATCCTGATTCCCCAGCATAAATACTGGAAATGAGGTGGGTTAGAGGAGAAGCTAAGGCCAAACCAAAGTGTTTTGAAGACATCTGTGTGTCTAATGAAAAGCTAGCAGGCAGGAGAGAGGCACAAATCATTATGAATGAACTTAACCCAAGCCAAAAATACACAGTGTAATTCACATGAGTTGGAGTTAAACACTGGCATTTTAAATATAGTGGAGTGTCAGGGCTGTCTCCTCACTGGACTAGCCTTTAAGGAATTACAGTATTTCATCTGCTAGTCCAAGAAGCACTTCTAGCAGAGGATCCACATGGTCTGGAGCTTTATATATTCAGATTTAGCATGGATGACTGCTGCAGTGGTGATATCTATATGTGTGTGTGTGTATGTATTTCCATCTCCTGAATCTGTGTTTTCTAGTGATGGAGGATATGGTTGGGTGACTACCTGTCTCTTATGCCATGTGTTTTAATCATGACTTAATTCACTTTGGTTTCATCCTTCTAAACTGAGTTCCAGGGCTTTGCTCTGTGGAAATTGTGAAAGTCCCATGAGGTTAGGGTACTAACCTCAGATGTGGGACACCTGGTCCCACATGCATCTTTGTTCTAGGATTTTATATTCAAAAAATCCTCACCAAGGTATTTTGATGTCAGCACTCTAAATAAGATGGTTTACTGTAACACACTAAGTCCATACAGTATCTCACACAGGCAGCTCCCCTATTTCCTATGATTTCTCCTCTCTCTACGCTAGCATTTAAAGCCTCTAAAGCTGTTGAGCTACAAACTACCAGCTGAAGTGTAATTGCTGGCAGAGATGTCAACGACCAGTTATGAGAGGGAAAGTGTGGTTAAGCAATACCGAGACAAACGGTAACCTTTGCAAAACCACATGGGGAAAGCTGTTTATTTCTTTTAAAGAAATATAGTGACATTGGATAGAATTCACCTTTCGGGGCATAAAACATGCAGAGGAGGACACGACAGATATTACTGCTCCTGCGTGAGAAGCAGCGTGCACACATAGAGCCTCGCGGGGGGAACCCTGTGCTGGTGCCATCCACCTGCCGCATCCTTCTCAAGATCTGCTCCATGGGAAACGCCAGCAAGGGGCAGGCCTTCTCCTGGCACTTGGCACCAGGACGAAGTCACTTGGAGGACTGTTGTGCCAGAGGGTAATATCACCTCGGATCCAAAGACATTGCATTGCTACTTCTTTTTACCTCATCATCCAGAAACTTCTGGTTTGGGAGGGGAAAAAAAAAAAGGAACAAAAAAACCCCAAAACTCCCCAAGCGTCTCACTGTTCCTCCAGAAAGTACATAAGCCCACCTCTCTCCAGCCTAAAATGAGAGGAATGACAACAGCAAACATGGAAGTGTCACAGTTCACATAGTGGGAGAGCAGGTTCCTCTTGTTTGAGGTTTGTGAAAAGTCTGTGTCAGTCTGTATCAAAGATCAGTACCAAATATCAGGAGATGAGGCTTAGCTCCTGCTGGATTTAGCATCGTCAGAGGATTTGGCCTGTTCTAGTCAACTGTGAAAGCAAAGCTTGCCATTTTTTGTTTTGTTCTCAATCTGAGAGAGAGATGGGAAAAAAAAAATTCCAGTGTGGTTTTATTAATATCATCACAGGAAATATCTTTCATCTTGCAGGAAAAAAAAATGAAAAAGGCTTTCCCCTCTTCCCTAGACACTTAAAATTACTTTTCTTTTCCCTTTTCCAAGTGCTTCAAATTTTGACACTGTTTTTCTAATCTCTGGCCCCTTCCTGTGGCCCTCAGCAATATTCACTATTGTTTATCTAAGGCCTTCCTCACTCACCTGAGTGCATGATTTAAAGATTGAATTTCTTTCCCAGAAGTAGCCCTGTTTTATTTTTCTCCTGCAACTGGAAAGAAATTGCTTCAGAGAGGGCATGTGGCAGCTTGGATTGCAAAGGCTACCAGCATCTTCTCTCCCCAGCTCCACGCCATGTAGCCGGCGAGGCTGTTATTGCTACCAGTCTTTTCATTTCTGAAATTAAGCATGTAGGCAAAGGCAGCAGCTCATTTCATGGCTTTGCTGGAAAGCTAAGGAGCCAGGGACAGATATCCAAGCCTTTTTAGTTTGGCTGCAAATTGATTTTAGCTCTTGCTGTGGAGTTTGCAGCTGGCCTTTGGCATCTAGAATAGCATTTGCTGAGGAGAATCCAGGAAAAAATTAAGGCCTGTATAAACCTTGCTTTGGACCCTCTCTTTGCAGCAGTGATTTTTTCTTCCAGAGAAGGAAAAGGAAGGGAGGGAGGTTGGCTTCTTAGCCCTCTTGGCACTTCTTGCAAATCTCCTTGCAAGCATTTCAGCTCCATGCAGTAGCCCTTTTGGGGTATGTATACTCTTAGCCTTGCTTTAGAACTGGAGATGTCAAAGCTGCCTAGAGGTGATAAAACAGATACAGCATAAATGCCTTTATTCATGGTTTGACACTTGCAGGGCACCTAAAGTCCTTACTTTTGACGGTTTCAGACCTCAGAAGACCTATGGAGGTTTCTGAGTTTAAGCACTCTAGTCTGAAAATTGTGTCCGAAGAGACTTGACAAAAGTGGCACTACCATGTCCTTGGTGAAAGCAGACACAGAGCCAGGAGCCCCGCACCCTAGAGCCCTCCCTTAACCATTAGTTAAACACTAGGAGACAGTCACCTTCACCCTGGTGGCTGCAGGTTCCTGGGCCATGTGGAAGGCACTGGCAAGTGTTGTGTAATCTAGGAGGGAGCTCTGGATTCTTCTGGTTTGTATAGAATAACAACGGTCTTTCAAGCCTGGTCTGTCAAGCTAAAACTGAATTCCTTCTGGAAAAAAAAAAAAAAAAGGGAGGAGTAATATGCTTGCTTAATTCTCTTGAAAGCTGTTTTATATATGTATTTTTTTAACAATAGGGTAAGGATTTTTCCTTCTCTCCATACCCCTTGATTAGTGTGGATTATAAAGACATACTGATTATCTACATGGAATTGCTTCAAGAATTATCAGAGGTGATGTTAAATTGATTCATCTAGCAAAGCTTTTCTTGCAATTAGATTCATCGCCTTTCCAATCACCCAAGAACTTTCTCACTCATTTCTGGGGTAGAAGAGGAATCACCAGAATGTTGTTATGATGGAGGAAATTTCACCCCTTTCCAAAGGAGTCTATTTCAGAAATAGAAAGCCACAATTCAGTGCTGAGTCTCTGCAGATGAGAAATCACTGCTGTCAGTGTCACAGCTCGCAGAGTGTCAGAAAAAGAAAGAAGTGCCAGCTGCAAGTCAAAGTTGTAGAACGTAGCAAAAGTTATGCTTTGACAAAGTTGATTAAGACATCCTAGTGCAGCTCTCATCCTTTTATCTTGAGAGGGGTTTTTTACCGGTGGTATGTTTTTTGGGGACCGTTTTTTTTTTTTTTTTTTTTTTTTAAGAGGAGTTTCATAGAGTACTCTTCATAGAGTAACCTTCACTTCCAAGACCCTGGTGGGCCAGTCTCTGGACTTGCTGGAGCACTCTCTGTAACACTGCCTTGCTGCTTCACACATCTGGACCAGACTTTGATGTGTTTGACACATCACAGAATCACAGAATCACAGAATGGTTGAGGTTGGAAGGGACCTCTACAGATCATCTAGTCCAACCCCTGCTCCAGCAGGGACACTCAGAGCACGTGGCACAGGGGGGCATCCAGGTGGGTTTGAAGATCTCCAGAGAAGGAAACTCCACAGCCTCTCTGGGCAGCCTGTTCCAGTGCTCTGTCACCCTCACAGGAAATAAATTCTTCCTCATAGCCACATTGGCTTGTGACTCAGGAGATTTCTGTGTTGTTCCCAGGAGAGTAATATGCAATCAATTTTTTCTTTCATTCTTCGTTGATGGAAATGACTTTGATTTCATAGGAGCTCTGCTAATTTACACCAGCAGAAGGTCTGCCTTGGAAATCTTACTTCACTGTTCTTCGCTTGTGCGGGTGAAGTCTTACTGAAAGCAGAGATGAGGGTGACTCGTAGCCTTAGTAAGAGTGGATTTCTTGTGAGATGCCTCCCTCCAAAGGAGAAGAGCAAGCTGTTTTGCCACCAGCCCATGCTGTGTGTCTCATGTATAAAGCAGGGCCTGATAGAGTGAGTTACTTATCAGCTGCAATGAAAGAAGAGGAAGAGCAGCAGAAGCAGTAGGAGGGAATCTTCACAACAGTTTTAAAGGAAACATGTTTGAAATATAATGAAAGGTCTCATTGGACTGTTAAAAAAAAAGGAGGGAGAGAAACCAGCAACCTACCCTGGCTGTGGCATTGTCTTGTTAGAAGAGTGTCACTGAATTTGGCTGAAGGAAGCGTCTCCCACACACCTCCCCTCGCACAAGCGTGACTGCCACAGCGCCCGGAGCGCTGTCCTGGATCTGTGGCACGCATGGAGAACGGGAAGGGGGAACCACCAAGCAGGTTTTATGGGGGAACGGAGGAGGCCGTTGCCAAGGCAGGGTCAATTGCCATGACGACAGCAACTTCCCCAGGACCTTCCCCTTCGCTGGGAGAAGGGCCCCCCCTGCTTGTGTCCTCCTCCCCTCACTGCATGTGTTGTGTTAATCTGATTTGTTCAGCTCAGTGGCTAAACAAATAACTGCAAACTTGGTGCTTATTCAGATGCATGGTGAAAGGGGGCAGCTGTCCGAAATGATATTTGCTTGGTTGTCTGCTGAGACACAAGTTGTGCAAGAAAGGGCAAGGGCTGAGATTGGAACAGGCAGGGAGCAAGGTGAGATAAAAAGAAGGAGCTCCCTAAGTGGCAGCCGATTTTGCTGTGTCCTGATGGCGTTTGGCAGACTGGGCTGAGCATGGTTAGTCATTGGAGTTTGCCATGGAAGGCCTCTAGAATCATAGAATCATTTTGATTGGAAAAGACCTTCAAGATTACCGAGTCCAACCATACAAGACATCTACCAAAGTCCCTTTCGTGTCCCAAAGTGACAAAAATGCTAGGTCTTCAGTCCCAGAACAAGATGTTATTCTAAGGAAAAATCTGGGCCTCCGTACAACTTCATGCCTGACCCAATAAAGTGTTTTGGCCTTTGCAGCTTATCACCTGGCTTTTCTGGTCCATTAATTCTCTTTAGGTGATTTTTCAGTTCTCAGAAATCCTCAGGGATGCTCTGTCTGCCACAGTTAATTCTGGGAATTTCCTGAAATTGGAAGGAAGGGAAGTTGAAAGGAATAGGAAATTTCCTGCTATAAAGTACTCTTTACCTTGAATATCTAGAGAAGATACACTCAGACTCAGCCCAGGAAATCAGAAGTGACCAGCTGGAGTCCAGCCTGCAACAAGTCCATATAGTCTGTGGTCACAGGGCCTCCCCTACGTATGTTTTTTATAGTGTGTTCCTGTTGTCTTCTGAAGATCAGCAGCAAATTCCTGCTAGGGAGCAAGTCCAGGAGAGGATTTGGGAGCAGTGGCTGGTGGGGAGCCGGGAAACTGCACGTACACATTAAGTTTGTCTTGTCTATAGGTGATTAAGGATGTAGGATACTTCTATGCTGTGTGTCCTAGACCACACACCTTTTCCTTTCACTCATGGTTTGAATACCCATGGTGTGTACAGGGTGCCTCTCATCCCTCACGGTCAGTTCTCTCTCAGTGTTTATTTAATCTCTCATCTCTCGCAGTTAGTATTTATTTAATGCCAGGACTTTCATAGAACATGGAATTTTCAGGAATATGAATTTCCTCCTTGCTTTCTGTACTATCACTTCTCTTCTTTATGGGTTTACAGTTGGACTTGATAATCTTGAAGGTTCTTTCCAACCATAATGATTCTATAATTCTCTTGTCTAACCTGACTGAGGAGCCAGAATCGTAACCTCCTCCGTGTTCAGGCTTACCAGGTGTGCTGTTGAGCAGGGCAGCCTGAGGGAGAGGGCTCAGCAAAGCCCCTCTTGGCATCGTGAGAGATCTACTCAACACCCTCAGCTTTCCTCCCTTCCACTTTCTGCGCATCTGTTTCTCCTCCTGGCTATGTCTGCTTGGCAGTTTGAGCCACACACAGTTTGCAGCCGGGGCTGTTTGCAGAGGATGTGCCCCATCAGGTGTTGCAACATCGCATTACTGCACTGTGAGCAGTAAAAAACAGATCCAGCCCTGCAAAATGCTGAATATCAGTACTGTTGAGATCTGTAAGCAAGGTTTCCTTAATTTCCTTAATGTGAACCCTTGTCCCATTTAAAATTCTGTCTTGTTAGTAACAGTGCACGTGTAGGTAAGATTCGCTGCCTCTCTGAGGACTAGCATGGCCATACAGTTACATTAGTCTAATATTTTAACACAAAAATCATCTCCCCTGTGTCATTTTTGAGTGAAATTATCAGGCTGCAAAGCTTTTGCCTTTTTTTTTATTTTTAGCTGCTTGTGGTTTTTCCAGCTAGAATTGCAGCTGTGCTTGCTAGGATCCCACTATCTCTGGAGCTGGGTCCTATTCCTGTTTACAGGGGAAGAACCCTGAGCTGGTCCTTCAGCAGCCTATTGTTCCCCTCAGCTCTGCTTCGTGGTGCATTTCCATTTTCTCCTCTTCCAGTGTTTCTCCCCTGATGAAAGATTTGGGGAAAGATACAAAAATTTCCTCTACAAGGCTCCTGCTCTCTTTCTACCTTTGCAGCATGGGATGCTGTTGTCTCTGGCTTCATAAGGAAAGTGGTGACCAAAACATCAACATGCTAATCTCAGAGCCCCAGGCCATTTTTCTTTCTGTTGCTAAAGAACACAGCTCCACTGACTTTGCCCTGAAGCTCTTATAGCAAGGACCTGAATTCTGATGCTCTCTTTCCTTCTCTCTCTCTCTCTCTCTCTCCCCCCTTTTTTTTCTGTCTTATTTTAAAATTATATTTATTTGAAATTGAATTTTAAAGGTTCAGTCCCTAAAGGCAGTGAGATGTAATTTCTGGTGGATATTAAAACTGTATAAAACTGCTCATATATCCCCCCATGAAGAACAGCTGGTACTCAGAGAGGGGGAGAGAGAAAGAGATTGACTAACCTCCTTGCCAGCTATGCAAAAAAGCAATAATAATAAATAAAAAGTTATTCTTTTCCTTTGAAAAAATAAAGCTGAAATTACACAAAGCATAAATGCTTGCTGTTGTAGATTATAAACAGGTACTCATTTGGAACAATTTAAAGTAGTACTGTTGATTTCAGTTCCATGACACTTTTATACTGGTGAGAGGCCTGGCTTCAAACTGATAAAGCAGTTATCAGTTATGGTCAGTTACTTGTTATTGTCCGAGTGTGCAAGGGACAGCCAAGAAAATGGGCACTCACTACGTTTTATATAAATGTGGAATAAAGTATATAATAAATGTATATTGCTATTGAAGATCCAGATTCTGATATTTGTATTTATCTTCAGTTTATCTTCTACAAGAAATAGAGAAATGAAAGGGTGGAGATAAAACTGTACAGGGTTAACCTACCTAGATGTAGCAACAAGGCTAAGAGGTATCTGTGCAGAGCCCCAGTGACAAAATAGACAAATAAAACAAGGCATGGCACCATTCAGAGCTGGAGGACTAAGATGCAGCTAGGTCAGTGGTGGGATTCATCTTATCTACCTTCAGGTCTGTACTGTTTCTTTTTCCACAGATCAGCATCTTTCATGGCAAATGGAGAACTAGTCAAGACTTTAGGGCTTGACTTGTGCTATCTTCAAGCAGATGCCAGATTCAGAGAGGTGAATTGCACCCCAGACTCACAGGGCCCTTGCCTGGATCCCTGGGGCTGTGAGGAGGACTGTGGAAGAGACCTGCTTAGGCTTTACGCTCTCAGCGCTGACAATCCGTCTAATGACATGGGCTGATGGAGCCAGTGACTTCTGTTTCACTGTGTCACTGTTTCTGCAGCAGAGACAAGAAATGAAACAAATTATCAGGTATTAGTCATTTGGGTGGTTGAAGAGTAGAGAAGAACGTTTCTGGTGTGGAGCAGTGGAGGTGGTATTCATCCTAGGCAGATGGATGACTTTGGCCCTTTTCCCAGCTTCTGCTGGTTCCCACCTGAACTGATGAGGTATAATTTGCAGGCAGGCCTTGGAAAAGCAGTGGGAAAACAACGGTGGCCTCTGCAGCCACATACCCCATTGGTCTAAGGGGAGAAACACCTCACCTGGATCAGGGGTCCATGAATGTGACTCAGAAAGGACAGATTCCTAGAGGGCTGTTCAGAGGGCTACTCACCTGATCAATACTTCATTAGGTGCAATTTGTAAATAACTGAGTGGAAAATATCCTTTCTTTCCTTGTAATCACTCCAACTAATCTGCCGATCCAGCGAACAGACAGCTTGCCAGGAAATCTCATAGAAGGAAGAGGTGAGGCCTCTTTCGCAAGTCCCACTCACAGACTTTGGATGCATTTTTGGTCCAGTAGGTGTTTCCTGAGCCACTCCTTCTTCTGTAGCCCTTGCCATGCCCTGACAAACTATTCCCAAACGGGTGTTCCGAGTACTGCGCATCTCTTTTTATGTAGTTCAGCTCCGAACTCTTATCAAGAGCCTTGTACATGTTTTGCAATCCACCCAGTGCAACTATGGGGGAGGTCTTAGCAGGTGGATGACTCAATTTTAGAGAAAGAACAGACTCTTTAGCATAGTGGATGAGGGTGTCTTCTGCCAGCAATCTACTCTGTGACCTTAGCTATGTCTCTTAGCTCCTCTGCGCCCCTCTCCCTTCCTTCATCTCTTTGAGCTATATGTTCTTGAGCAGCTCAGTGGGGGTTTAATCTCAGCTACCACTACTATCATGACACTGAAAATATGATCTGCCCTATATTACCCAGAAATAGTCTTTTCCTCCTCCATGTATGTATGCACTTCCTGTTAAAATATCAATATTCTGCAGAAAATCAACCATCTGTTTTCAGGCCAATTTTGTAGGGTTGCATAATTATAGGACAAAAGGGAGGGAAAATAAGGAAGTTCCAGATCTTGTTATCTTGTTTGGAGATTTGAGAGGGAAGTGCAGATGAAGATTTTGTACTTCAGTGCTGAAGACAACTGGTCACATGTTGGACAAGAGGGTACTAGTCACAGCTTAGCCCAGAGGAGAGTAATAGTGTCTTTTGAGGAAGATGCCTTTCTTGACATTTACGCTGTTACTTTTTTTCACTGCAAAAGCTCTATAGAAGAGCAGAGCCCATTTTTGGCACACTGGTGTTAGTGGCCCTGCAAGGAGGGATATCCTAGACCTTTTTCAAGCCTGCTGGAGAGCTGGTTTTCTTATCCATGTTGGAGGCCAGACTGGAGGTGCAAAGCAGTGTGAAATCCCATCTCCTATTCTCCACTACCAAACAGGCAAGACCTAACAGAACATAATGTGTATTTTTTTAAATATCTGTGTGTATTTCCATACACTTGAGTGTGTATATAGTGATCCAGATGAGGCCCTGTTTGCTCTTTCAGTTCTGGTCCCTTGACCCTCTTTTTCCCTTCTGTTGACCTATAAATACAAAACATTATTTAATTAGAATACATAGAGAAGAGACCACTTTCAACATCAACAATAATACTAATATCAACTCGCTTCTTTATTCCCTTTGTTTTCTCAGAGTAGTTAAACAGTAAATTAAGTCTGATTTAGCTTCTTGCAAGCAACCTTGCCACGATGCAGATCTCACAGTGACCCAAAGCAGCTCGCGTTGCTTGAACTCTGCAGCCCCCAGTAGAAAATGTTTAATTACCTTGATTTTGCCAAAAGCCGATCTGTTTATCCTGCAGTCCTTCGGGGTCTCTTGGACTCCCTCTGGTGGCTGATGTACCACAGTGAGAAAGGAAGGAAAATAAAAGAAGTTTGCTCGATGCGTTACATCTGGGTGCTGTTGGTGCTGCCGCTGTGTTTTGCATTAATCTGTGTTAGTGTTTCCTAGGGCTGTGTCACCCCTTCTCCCGCTAGCACTTCGCAGCTGGAACACTGCAAGGGTGCGATCAGCTCAAGGTATTTTAATGCCTGGTTAGTGGAAATAACAAACCGAATCTTCAAGTCCCGGTAGCATTAAAAAATAAAGAAATAAATGTCAACACACACACAAACACCCAGATGTTTCCATCGGTGCCTGGGGAAATCAGCTGGGTAGTAAAGCTTTAAGGACTCCAGGTTAGTCTTGCGCTATCTAAACGATCACTCACTGCTGTTGTCCACAGCATGGTACTCCATGACTCTGAAGTTTAAATCCCAAATGTTAATCCCAGCGTTACCCATGCACTCAAATGTGGGAATTTATCTTGGGACAGACAAATACATTTTTCTTCTTGTTTTCTTATTTTTATATTTCATTAAAGTTTCTGTGGGAAAACAAAAAAATAATGTGTTATTTACAGCACAGCTGTTCTGCTTTGTGTGGTATTTTTTCCTTCCTGGTTTTTAAGTCAGCTTTTTTTTTTTTCATTTGTCTTCTTGGTTGGTTGGTTTTGCTTTTCCTTCTGGTTGGTTTCACATGAAACTAGATCCAGGTTTCCATCGAACTCATCCTGCGCTGTGTGCGTGAGCCCAGATGTCAAAGAACCTGCCAGGCTCCCAAGTCAGCATGTGCAGAGAGAGATTTTAAATATTCTAGTGGTAATTTCCCTTCAAATCCTCAAATGTCACTTCAGTCTCAGCCATGATAGTGGCCTTTGCACACCCGAGAAACGAGCAATACTTGTACCTGATGTGGACACAGACACAGCACTGACTCTGCCATCCCATCCATGAGCACAGACGGTGCTCGGCACTCGCTGCCATGGCTGCTGCAGCACCTCAGCAGATCCTCTGCTTTTGAATTTGATATCGTTGTCTTGACACCCTCTTTGGTCAATGGATGGAGTGAGAGGCCTGTCGGTCTCTGAGACACCCTAAGACACAGGTCCCTAAGGCAGAGTCCAATAGGCAATATGTATTACCTGGGATGGGCTGACTGTCTCAAGTGGCAAAGCTTGAGATAGCTGCAGCTCTATATCTAGATGGGTGCTGATGGTCCTGTTTAGGAGAAAAAGTGACTCCTGCCTTTTGATTCAGGATGAATGTGAAGTATAAAATGCATTTTTTATGATCAAATCTTCTGGATAGTTGCAGAATTTGGCATTATATGATCCATCCTTGTTGACAATATGAGCATGTGTTGCTGTATGAGAGCACAGAGGAATGGACCTTCTCAGAGTGCAGCCCCCTTTAATAGTCCACTTAGCAAGTCTGTGATAGCACCTTAAGTGCTGAAGAGGGGTAAGAGCTGCTGGAAGGGGCTGTCATAGCTCCCCAGGGACTCCGTGTCAGGCCCCACACTAACTCACCCGATAACCGCGATATCCTTGGAACTTTTGATCTGTGCTGCAAGGGGGTTGTTAATCTGCTTTCCTTAAAGCAGATGTTGAAAGGTGCAGCTTTGGCATATTGACACCAGCATACAAATCTGACTGGAACAACCTGTGGCTTATTTGGTTACACTTGTGCAAATGTATTGCGATATGTTGCTTATAACCATAGAAAAATATGCAAATAAAGTTTACCTATAGTTTTGAATTAACTTTGTTATAATCAAAAGAACTTCCTGGAGGATATTGCAGGATATAGCGATGGCTCAACAGAGCTTGCAGTCCTGGTGCTGCAGTTTTATTGTGTTATTACAGGGAATACTGTTTTCCTTCATTAGGAGAGTTCCTGAAATAAGTCTCAATTAACGCAGCTCGGCCTCGCTCCATGGAAGTCAGAGCAGTGGCGCTGATTCATCCCCACTAAGAATGCAGTTTGCCAACCGCATGGAAGATGACTCGGTAGGGACCCCATCCTGAGGCTTCTGAAGAGTCTTTCCATTGACTTCAGCGTGCTTGAATCAGGTCCTTGTTAGGGTGGTAAATAAGGCTGGAAACACTCATCCAGGGCAAGTGCTTTGGGTGAGCAGGAGTATGTTCAAGATGGAGGGGCAGAGGGAGGTTGGAAAGAGGGTTGAGGTTGGTGTCCTCGATTACTGATGCTGATGATCCAGTGCCCCTTTCTGCTATCACAGCAAACTCTGCAAAGGGGTGTCTCCTCTCAAAGAGAACAACCTCCCTCCGGTCAAGGAAAATAGCGGTGGAGGGAGGGCACGGAGTGCGTTTTTTGTTTGTAATCTCTAGCTAGAAAAAGACGTTTCTGTGGAACACAGGGCGAACAATTAAAGTGTTGGAGTCAGCTGGAAAGCTGCTTGCAGCGGTCGCTGGTAGCTGGCCAGTTGGTGGGTTGCTAATCGCCTGCGCAGCAGAGGGTTTACCCAGCGCAGGGCTCCCTCCCTCCCTCCCGGCGGCAGGGCCGGAGAACGAGCCCAGCTCCCTCTCCCCAGGATCTGCATAACAATTGTCCAGATATATGGAAATACCCAAATTGCACATGCAGATGCAATCCCTGGGAGCAGGCCTGGGGAGCATGGGAAGCCGTACGGAGCAGCCACCCTCTCCGCCCCACTGTCTGCTACACGGCAGACCTTGCCTGGTGAATTTTAAAGCATCTGCTGCCTTTGGAGAGGGAGACGTGAGGGGATTATTTTTCCCCATTTTCCTTTGCTTTTGGTTTCTCTTGAAGGCAGTGAAAAAGGTTTGCCTGGATACTCACAGAAGAGACATTCCCAGGGGACTTTCCCCATGACACATGCCGTGTGTGAGGTGGCTTTACACACCTCCCTGTTAGTGCAATGCAAGGCATCTCCTTGGCGGCCGAGGCTAAATCAAGAATAAGGGACCCAGTCTTTTCCTGTGTAGTTATCAGAAAGTAACCAGTAACTTTTTGGTGGGGATATTGAGTGATCCTTGGCTGTTCTGCCAAGTGAGGGGTATAGAGAATATGTCTTGTAGAAATTACTGAGTTAAATTGTACTGCTGGAGAGGAAAAGCAGATCATCAAAACGGTCAGTTCTGACTTGTAACGCCAGGGACCCACAGGCACGTGGACATTAGACATGTAAGATCACAGCATATTCGCTGTGCAAGGCTCTTAGGATCATTCTTTACCAGGTTTTGTCTGTGCATTTTTTTGCATCTTTATTTTAATCTGAGTTTCAAGTGATCCCTCTATCCCTTCTCTTTCAAGTCTTCAAAAAAGCTTACAATTCCTCCAGTATAAATACAAGCCCTGCAGTCTGGTCAAACTTCACTGGAAATATTTGTCTATCTTTAACACATATGGCTTCACTCCCAGCCTCTAAGACACCCTCTTCTCCCCCACAATAAGTGAGATTGTCACAGCCTTAAACCGTCTAGCATGTATTTCATTGCTGCTTGCATTACAGAGAGAATTACAAAGGTCTTTAGATACCTTTAGGATGAATGTCAGTGGTAATTCAGGCATGCAATTCACACAGGCTCCAAGCAGGATATTTGGAAGTATTTAATTGTGTCTTCGGAGAACTGCTCATTTGCATGTATCCCATCCACTCCCACCTGAAGCAGCATTTCCTAGCACGGGCCAACTTTTCCTGCCCCTGTAAGTTGTGTTCGAGTGCCAAGAGCCCCAGACCACACAACTCCTCTGAGAGTTTGGGTGAACAGAAACCAGAGAAACGGAAGAGTCAGTCCCTTCCAAGGATCCCTCTGCACTGGTTCAGGACAAAGCACAGCCCAGAGGTTGTTTCAGGCAAGCTGGTCTCAGCTTGGCCCCTTGGCAGGGAATGTGGGGATGTCCCACCATAGGGCTCTTGAGCTGTTCATGGCTCTCAAGCAATAAAGAGAAGGTACATCTGAAGCCAGACTGCTTTTTGCCCACACCCAAGCCTGTTTCAGAGACCTGGGGGAAAAATAAATTGACCTTTAATACATCTTGGAAGAGCG
>NW_010580865.1:49980-66127 GCF_000705375.1 Tinamus guttatus | reverse complement strand
CAAGAGCAGGCAGCAAAAACAAAAGGGAAATCTTCAAAACCACAATGTCAGCTGCCTGTGTCAGCGTGGGTTGAGAGGACGATCACAGCGCGCTCGTCTCCCAGTAGGCAAAGGGGACGGTATTTCAATAAATTTACATACTACAGAAGAGCCTGTAAGCGGTTGCTTTGGGGAGCTCTCTGCTGAGCTGCCGTGGGGACACCGAGCCCTTGACTTGCTCAGCAATGGTTTGATGCCACCTGCTCTCACACACTCGTCCTCTCCCTATCCTTCGCGTTTCCAGACCTGTATCCGTTGTTTGCTTCGTGGTGTGGTTTTGTTTTCTCCTGCTTTGGAAGGAAGATTGATCTAGAAAAGCTGGCCGTGGCTTACTCAGAAAGGAGTGCTGTGCTAGCCCTGCTCTGCGCAGCTCCAGAGCGGCCTTTGCGCCGAGGCCCTGCTTGGGCCTTACTTGGAAACCAGGATCTGTGTTGAGTGTCTCTTCCATCTCAAGGCCTTTAGTGTTTTCCTTCTCTTCTGACTAAATCCAGTGGAAATATTCTACCTAGACAAACAATCCGTAGAAAATACAGGGTTTTACTGAAAACAGCACGTCATGTGTTCATTTAACTTTTCATGAACATTATATATAATTTTTTTTGTGAAACACTTTAGGCAACTACTTTTTATTTCTTTTTTTCAGTACAGACTGTATCCTTTCTTTTTTTTTCAGAAGTAGAAATCTTTATTAGTCTTTTGTACATTTACACATTTCTGAATTGGGTATTCCCACAGAACGTGAGGGGTATTTTTTGGTTTTGGGGTTTTCTTGTGGTCTTTTTCTTTTTTTTTTTTTTAAGTGGCTTTGAGAGATGGGGCAGCTGTAGAAATGGCAGAATTTCCTGTGTTTCCATTTTCTGAGTGCTTGCACTGCTCTTGAAAGGTTAATTCCACGAAGAGCTTTGCTGGACTGATGGTTGGCCTAAATCCCAGTGCCGAGCCGCGTGGAAGAGGGGCTCTCTTCCAGATGGCTGCGGTTGCTTCTTGGAGGGGGCCAGTGCAGCTCCCAGAGCTACCGCAGTCAACACTTCTAGGTAGCTCAGCAATGACCATGACTATGCAGACTGCTGAAGGGGAAGTGACCTTTCAGTATAGGACAGTCCTTCTCTGGGTTGTTACGCGCACCAGTTGATGTCATGCAAAAGCCATCCTGGCACACTTAAGCAAACAAAGAGAACTTTCAACTTCCTTGGAATTTAGTGCCAGGAGAAGAAGGTTGGCTTGAGGAACATAAGGAGAGAGGAGCTAGTCACCATTTCATACGCCCAGCATGAAAGAGGTGGCTTCAAACTCCCTCTTACTCACGGCTTCCCATGTGGCAAGTCAATTAGCCTCTTGGTGGCTCGCTTCCCAGTCCGTAACACAAGGATATAGCACGCAGAAGAGAGCAGGGAAACCGAAGCGCGTGAAGACTTCAGAGACACGCAGCTGCCATGGGGAAGGGGAGCACGCACATTGCTGAGATGGGGCAGAATAGGGGTGAAAAAGAACTAGGTGAAACCCACCATCAGGCAGAAGGAGTGACCTGCTGCTCCGGCGTTTCCACATCTCCAAGAAATTTGTCACCCACACCATCCATGCGAGGCTGAGGCCCAGAGCAGGAGGCTCTGAGACGGGTCGTTTTAACACTTTGTGACAGAGGAACATTCATGTAACGCAGAGAGGGCAGAGCCGCGTGGCTGCACTCAGAAAGCAACGCCGTAATCTATTATGGGGCCCGGGCCCCTGTTGATCAATACGGTAAAGTCAATAATAGCTTTTGATTCCGGCATATTAGGCTGACTGTCAGATTCATGTTTATTGGAAGTTTTTACAAATAAGTCAAGCATATGACTTGAAGAAAAGTGAATATGGAATCGAAATTCCAGGTGGAAGGCTAATTCTTTTTCCTAGGCTTCTGTTTAAAGAGCAGCATATTTTTGTAAGGGAGAGGGGAAGACATTCTATCTATGTGCTGAAATGCAAATAAAATCCATTAAACATTTTTGATTTTAAGTTAAGGAGGATGGAAAGAATCAGAGTTAAACTCATAATTAACTGATGCCTTGTGATATATTTGATTTTTTCCTGAAATTTCCATCTCTTTATGTCACCTGATTCTATTAGAATATCAAATTACTTGAAAAGGAAGAGAACCAAAAATATTATAGGTATTTAAATTACATTGAAGGACTCTGATAATTTTGACCTTTTTTCCCCTAAATCTTCAGAAAGCAGGAGACCATTATATGAAAAATAATAGGAATATAAGAAAACATGTTATAAATAAGAAATCTAAAATCCTTCTTAGATCCACATTGTGATTTTCTGTCTGTTAAGGTTAAAATAATGGACTTACTTAAAAATTTTATACTGAAAAAAAAATACTAAGATGCTAGTTATATAAATACTTCAGGCATTATAGATACTGATGGAGAAAACTGGAAGCACCAAGATAGAAACACAGGGCTGCCTGAATTTAATCTCTCTGTCTTTTTGAATCAAGCACATCCCAAAATACTTCCTAGAGTTAAAAAGCAAGACAGGTACAGAGCCAGTGAATTAAAGAGAAAGGGGAATTAAAGCATGTAAGGAAAGAAAAAAAAATGGTATAATAGCAATTAATTGGGGCAGATGAGAAAAAAAAAACAGCAAGTTTTGCCTGACATCAAGAGTATGCATAGACTATATATATTTATATGTATAGTGGAAAGATTGTTTTGGAAATACACCCAAAAGGCCTGTCCTGGATGAAACCAGAGTGAACTGAGGCATGTAAGGTTTGTGCGACTGGCTGGGAAATCCATATAGCAGCATTTTGATTTTAGTTCTTTTTTTTTTTTTTTTTTAATAATCAACAAAGCTCAGCATAATAAAATCTCTCCAATAAAGGAGAAACAGCTTTTGAATGAACAAGGAGGCTAGCAGACCTGTTGGAGATTTGGTGAGGCTGTGCGTCACTGTGCTAAAGTTCAGCCCCAAAGGAATATATAAGAGTTACTTGTGTCCTTATCTGAGTCTCCTCTGAGATGTTAGTACATCCGATGCATTTTAAAATTTGATGGATTTTTTTGTGGGCCTTATCTTCTTTGTTCCGCTGGCGCTTTGCCCTTCTGCTTTGTTTTCATCGTTGCTTCGGATCAGTTTTGTATAATATTACTAGGACAGAGTGTGTAGGCTACCTTGCTAGGTGATGACCTAGCAAGAGTGGCACAAGGACAATTACAGGGACAAGAGCCTAACAAGAGTTGCAGAATGAACAGCTTTATGATAATTTATGAATACGCACAGAGGCTTGAAAAATCACGGCTGCGGTATTGTATCCATGCTTTCAGCATGTAATCCACTAGATTCAGTCATTTCGATATGATCTGATGGGAATGGAGCTTGAATGACATCCCACAAAATACCCAAGGAAACCAAGATACACTCTCCCTTTGTGCTAAATAGGGTATTAGTCAAGGCTCTTTTGCTGTACAAAGAGTAGTATTTTCAGGCTGTCCACTCTTCACTCATTCTTATGACAGATTGGTAGACTAGTAGTGGCTGAAATCTGAGGCTTTTCTGCAACTTTTTGCTTCTGAAAGTTTCAGGATGTACAAAGCTTCAGAATGTACAAAGCATCTGAAAGCTTCAGAAACAAAAACTTAACAAGTTTTCTAAGCTGCTGATTGCAGGAGAATACAAGCAGAAGAAAGATCACTGTATAATTGCTGATTTTGATATACCTTTCCCAAATATTTGTTACAACTTACTGTCAGAAAGTGGTTACTTTTAATCTGACCTGGGACGACAGTTTTACATTGCCATTACTAGCATTAATCCAACGTCACCCACTCAATCCCCATACACTTTGTTACCTGATCTTCAGTTCTTACCTGCAAGATACCCAAGGTTGGGGGCACTGCAAAGAAAATTCCCCTTTCACTTGCAGTGCACTCCTGAAGAAGTATCCTTAAATCCGACCCAATCTACCAGATTTGTCCTTCATTCTCCTTTAAACATTGCCCTATTCTCTGCTCCAAAGCTGAGATTTTTGCTGGTTGAAACTCAAGTGATGGACAGGATGGTGGTCAATCCGTCAACTGAGCAGTACACAGAGGCTGGAACAGCATTGCAGCACATACTGTTTTCAGTCGCATGTTGTCATCATAGCAATCTTTACCAAAGCATAATTTCTTTTCCTTTAAGGAAAACAGAGAAATATGTTATTTTTCAGGCTGCCAAAAACATGTACTGAAGACAGGGAAGGGAACACATTCATAACCTTGCGATCTTTACTAGGGTACAACAAATATTTTCATGCTGGAAGAAGAGTTTGTATCTAACCCTATTGCTGAAGCTAGAACAGGATGTTTTCAAGCGCCTACCTTCGAGATTCAACTGTGCTCTGTAAAATCAGGGTTATTTTGTGATTCAAACAGAAGTGATATCAACATTTGAAGTACACATATGAACTCCAAGGCAAATCTTTCCTGTTTGAGACTTTCAAAGGGATAAACAGAAATAGTCGAGGTGCTACACCACTCTGTAAAGCAAGATTTGGGCTTTTAAAATTTGTTTTAGTTCCAATACTTTTCAACCTTATGTGGAGAGAAAGCAGAAGGAACACAAGTTTTTAAATAGTTGATGCTTTTGGTAAGTGATTGCCTTACGTTCATATGCCCTTTCTTTCTTTCTTTCTTCCTTTCCTCTGACTTTACACCCTTCTACATGGAGAATGGGTTTTTTACAGCATTTTGGTTGTCTTCAGCATGAAACACACTCTGTTTGAGGTCCCCAACTATCAGCCTCTGGGCAGGAATGAGAGAGTCCTTCTTAGTGGTAACTAACTCTCTATATAATGAGCCCCTTGCAAATTCTCCTTGCATACTTACCGACACCCCTGCAGTTACTTAAATGGGCATTATTGGTCACTGAGTCCCAAGGTCATCCAAGAGAATGGGGTTGTTAAAAATAGGAATGAGGGTTCAAGGCACAGGGTCAAGAGAGATTAATTGAAAAATCTTCCACAGGCCTGACATCATCTGTGCCATGGCAGTGCCCAGACACCTCCAGCTGCTGTTGGGTTCCCTGCGAATGTAAATGAATGGCTTCCTTTGTGGCAGATGGGTGGTTTCCAGGCTGGGCTGGTGATTTTCTTTCTCTTCTGTTCCTTTTTCTTTTTTTTTTTTATCCTCTATTCCAGTCTGTCTTCTTCAGAAATCATTCTCTGAGTGTCCATTACTCTTCCTTTCTGTTTTGTCCTCAGCTGCAACCTTTGAACTTGTTGGTCATTTTCAATTAAATATTAAGTTGTGAGTAGCTCTGTGAAACTAGGCATCCAGGCAGAGGAAATGGAGTTTATTTAACTACTCCAATGTGTGAAAAGGATCCCTTAGTAGTTGGTGGAAAGTGCGCACTGTTGCTCAGCCTTGAAACAAAAATTCACAAGAAAACAAATTGCATTACTTCCCTTGTAGACATAGAATTACTCCTTTCTGGTGAGTGTGCGTGTGTTATTCTACAGAGAAAATAAAGCTTGTTGCCTTACAGAGTCAATAAATCTACTTGTTTTTTCATCAGGACCCATCTTATTCCTATTCTGTCTCAGCTCGAGCAAGTTATGGCAAAAAAATGGGCTCTCAGGCGAGTTTCCATAGGTCAGTAAGGGTCCCACATATTGAAATAACCAGCAGCCCAAGTGAGGAAATACAATCAAACTCCAGGGGCTTTCAGGAGTGTCACTTCCACAGAGGAGCCCAACTGGAGGTGCATTGCGGAACATGTATAATGAATAGGTATCTGACCTAATTGCCTAAACTTCATACACAAGTCAGTGGAGAGAAACAGGCAATTCCAGAGAGTGATTCTCCTGACATCTACATTTGGATGAAATGGATCATGCTCTAGAATTGACTATTTCTTTTTGTGGGCTGTGAAGGTGACCTAGATAACTATCTCAGATGTAAATGCCAATACTGTAGATGACTAAATTCGTCCTGATGAATCTACTCCCAGAGTTCTGATGAAGATATGCCAGTACTGAATTGCTTATGGGTATTTATGCTTTAGAAGTGCCTGAGATCAGGGACTAACCTGTCAAGAGCAAAACCCCTCCCAAAGTTGTTCTTGTGTGAAGAAAAGACAAACAAAAGAACATGTCCTTTCAACAAAAGTGGGTTAAATTATGTCCTATCCAATGTCACTTTGAGAAATTGGGGCAGAACTGGTAAGTAGATCCAAGTATCCTGAATTTTACTTTAGTACCTTAGCTTCAAAATCAGCCATTTTCTGTAGTTTGGTGCATCTTATTTTAAGAGTTGTGCAAATACAATTTGGAGTCAGAATCAGTTTAATTTAAGGCTACTCACAATTGGGCAGATTTTAGAAAATGATAGCTTTAAAAGGTGCTGAATTTGTTGAGGGCTTTTACGGGGCAGAACTCCCATTACATCACACTGAATTCCAGGCTCCTGTCTAATTATGTTAGAGAGCTGAAACCTGTAGTCCTGGCTTCTAGCAGTCACCCCCTTCTGTTCTGATCTGCTGTGGAAGATCACAGTCTTCCTTCCTTCCTTTTCCTTCCTTCCTTTTCCTTCCTTCCTTCCTTCCTTCCTTCCTTCCTTCCTTCCTTCCTTCCTTCCTTCCTTCCTTCCTTCCTTCCTTTTTCCTTCCTTCCTTCCTTTTTCCTTCCTTCCTTCTTTCCTTCTTTCCTTCCTTTTCCTTTAAAGAAAAAAATATTATTAGGCTTTGAGGGCCTAAAATGTTGCTGCCTGCACATCGCTAAAAATAATATAAATCAGTGCCGAGGGACCACTTGTATTTTGGCTGCATGAGGAAGTTTAGCAGCAAAAGAAAAAGGGGAAAACTCATCAGCACATAGATCTCAAAAACTAGGATGCTGTGTCTGCAGCCTCTCTGAAAGTTCAGAATCCTATTAAAAAGTTTATTTTTTCTTTTCTTTGCCCTTTTTTCCCTGGTAAACTACTCTGCCTTAACACAGCTCTCATTCATGCTTTTCACTAGGCTTCTAATATAGCAAATAGGACCATTATTCTGAATGCTTCTCTAGAAATAGGTAACTCTAGGAATGGATGGCTAGGATTTATATTCCTTGAACTGTTGTTCTCACCAGGCACATTTTACAATTTCAGCATATAGAAGGCAGTGGCACATGAACGAGCAAGAGGTGTGTGGGGTGCCCAGTTGTGGGAATCGTCATCTAACGAGGAATACGAAAAAGGCATTATAGGAAAAGGCCTATAGGGAAAAGGTGAAAAGAAGCAAGGGAAGTCAGCACCATCAGGATATGAAGTGTTAAACAGAGTTCTTTAGTTTCAGACTTGGCCTCTTCAACTCTGCAGTTTATCCATAGCTTACAGGACCCCTGAAATTCATCTGGAAGAACTGAGAAGCTCTTGTAGGTATTTTCTTTTGAGTAGTATTTGTAAACACACATTTTAAACTTTATGCTACTAATGTTTTTCTTGATGAGATGCTTGCTGAGGCAGCAGAGAGTTTAAAGAGTTTGAAATACTCCTCTGTCAAAGTCCAACATCCTCAGATTTAATTATTGACATTCAGGGTCAAATTCAACTCCCTGCACCTCCATGGTCAGGATTTATCAGAGGCAACTGTTGAACCAAGTCATCATAACTGCCATGCCAACTAAATCCAGAAAAGAAAACATTTAGCTTCTGCACACTCATCTAGCCACCAAAGCACAGAAAATGCTCTCTCACACATGAGTTGGAGATGTACAGACAGTGATACTGATAAGCTAAACAATTCCCCAAGGTCAGATAGCCAAAAAGTGGAAGGAGCAAGAACAATACGCAGGTTCTCCTGACTCCTCATCCTCCCTTTTACCTACAAAATAGATGTACTGACTTGATTTAGAGAGCAAAGCCCCTTGGAGAAGTTCTCAGGGCTGTCTTAGAGAAGGAAACCACACTTTCTGAATATCTTTCTCATGGCTCCTTAAACATCCCCCCTTCATTTTTTTTATTCAAACACACAGACTGTAAATCTTTTTAAGTAACATGATAATGACTGACAGAATGGTTATGATGTCACTAAAATGAGCAATATATAACCAACCTAGTGTATTAGTGGGAATGTACAAGAAAGGGATATAGCAGAAGAGAGCAGGAGAAAAAGTGCTCAAAGTTAAATACGGATGTTTATTAGCTCCCTGCTCAAAAGCACTTCTTGAAAGATAGCTGATCCGTTCCCTTGCAGTTCTGCTGCCCCTCCACCTTCCATTGCTGATGTAAGAGAAGTTTAATTTTGATAGCAGAAGTATTTCCCCCCACCTCCCGTTCGGTTTACACTAGGGACCTACACTGCCTGATCTGTTTCACTGACATAGCACAATGGAGATGCTGCTAAGAGATATTAAAGTCGGGTATTATCAGCTCAGTAGCGTAATATTATTTCCATCTCATCCTCAATAGATTGCCCCTGTAGTGACAGGCTGCCAAAGTGAAATGAATGAATGAACCTGGAGAGGTTCACTGCACGCTGAGCACAGGAAATGAAATAAATAAAGGGGAGAGAGAGACAATGTCAAGTAGGAACAGGGACATGGCATTCGGGCAGATTGCCTTCTCCCTTCTGCTGGAGATTGATGTGGCAACTGCATGGGATGGGGTTTGTGGGTAGGGGTCCAGGGCAGGAGTTGAATTTCCCCCATGTCGTGGGGCTGGTCCTGTGCAATGGATGAATTATGAGAGAAAAGTGATGGGCCTGTTCCTGCTGTAATCCATCACTTGAAAATATGCTGATTTAGTTGGGAGGGAAACGAAACAAAATCCTAAACACAACCCCCAAACAGCTGCAGGATTACACCAATGTATTACAAGCACCTAGTCAACTGAATTTAAAGAATGGGATATTACCTAAAGTAGGGGATAAAGGTTGTTTATGCTACAGCTTTTTTTGTTCCTTGAACAACTTGCTTAACCCATTTTCTCTCCATTCTCTTTCTGCCAGTTGGGGATAAAATCCAGTCAAAATCCAGTGGTGAGGCTGTGAAATTTCTTACTGTTTGCCTGGGTCTTGAAAACATGGTGTAGCACAGCTTGCTTCTATAGATGTGTAGATTCTGCCTGGGCCAGACTCTTGGAGAGGGGCAGTTGTTGGTGAGGGAGAGGATAAGCAGGAGCGGCCGTGATAACTGGGGTTGGCTCAACCTGCTCCCTGGGCAAAAGGCATCACTCTGCCATGGAAATCCCTAAGCAATGCAGACTCTGGAATTGTTAGTCTGACTTTCAGGGAAATTAAGACTACCTGATCAATGTATGTGCCTATCCTTCAAAATAACTTTTGAACCTTCTGCTGATTTCAATTAAATTAAGCAGTGAGGCAAAAGGGCTCAAACATATTATGTTCTAAGATGAATTTTGGAGACAGGCAGATTGTTGAGGAAAAGGCACTATCGGAACTCTCATTGCCAGAAATGATAATTGACCTCACTCTTTAGTAGACATCAAAGCATCCACTCATGAGTAAGTCATTGGCAAATAGGCCTCATTAATTTGCAAAGCCTGGAATTACTTGCCCTGTTTAAGAACTAGGTTGCAGTATTGAGGAAGGAGCTTTACATTTGTGCCTGTCATAGTCATACTTAAGCTGACATGCACTACACAAAATCACCAGCATTAACGGTCAAAGTTTTGCTAGTGATCAGCCTCAAAGACAGCTGATTTTTGCGTCCATAGGTGTTCCCTCAAGGCTGGCTTTGCATATGTGCTTGATGATACATTTGTGATGGATCCAGGTTGAAGACTCCCACTTCAAAGCATTACCAACCTTTCCTTCTGCCCTCCTCTTCATCTCTTTTCACACAACTCCCACAGCCCATTCGAGAGAGCTGCCCCTGGTTCAGGTAGCTGCACACAGCCGGGATCAATGCAAACCAGTCCCATTTCCGTGTCATTTGCACAGTCCAGTCTGTTGTGCACCTGCTGTCCTCAGCTGGAGAAAGTCATCTATCTGTAGACCCCAGACTTGCTGCTACAACTGAAACCTGGCAGGAGTAACTCATTAAAGATGCATCTAGTGAAACTTGCACTCAGAGAGGTGCCAACTGGTGCTTCATCCATTCTCTACAGGTCTTGAACCTCATCAGCCAGGCAGGGAAACCAGCAGAGAAAGGACCCACTTACCTGATTAAGTCTTCATGAGCTGCGCTACAGGCTTCTGATAAAAAAAAAACCTTTTTCTTATAATCCACCCAAAACAAAGCAAATAAACAACAAATTGTTCAACTTTTTTTCTATATCTTTTCAACCTAGTTTCCTCTGAGACAATTCAGGTTTATATTGTTCATTTTTGTCACAGATGTAGAACTAGTAAATATCCCAGAGTGCTCCCCAGGTCTCCATGAGAAACTCATCTCTACCTCTTTTTCATTTGATTGCTGGAGACAGAGCAGAGATGATAACAAAACTGCTCTTGCTCTGTGACATGTGTATGATGATCCTGGGTGGGAAACAGCTGAGCTTCAGTGAGCAGTAAAATTTTATTTTGCCTTATGGTGATTTGTTAAGGTTGCTTTGGAATTCAGTATGTTTTGAAAGGGAAGAAAGCCTCCTTTTAAACATAAGTGTCTGCAGATGATGCACTAGCAGTCTGGTATGGGTGTTTTTATCTTTCCTGGTCAGCTAACACACTCTTCCTGTGGCAATTTAGGACTCCTTCTTAGAGCCTGATTTTGACCAGAGAAAAAGGATTCTAACAGATAACAGGTTTGAGAAGGTTTAGAGGCTAAGATATCTCTTACAGTTACCTGCCACCAGAAAAAGAAAACAAAAATCCTCCCACACAGCACAGATTGAACGCTTGTAGTTGACAGACCACTGGATTATTCCATTTCCTTAGATGATGGTAACATCTCTCTGCTCTTCCTCATTTGGTGAAGAAGGATTTGAACCTGTGCTCCAAAATGAGTCTCCCAATGGCACAGCTCTCATGCTCAGCCCCTCCAAGGGGAGGGCTTCGTTATTTATAGAAGATGGAACCTTTCCAGCTGTAGGGACTGACAGGGGAAGGTACATAGAATGCTAGACCCTCAGGCAAAAGCTCCTGTTTTGTCTGCTGCAAAGCCTGGCGCTCAGGCCTGCCATGTGAGTATCTCACCCTTCTGCCTCCTCAAGGTCTCTGACTGCCATCCATTTGCTCTGCAATGAATGAAAGCAAACGAGGCATCACAGACCAAATACAAAAATCCCAGGGGATTTAAAAACAAAACAATACCTGACTGATTTTAGACATTTGTGTTTTTCTTCTCTAAGTTATTGAAGGTGTGAAAGGAGGAACTGTTTGCTTTTTAATCAATCCTATTGACTGTGACAGAAAATTAAAAGTCTGCTGAATTCTGTACTGCAGACTTTAAAGTACATGCACACGTCATGCCTTAAAAAGTAAGGACTGGCTTTAATAGCTTAAACTTTTTTTTTTAATGTGTGATTGCACTCTTCAAAATCTGAAAGGATTTTTTTTTTCAAAAAGAAACAAATGGTTGCAACCATTTGTTAAATGTTCTAGATATTTTTCATAAGGTTAAAGGACAGATTCCAGTTGTTTGAACCTCTCATGTCTATGGAGATGTGCCAATGCGAGCTATTTTTGTGCTACTGGAGTTTGTCCTAGAATAAGAAAGACTAGAATAAGGCTCTGTAACTTTGTTCATTCTTGTTGCCTACTGCATTATTGATGCAGATCTGGGAAACTCTTAAGAAAGAAGCGAGGAGTTAAATAGGGAGGTATCAGTTCATTCTGTTTTCTTTCAGCCTGTCTTTCTGTCTAGGACTTTCAGCATCAGACACATACTTTCAAAGGGTTTCAGAGTTCTTTTCAAGGACACCGGGAGTTAAATAGGGAGGTATCAGTTCATTCTGTTTTCTTTCAGCCTGTCTTTCTGTCTAGGACTTTTCAGCATCAGACACATACTTTCAAAGGGTTTCAGAGCTCTTTTCAAGGACACCCTACCCACTGGATAATTAAAAAAAATACTACTACTATTCAGCACTTTTAGTAGACTTCTGGAGTCACAGTACTTCTAGGAAGTCGTTGGATAAATTGAATTATGTTCCATTCTGCAGACAAAGCAAATACATATTTTCACACTGACAGAACCAGCTAGAATCGGTGATACGCTGGTGCTTACTGAAGTACTTCTTTCTCCAGAGCCAAAATTCTTATAGGGCTTAGGAATCTCGGAAATGGAATTGCAGTCTTGATCCTAGTAAAGTGAGGTACCCCAGTAAAAGGCTAAATTCTCAAATTTCTCAGGGTCTGAAACAATCGAGTCTGATGCAAGTCAGAAAACGTCAGTGGAGAAGTAATAATAATACCTCTTCCTTCCCCCAGAACTCGCTATTCCATAGGAGCTCTTTGGGAAGGTGAGTGGGAAGGTGGTAGCCTGAACTCAGGTGGTTAAAAGCAGAGGCTGCTGCCAGTTGCTGATGGTCTGATGGGGCTGATGGGAACATTGGCTTGAGGCTCTGCCCTCGCTGTGTTCATTAGCATTCACACCACTCACTGGCCACCCCCTTGCACCAAAGACATTTTCTGAGCTTGCTAATTTTCATGAAAGCAAGTGGGGTCACTTTTCACCTTTTTTCCTCATCTTGACAAGGCCTGTCCCCTAGAGAGCTGAGAAGAAAGGCGCTTTCTTGTTGTCATCTGTGCAATTATCAGCTTTGAACACGATGGCAATTTGTTGTTGTTGTTGATTTCCTTTGTTATGCAAATTCACCAGCTCATTCTCTGAGTGCTTTTTTTCCCCCCACACAGCATAAAAAGGAATATTACACATTTAATTTCATGTTATCATTTGTTTCCCTCTGAGATTTCCTCCAGCCATTTTTTTCAGTCTTCAGGCTAGTGGGAGCTAAGCAGTGGCATTTTGAATTCTGACTTTGTCACTTCTATTTACTTTTTATCATAAAGGGGTATTGTCAATAGGTCTTATGTGGCTCCTATAAAACCCATTTGGGAATTTAAATCTCCACTAAAACACAGAATTTATGCTTCCTTTTATGATTTATGAGTCTAGAAGCCTAAATTCTGCTTTTAATAGTCTATGCATTTATATTCAAAGCAATCAGCTTACATTCTGCACGAGCCTTAAAGTTGTTAGTGCACAGCTAGAGAGTAAAAGCAGGAGGATGTAGACAGAGGCCTAAGCCAGGAAGTTCAGAACAGAATTCAAATGAGGCCTTCTCTAGGGCTTTAAGATATCCTATCTCTCTAGCCCTTGGTAGGCCCCAACTCCTGTAAGCATCCTATATTTTGCCCTTTGGGAAGAAAAGCAATATTTGAAATGAAAAAGATGGAGGAATCTCTTTTTTGATCACATAACCAAACCTCAGTTGGTTCACTCACAAGTCTAAATCACTCAGGAAGTTGAACTCTTCTCTTAACTGAATTATTCAAACTTACCAGTCTGTACAGCCAAGTTGGAAACTGCTTAAAATGGACTTTGGACTTCTGCACTTTTTTTCTTTTTTTGGCCAAATTTAATGGGTATAACATCTAACTTCAATGACTTTAAGTCGAAGGTAGCAGTAATGCTGATAAGATGCATCTGTAATAGTGCTTAGGATAAATGAAAGACATTGACAAATACATTTTTTTTCTCTAGTTTATTTATTTATTTATTTAGATTTGTTTCTTTTTTTTTCCTCTGAACCTTCAAAAACACTAAATGGAATGGAGAAAAGCTCTTACCTTTTCTGATGGTTTGTGCCTATCCACAAGTACAGATTCCTTGATTTATATATTTGGAAGGCTGTTTGTCAGAGGTCAATTTAATTCTTCTTCTTTTTGATCTTGCTGAAATAAATCTAGAGGTCTTCAGCTAAATGAATGATTCCAGATTCACACTGTCATAGCAAACAGCAGAATCCATGTAAGGTATGCATAAAAAAAACAAACAAGCAAGTCAAAAAAAAAAAAAACAGAAACATGTACCTTAAGGTTTAGAAAAACAATTCTTCCAGTGACCTGACATTCTGTGCTTTGATACCACCATCACTTCATGCAGAAGCAACCTCAAAGATTGTGCATTGAAAATAGGACCCAAGCCTTAGTACTTTTTCTAGAATGCTTTTTGTTGAGGGACTCTCTGCTGCAAATAATTTTATCTCTGGTGGACTTCAGATGGATTCTAACTGATCATCATTGCTCTGATTCTGGAGGAATAAATATGATAGGGGGTTGCCGAAGAATGTGGCCAGTTTAAAAATATCTTTTAATCTATTAGTATTGGCCATTATTAAGCTTAGTAGTATGTATACATGACTTTAAGTCTCACTGTAAACCTAGCAGCATGCTATGCCAGGATTGAAATAAATTTCTTGGGGCACCTGTAACACATTCAGTTGATATACGCAATAGTCTGGTTGATTAGCTTTTAATTTTAAGTATATACAGAGAAGAAACATGTACCAAGGTAATCCCCCAGGTTCCCTTTAAGGTCTCTGCATTACAGGCCTTTCTTAGAAACTACAGAAAACTTTTGCATGGAATGATCATGTGGGCAGAGTCAGACGCTGTTGTGCTGTTTACTGCTCACTGCATCATCCTATGTGTGTTTTATTCTGGAGAGAGCAATGAAGTCTGGAGGGAAATGAATGTATTGTTTCATTCATGCCGTTTAGTCCTTTGTTTACCATTTGTTCTTTAAACAGATTTCTTTTTGGGGAAGAAGAGATGCTAGCACTATCTTTCCCTGCAGAACTGTTAGTGCAGTGAACAGGAATCACAAGAGGCTTTGATGAGGTCTCATTCCTCAGATGTAGTAATGGTGAATAAGCCAAACAAAATCTTGTATTTCTGAAAAGACAAATGCAAGATGTGTATAAAAGTTTTGCAGTTCCTCTCCAAGTCTACGTGGAGGAAGGTAGGACAGGACATGCCCAGAGGTCACTTCCAACATAAATTATTCTACAGTTGCATGTGGAGGAACCTTTGGAGTATTTTTCTGTGCATAGAAGCTGATCTACTGCTTCACCGGCTTGAATTTGCACAAGACCCAGTGGTGCTTTTGTGGCTTCAGCTCAAGATGAGTTTCTGGAATTGCTCTGTTTTGTCTGGAAAATTGGCCCAGTGGCCACTCTAAAGTCTTGAGAGGAAAGGATGGTAATGAGGGACCTGTCCATAGTGCAGTTAGCACAGGATCCAAGCAGTTCTTGTTTCCATAAATTACAAGACTGCAGCTGTGGACAACTTCCCCCTAATGGGTAGGTGTCTTGCAGCACGAAACCTTTCACTACCGGTAGCTGATTAAAGATTCTGTCCCCTTTTCAGATGTAAAAAGTAAAGACACCACATAGGGCCAAACACATTGAATGGGTAATTCTGTTGTCAGCTCAAAGTTTTTCACTGGGATCATGCCACATGTTACTTTAGCCCAAGTGCAAGTGTGAAGAGATCCTATCTATCTGTTGTGTCTACTCCTCTATCATCCCAAACTAGGCCCCATTCCATGGCTGTGATGGAACAAGGCTAGGGCTCATTCTGTCAAGGACTCATTAAGGAGTGGATGAAGTCAGGATTTTACCCATTCCTACTGTCCAGTGGTGTGCACAGTACATGCTGATTACCAAATGCTAGTCTACATCTGGCAAAAAAGATTTTCTAAAACCATACCCAGTATTTCCCTGGTGAATCCTTGCTTTGGACCTACACAGTTGCACTTCCAATTATGAATGCTAGAGTAAAATGTCTTCACAAAGCTGAGCTATTTCCCGAGCATATCTCCAGTATCATTTAGATTCTGGTGTCCTTGCTGACTAGGTTTATCAAAATGACAGCTGCAGGTTTTCCCCAACTCTTCCAAGCACAGATCAGAGTAAGTTGTTGCTTGTAAGGGCTTTTTTTTTTTTTTTTTCCTCTCCTATTGTGTTCAGGATAATAAACCCACTTTTGAAATATTTATGCCATTGGCTCATATAGGGTATAAGAGAAACATAAAATAAGTAATGAACTTCAATGTTCTGCAATATATATCCCAACCAGAAGTTATTTTACATCACACTTAGTGTCTGTGTCTTACATGACCGCAGCAAAATTACTCCCTAAAACTTCTTTCTGTCCTGTAGACACACGTGCAAGACATCACAATTGTCTGTGTTCT
>NW_010580865.1:23285-44244 GCF_000705375.1 Tinamus guttatus | reverse complement strand
GGGTCAGCAGCATCGCCCATCCTAGGAAGGGAGCAGCAGGAAGCCCTTGCAGGGACTTGTGACCTATTTGGGTCAAAGTTGGTATTTCTGTCCTGTCTGGCTATTTATTACTAACGTAATTGCTGGTACAGTTTACAAAGGTATTATAACATATATATATCTTCAGACTGTGGTAGCATTTCTAAAACTTCCATCAATCCCAGGCTCAGCTCTGAGCTGCAATAGATGCCCCTCAGATCCTGGTAGGACCATCACCAGAGAGGCAGACCCATCTTTGCAAAAAGAGTTAACCATTAGGTGAGGGGGAAAGCATGACGCTGTGGGCAGAACATGGGTCTATTTTGGTGATAACTCCTGCAACAGCAATGTAGAATTGTACCTGTGCGGTTACTCCAGAGGCGGGACAAGCCACCACTGCCCGTGGCCGTTGCGCGGCCGTTGCGCTTCCTGGCGGCCGTTGCCCCGGGCATGGGCGGCAGCGCCATGTGCGCTTGCCCGCGGTGTGGGGGCTCCAAGCCTGCTGGGGCGCAGCTGCGCAGGAGCTGCCTCGGGCTGCAGTCACTGCTGGCAGCTCCGCTCCTTTTCCTGCTTTCCCCGAGCCCTTCCAGCCACCTCAGCCCCCACGCCGGTCCCAGCTGAGCCGTGGAGAGGTTCTTGGAGCCCCTGGGTAAGGGGCAGACGCGGCCACCGCACACCAGCACCTTCTTGGCCTGCATCGCTGAGGCCCAGGAAACAGAGCTGAGCGGGCATGCTCACATGTGTACATGCGTGTCCACATGATGTGCAGCTAAAAGGACCTCTCTTATGCTTGCTGCCACTGCTGGAGTCATGCGTGTAATAGAAGTGCTTCTTCGATATGGTGCTAATCTTTCCCAGAAAGGCTTTATTGGAAAGACAGCTGAGGATCATGCTGGAAACTCTGGACATTACTGTGTTAGTGAACAACCGGCAGGCTACACAGATTGGGAGAGGGCAGGAGAAGCTTCTGCAGGCCGTGCCACAGGCGCACCAGTGCTCAGCACTCCGCCTGGGGCAAGACCTGCTGGCTTTGCCTTAGGTGCCCTTGCTCTGGATGGAGAAGTTAAAGATAACTTTTCTGAGGTAAGCTTAGCAGGAATATGTGAGGAGGGGGCAAGTCATGAGAGCTGTCTCGCTCCTAAGAAAGAAAAAAATTCAGTTTTGCTGCAAAGGAAGAGAGAATGAGAAGGCTATGGAAGGTCCTCAAGTCCTGCATGCTGCAGATGACCTTGCTGATGGGAGAGATGTTACATTGGCAGCCGCAGTGGACCAGGAGGAGGATCTGTGGCTTTACAAGAGCCTGCATTCCTTGCCTGAATTCCTGAATCCAGAAGCAGCAGTGAAAATTCAGCTGTCTGCAAACAAGAGAGAAAAACTTAAAGCACGTGAGGATGCCAAAACACAAACATATTCTCAGTATGGTAGACAGGCCATAGCCTGGACAACTGCAGGAGGAGGTAGCTACTGCTCTTGAAAGGCATTTGATTCCAGAAAGTTCACTTGAAGCTGCAAAGCTTTACTGCAGTGAACTGAAAGAAGACAAACAGAGGTTACAAGAGGAACTGAACAGAGTTAAAGCCAAGTTGCAGTAGTCAGAACAACAGTGTATACAATCTGAATGTTATGTTCAGGATTTGAAGTCAACACTGGAAAATAAGCAAAGAAAAGCCATAATTTCTTCACAGAAGCTGCATGACCTTCTGGAAACCTCTTTGGAAACTGTTAATCTAAAACAACTGGAAGAATTGAGTGGGACGACTCGAGCTTGAAAATGCCAGAAGGCATTCTGGCATTCTGAAAGGTGGAGCCCAACAACAGCAAGTTAGAATCCAAGGTCTAGATTCAGAACACTTACTTTCAGAAGAACACCAAAATGAGCAGTGGAAGAACAAAAGAAAATCATTGAAGACACTGGCAGAATGTACACAACCAACAGAAACCCGTCTGGAGCAGGAAATGGTAAGAAAGTTTGAACTGCAGAAAGAATGCAACACATCCAAGAATATTCTGGAACAAGCCATGAAGAAGTTGAGGATGTATGAGAGGCAAGAGAGAGAATCTCATTTAAATTTTCAGGATGAAATGGAAGGTACCTGTAGAAAGAGCAGTGAAGTTAGCAGACTGAGAACAAAGGTCTTTCAACTTTCCCACTGGCTGTAGGCAGAGCGGAAAAACTCAAGGCATCTAGAAAAATCAAATAAAGGTTGGCATCAAGACTTGGCTTTGATGCATGGGAACTTGGAAAAACTACGAAAGAGAAAGAGGCAGCTGGAAGAAGAGGTGGTTTTCCTCAGATGTCAGTTAAATGCCAAGATGATGGATCACAGACAGAACAATATAAAAGGGAGAGTGAACAAAGGGCTGGGCAAGAGCTACAGCAAAAACTACAGGAAGTCAGTCTGTTTCAGCACATGCAGGCAGCTGCCCATGACAGAATAGGACAAGAAAGAGCTGCTACTCAGGCTTCCATAGTAGACTGACAGCAGTGGAGAATTAGGGATCTGGAACTCGAGTTGTCTGTCAAAAAACAGATGTGCTGAGACAGAGCTAGTGAGGGACTTGCAGAAGCCACTGCCATACACCTTCATGAGCCACTTCATGAAGCCACTCTGTGCTGAGGATCCCAATGGGAAGGGCTGGGAGCCAGCCTGAAAGCTCACATGACTGAGGTGCAGTGAGAATGGTCATAAAGGTCTCTGAAGAGCTAGTTGTCGCTCAGTTGGAAGTAGGATCTATTGGAGCTTATTGCTGGGCAATAACCTTCAGCAAACATAGACCAGGATCCAGTTTCTAGGGCAATGCAAGAGCACCATGATATTCTGATAAAAAATCTTATGACTTGATTTGAATAAAAGTACTAGGGAGTATCTGTGGGAAGGTATTTTGTTTGCACAGTCTACCAATGGTTTCCCATCCAGCAGTGCAAGTGTGAGAAATCCCTGTCACTGGAAAGCCTGAAGCTGCTGCAAGAGAGTCAAGCTGTGTCACTGCTCATGGCTGATGATGTGGCAGCTAATCCTGATGAAGGGCAGGGTTGTGGGTCATTTGCATTAGAAACACAAGCAGTTTGGCCTAGCTTGGGGAGTTATCCTCCATTGGAAGAGAGACATTTGTCATTTCTAAGAGAAATGAAGACCACAGAAAAAAAAAAGGAAAAAGTACTTTCTACCTAATAACTGAGGGATTTGCATTACCGGGCAAAGCAACCATTGCGACCATTTTCATAGGAGCACAATAGGAGCATAAGACTGGTGTATAGATAATCGTAGGACATACTTAACAGAACATAGTTTTGTTTTTTTTTTTCATTTAAAAAATAGCTCAGTTTAGCCCCTGGTGAAGGGATAGAGTGCACCTTGGCAAGTTGGCTGGTGATACAAAACTGGGAGGAGTGGCAGTTGTATCATATTCAGGCAGACTTGAAGAGATGGGCAGAGGGGGCTGTCATGAAGTTCAATAAAAGCAAGTGCAAAGCAGGCCGGAGGCTGATGTGCTGTAAAGCAGTCTTGTAGGGAAGGACCTGGGAGTCCTGGTGGACAAAAAACTGACCATGAGCCAGCAGTGTGCCCTGGGGCCAAAAAGCCCAAGCATAAGAGAGATCTACACTACTAGAGTGCGTCCAGTGAAGGACTACAAGTGGATGAAGGGACTGGAGCATCTCCTATTTGAGGTATAATGTTCTGATTCTGTAGTAATGCACCATCTGCTTTTATATTGAAGGTTTTAATGAAGGATCTAAAACCATGATAGGAACATGGCAACTTTGGTCTTCATAGCCTTGGAGTAGGACCTGTTATGATTGCTCATCCCATGAGAAACTGAAGAAGAGACAGATTGGATTAATCCAGGTTCGCAGAGTCAGGAATGATCCCAGTAATTTTGATAATCAGAGGCTACAAAGATAATGTGGAGAGAGGTCCCAGATAGGTGAGGGGGAGGGACAGATACCCTAATTACTTCCAAAGGTCCTCACTTAAATCACTTACTGTAATTGTTACTGGACCCCAAAAAGTCATGAGAACTCTTCAGTGGGAAGATGTTGTTACTGTGTTACTCACAGAGTAAAGACCCCGTCTCACAGAGCTTGCAGGCTGAATTGTTGGTCCCTGATGTTGAAATGTAGCTCCCTGACATTAAAAATAAATTGCAGAATCCAAGTTCGTAAGCTTTGCTATCCTTAAAGCACAACTTCCTCGAGGAAGCAGGATCAGCAGCAGGATCAGTGTTGCAAGGACTGCAAGTTTGGGGAGCAGCGAGGAGTGGGGGAGCCACAGGCAGGAGAAGGAGGAGAAGATAGTGGTAGGGAGGTTCATTTTGAGAGAAAAGTGGAGAACAACATGTCCAAATACACCAACAGCTGAGGAGTAGGAGGGGAAATGGAGACAGAGGGAAGAGATTGAGTACAGTTATACGATTACAAGCGTTGTTTTGGCACTGAAAAAGCCGCTGCCACCCTGTTGAGACATTGACAGCATGGTGAGCTGACTGCTTTGCACAGCATCATCACATGGAAAATCTGAGTTGAAGGTTCCTGCACAACTCAGCCATGACTTGAAACATACTGTAGGGAATTGGTAGCTTGTGGCCACATGGTCAACCCTCAAAAGGAAGGAAATAACCAGCTTTTTTAGGTTCTTTGCTGCTCCATTAGAAATCCTTGCTGCTCCAAAGTGGTTTTGCTAGTTTGCAAACTCAGTGCACATTTGCTCAAAGGGCAGAAACATGCCATCAAGTTCCAGAAAAAAAAAGAAAAAAAAAAAGACTCCTCTTTGGTAAGATAAATTTCAATTTAAAAAACCATCGTGCTTAATAAAGAGGTAATGGGGAAATTCTGTGGCCTGTGCTATGTAGAAGGTCAGATCAAAGCAGTGATGGAGAACTGTTGGCATTGGTGCTGGGTCTGGCACTGATGTAGATCTGGGCTGACACCAACTGGTCTGCACTACAGTGTTTTATTAAGTAAATTTGGCATGAGGCACCTAAAAGTTTTGCCACTGCTGAACTTAAGGATCTGCAGGTCTTCAGAATTTCTGAATGAAAGCATTTGCTTTCTGGAAACATAGCTGTCTGGTTTTGATTTTTATTTTGTTCTGCTTTTTGAGGCAGTGAGGGGAGAGCTGCAGGCCTTAATAACAGTCCAACATACTGCACACCATAAATCTTAACCCAGTTCATTTGTAATTATAGCTGATAAATCCCATCTGAAGGTTTAAGCTATTTTTATGTGTCTATTATACAACTGTCTGGAAACATTTGTTTCTAACTACCGCCTGTCCTGGGGAGTAACTCGGGGGTTCATCTTTTGTAAATAAGCAACACTGTCTTTTATGGGAGTTAACACCTTTTAGCTGGGCTTACCTTCCTTTTCTGTGGCATGAATTGCACTTTGAATATTGTCAAATGCCACTAATGCACACATCAGAAGACTGCAGATCTGTTAAGATTTCTAATCTTTGCTGGTGAGAATCAACTTTTCATCACAGAGAAACCAATTGCGATCTCTTCTCCCTCTAGATATTAGACTGTACGGGTGGAAAGGATCCAAGTTTCTGCTGTTTAATAGCAAATTGGCTCAGGGCAGCAGCAGTACTAGTTCTAAAATCATTAAGTGAGCTGCCGCCAATGCATCTTTCACAGTCAAGTTGTAGATAAGTGGAAGGTGAGATTGTCAAGGATGGGGTTCAAAGTCGTCCATGAGTCCTGTCCTCGACTTTTTCCTTTTTGGAGAATAATATTATTTTCTTTGTGTACTATGTCCATTTTGCAAATGAAAGAGGGAGGGTTGTGATGGAAAAATCAGAAAATATTTTTTATCTGTAAAACAATCTAGTTCTCTCCCTATTCCACCTTACCGAGGACCAAAATCCTTTAGGAGTTTGCTTATGGAGAGGACTAAGATTTGTAATGGCTTCTGGGATGAGAAGAAAGGAGACCTAAAAGGAAGAAAAAATGATGTGTGCTTTTGGTGAAGAGAGGGTTAGAGGGCAGATATTTGTGGCACCAGCAATATTGATCCTGAGGAAGAGGTACCCCTCAGAATTCCCAAGTTGCAAATGACTATGTCTTTCCCCATCCTCATCCCCCATTAGTCGGAATAAGCTCTCTCCTTCAACCATGGGTGTGCTTCTGCAGCAGGTCAACAAAAAGATAGTGGCAGAGTTGGAAAAACAGCCCCTCCAGAGCAGGTACTTCCTGCCTGCTGTGCATCACAGTCCAGGCAAGGAATATGAACAGATTTTGTGAATTCTAAAGGGTGCAGTAGTTTCCACGTGATGAATTTCCAAGCCTGTGCTGACATGATTTGATAGCAGTCACTGTTTGAGTTTTTGTTTTCATTTATGCATTGTTTTTTTAATGCAAATAGTGTGCTTAGTATTGTGCAAATTACAAGAGAAGATATCTCCTACCCTGAAGAGGTTGCTTCCTACAAGGCAGTAAGAGTAGCTTTTCTTTAGGCATCCTAAAGTTAGAAATTTAGAGTTGCTGAAATTTCTAGGCTACCACCAGTTTTAGCATAGTGAGATGTGTATCACTCTGTAGATTATATTGTTGACCTAAGTGACTAGCTTGGAAGCGAGGCTTAAGGTCTGGATAAGTTAAGGCTGAGCTAATGAGATAATCTTCTCCATCTCCTTTGAATGTGCTACTGAATGTGTGTAAGAGGAGAAAGAAAAGAAAAAAGAAAAAAAACTTCAGCAGCTTATTCCCTCTTGAGGGAAGTTCCTAGCAAGAGGTTCATTGGCTAGTCTATGGAAAAATATAACTTGTGATATTTTGTTACTCAACAAGGGAATTTCGTAGCTAAACATATGAGTGAAACTGCTGCTACACGAGTCACATGCATCAGAGATAAATATCTGGCCTCCTGCATGGACTTTTTTTTTTATCTAAATTGTGCCAAAGAGCTATCCAACTTTCGGGATATGAAGTTAAACTGTCAGGTGACTTTTAGTGTGATGCTTTCCTATTGAGCCTTTGGAATACTGAATATTTGGTCCACATGATTGTATTATGTTATATTTTATTTTAAACTGCCCTTATTCTTAACTGTAAGAAGATTCTGTTAGAGTGGCAGATTCATGTCCTCCTTCTCTAGTCATCTCTGCCCATGCTGAGGAAACAAGTGACTTTTCTTTTACAGGAAGATTAAATTATGATAGGTGAAATGTGAGGAATAACTGAATTAGTGTCATCATGACAATGTAAACTTCAGTTAGAAAAAATATATTTCCATTGTAATAAAGTCTGGAAATAAATTTTGAAAATCATGCATTTTTGAAGCTGTAGATTTCTTTGCTCATGCAATGTCCATCACTGAGAAATTGAGTAAATGAAGGAACTCCATTTATAGAGAAACAAAGAGAGGAGAAAAAAAATGGGATTTTTTTTTTAAACTGGGATAAGGTTTTTAGCAATCAAGTTAAAAGATAGATGATGTCCTGCTTCCCTGGCTTGTGCCTCTGTTAAGTCAAGGTGGTTATTTTGATGTGACACAGAACACAGTAGGATGCTATAGGTCTGTGCTGCCTGCAGTGTGTCCACCTCATTTGATTAGATCACACAACCCAAAAAGGAGGAGAAATTAACAAATTTTGCAAATGCTGGATAGTCTAAGACCAGAACTAGTTTAGAACATTGTTTAAAAGTAACGAAGCAATGTGAGTGTCTGTGTTCTGAAAGGTATGCAGCTGGTGTGGAGCCCATTTCAGCACGCTGACCATTCTTACAGGCAGTTAACCCACGACAGGAGTTACTACCTGCAAAGACATGAAATGACCACTCTGTTGACAGGCTCAGATATTTATCTCCAGCGTATGAGACTCATGAGTAGTGGCAGTTCCACTCATATGTTTGGCTATGAAATTCCATCAACAAAATATCAGAAGTGCAGTTATATTTTTCCATAGAACAGCCAGAGAGCCTCTTGCTAGGAGCTTAACTCAGAGGGGAGTAAACAGTGGAGATTATTTTTTTAATCCTCTGTATTTTTTTCAGAAATTCTTTGACTGGAAAAAAAGTTCCTTGTACTCCTGATGTCCTGATACTGCTTCATCATTTGTGATGATAATTAATAGGGTATCATCACCTTCAGTTGGCAGGTGTGGAAGGGAAGGACAGAGGAATTTTGCAGGACTGGCCATACATCTGGCAGTCACAGAATGGTTATGTGTCCAAGGAGCTGTCACAATTGAGGCCCGTGCTTTAAAACTGTCCATCACTTTGGGAAGCCCTGCATGGCAGGGCACAGCATCCCTGGAGAGGCCCTGGCTAGCTCCTGGGAGAAGACGTGGCCAGGCTGTCCCCTTTGTTGCCACTGTGCAAACACTCAGTGCAGCCCCAGCCTTGCTGGGAATAAGTGTCGCTAGTACCTCTTATTAGTGTTTATTATCATAACTGCTCATTGTATTGCGCATTATGTTAATGAATTAGAACAACAGACCTAAATGTTTGTTGTTGTATAAAGCTCATTAGTCTCTGAGAGGAACTCAATGCAACATGAAGGTTGAGGAGCTGGGTTGCAGGAATATTACCAATTAAGTCCTATATGAACATGCAATTAGGTAGGATGACATGCTTGATTTACATTGCTTTATGGCTAAGCAGGATAAACAGCGCAGCACTGGAGCCTGGAATCCTGCTCCCCCTTTTGCTTGCCTCCACCCTGCTGGAGCTTATTCTAATGTTCCCAGTGGGAGTGCAGTGCACAAGAACGGCTGGGCAAGGTTGTTGGTCCTGTCTTGAAGCATATTTAACACTCTGCTGAGGTGTAACAAGATGCAGGCAGCATGTTTTCATGTTAGGGAGCTTGTTAGTAACTCACCCCCTTCTCACTGTTTTTGGTCTTGGGGCATCTCTCTTCAGCACCTCGTGCAGCTTTCTAGTCACGGGCGGTTTACAGAAGTGTTTGCTTCATATTGTACTTCCTCAAATGGAGAGGGAGACTTAACTCAGAGTTCTGAGGTGAACCTCTGAGGTCAATCCTTTTCTTCAGTCAGAACATACAGATGCATTTCATACTATTATGGTGTATACCTTTTGGTATATGAGCACGCGCCATTGTCCTGTGCTTCTGGTTGAGTTCTGTCACTCTTTCTGAACTTCTCTGCTCCTGAATATATTTATTTGTATCACTACCTTTATGAGAACTGAGGGGAGTCACAATTGAAAGGCACTTTGAGAAGTTGTCACCTCCAGCTTCTGAGCCATAAATTGTTACCTCCCAACTGAGACTTGGTAACTGATCACATGAGCACTTTTAATTGTTTCAGAGCAAGGTGAAACTTCAATAATGAATTAAACCATGGAATCAGCAACCATTAAATAGCAGCATGTTGATCTTTTTTCTTTTTTTTTTTCTCTAAGCGTAAGGCATTTTGTTTCCAAAATTAGAGGTTACATATTCAGGTAGTTGCCCAACAGGAGCCAGGAGACACTACCAATGAAACATGCACAGTTGATCATAACTTGCTTCCGTGTTAGGTGCTTGTCTCTCACAAATGTCTGTTTGAAGACTCTGTGTCTCCCAGCCCTTCTGGCTTGCTCCATGCCCATGCCGTCTTTGGCGCCTACACAATCAGTTGTTGACCTCTTGTCAATGAAGCTGGCTCGTCACCGAAGCAAAGTCTAGTGAGGTACAACTGCGAGATGGTTTAAGATGCTGTCCCTTAGCTCCTGAATCATTGCAGCCAGGAGGTTTACGGAGTTATGGAGCACATCTCTCCAGATAGCTTGAGTTTGCGTCGCCTTGTTCCGTCTTTCTAGCTGACCTCCTGATCAAGTTAGGTCTTGCCACGTACCAGGGCATTTGTTGTGTGGATAGCCAGGGCCTCAGAAACTGATGTCCTTACTACTAGCACAATATAAACATGCCTTGAGGCTGCTTTCCACGAGTAGGTAACTGCACCCTTTTTGCCCCTAAATGTTCCTGTGTGTACTGCAGTAATGCCCCATTTGCTGGTCTGGTTGTATGGCATTCCAGAGCTTGTCCATTACATCTTTTTGTTAAAACTGTGATAAAAGAATCAAAGTCCTGCCCTTTCTGAATCCCTCATCAGTGTTACGGTCTCTCATAGTCTTTTTTCCTCATTCAGCACAGAGAACTGTACAGCTTCCTCTATTGCATTATTTTAAAGTGCAAAGTTTTGACATTTCTGCTGAAATAATAATACTTAAAAAAAAAAGAACCTTGGAAGCATAAATGGAGAAAAGATTCTGCTTTAGAAACAAAGCTAGCAACTGGCTTGGAAATGAAGTGAAGGCTTAAAAAGAAATGAGAGGCACAATATGTCAGTCCTAGATGGAAGGGAGAACTGGGTGTTAAGGGGAGATCAGAAATTTCTTTTATTTATGAAAAAAAAAAATCTCAAAGTTAGAAGGGGTGGAGGGGAGCCATAGTTGGAGGAGTAAAGGGGTAAGAGTTGAAAAAAAGACTACAGTGACAGGCAGCCCTGATGCGATATCATGTTCAGAGAGCCCCTTCCGCTGTCTTTCATGGTGCTAGCCTGGAGGCAGAGAAGGAGGGCACGACAGGAGGCATTTGGTGTCACCTGCATTTGACACCTACATTGTTGCTGTAGAGATTTTTAAGGAAGATTTTGATATTGTCCCACCTATCACTTTCCTGAGTACCCTGTTCGAGTATGTGCTGGTTAGTGAATGGTGTGGGATCTTCAGCCCTGGAGACTAGGATTCTCAGAGCAGATCTGACATGGATGACATTAGTATTTCTTCATCTTGTCCTTTTCCAGGATGTCATACATTAGCATTACAATTATCCAGTCATCTTCTTATGTTTGCCCAGTACGTTCCTGGTGCAAAAAAACAGATGCTAGATGGTGTGATCCATTTGGACTAAAGGTAACTTAAGAGCTTTTCCTTGGAAGCTGAGTGAAATTCCTTGCAGATAAGCCACCTTAACATACCTCTGGGTTCTTTTGGTCATCTTAAGTTATATGAGTCACTGTAAGGTTCCTAACAAGCCTTAAATATTCCAGGATGCGCTGTGTTTTTCTCTGTTTACACAGAAGTTTTCTAATGCAAGAAAGCTCAGATGGAAAGACCCTTCCCTGATGCTTCAAGCAAAGGTGATGAAAAGTGAGAGGAAGGGTTATTAGTGAGAATGAAGAAAGATCTTTTTATTTTTTCTTTCTTTCTCTATCTCCACTGAGGCTTTGCTGGAAGGATTTTTCCAATCTCACCCTGTGGATGCTGGATCAACTGTCCTATTCCATCTGCCTCTGTTGTTTTCTCTTGATTGAATGGACTGAGGGTGAGAAACCTCTAATGTGGCTGATGAGAGTGGAGCTGGCACTGTGCAGCAGTGGGAGGAAGCTGGCAGCTCTGGTTTTTCAAACTTGTCTGAGAACGTTGCTCTGCTTAGTTTAATTTTTAACCTTCAGTTCCAAAGACGGACATAAGCAGTGAGTAAAGGGGTAAAGATGGTTAAGGGCTAATTTTCTTTTGCACCAGTAAGCTTCATAAGCATAAATTACAGTGATCTTGATAAGCAAAACATTTACTGCTTGGTGTGTTTTAAAACAGAGTTTGTCTTCTGCATTCTGTCCTGAGGATAAGGAAAGAGGGAATCTTAAAACAGTTGTCCCCCTCCCTAATTCTGGAAGGCACCTCACCATGGCTGTGTGAAGGAAGAGGAGTTTCCATGTTCTGGCTCATCTGGCTTTGAAATCAGAGCATCTGCCATGTGCCCCTGATTTCAAACCTTGTCATTGTTGCAAACCTGCTGTGAAATGTTTTAGGCCTGGCTTTTGTCAGTGGTAATTTTTCATGGTCTTTCTTTTGAGTTGTCTGTAGCTCGGCATTTTGGCAAAGTTGAGGCCTCACTGTTTTGTCAAACTGAAGATCCCCAATCAATAGCTGCTGTCCTTGTTAAGGGAATTGCCTCCAGTTTTCTAGCACAAAGGCTCAAAGGAACGACTAAGACCAATTTGGCCTGGAGTCAAACCGTTTGCAAAGTATGCTTAATTATCATGAGGAAGGAGGAGCAAGGTGATTATTGCCAGGTGCTTACTAGCAAATTTGATGTGAAAGAGAAGTGAATGCCTTGGAGATCCAAGAGAGTCTCAACTATTACAACTGATGCCACAGCTACTGAACTCCAGGATTTCCTGTCTTCTGGACGTCAGGGTCATTTGAGCTAAAGGTGGACTGCTAACTGGAGCCATGGCTTCAATCCAACCCTCCTAGCCTTAAACACTTACCCAAAAAGTTTACATTAGGTGCTTCAGTTTGACAACTGAATGTGGGAGGGTAGCATTTCCAGAGTGAATGCAACCACTTCTTGATATTTGATTTTTTTTTCCCCTTCACTAAATACAATGGTAGCTTAGAATGGCTGGACTCCATGTCTTAGCATCTTAGTTAAATACCTGAAGTTACATGGAGGGATCTGGGCTGCCGTATCCAGTTAAATTACTCACAAACCTAGGTGGAATGATTCACTTTGATTGTAATTCAGAGCCAGGACTATTTCAAATCAAAAATCTGTTAAGAACTGTATGGGTTGGTTTGCCTTTTTTTTTTTTTTTTCTCTGAATTGGGCTGAATAGCAGAATCTTCTGAGATGATTGACTGCCTGTTAGGTAGTAAGGTGAGAAGCTACCTTCTCTAGTAGTGTCTGAAGTGCCCTTCCAGTCATGGGACAGATACGCTAGTGGTGAAGTAGAACAGCTTAAAAGGAAGGGTTGGCTTCTTCAAAACCAAAATAATGTGGAGCAAACTCAGTGCCTTAATGCATGCCGATTAAAAGGAAATCAGGATGGGTAATTAACTCTGTTCTCAAGTGTTTGTACAATTCACTTCTCCTCTGCTACATTTCCTGAGCACTCCTGGTGCTGAGCTCTGAAGATGTTGAATAATGACTTAGACCGCTGAGTTAAAAGTTTATTTTCTTAAAAGATCTGTTCTCCCATTCAGTCCATTTCACATTTCGGCCTATACCAAGTAGTACAATAAAATGAACTATAACCATAAATCTGCAGGTGTTTTGAGGTACCCCATTCATACCCCTCACACTAACAATATGACTCAGCCTGCAGCATCAGGGGAGATGTTAAATTTATGATGTTAAATTTTCAGCCTTACCTCTATAGCTTTTCTGAAACCTCCGTTCTCTGTATAATACAGCTTGCTTATCCTTTTTTTTTTCTGTTTATTTTATTTTGTTTCAAACACGATCTTTCTGCCTCCTACACCATTCAGCATCCCACCCACCTCCCATCCCCCTCTGACTTTCCCAAAGCAAAAGCGCGTTCAGATCGAACCAGATTGACAGGTGTGTGACAGATGGATGGACAGAAAACTGGATCAGTCCAAACTCCTTGGCACTTGAAAAATTGACAACACAACCAAAGCAGCGTAACGGGGAGAGATAGATTGGCAAATGGAATAAATGGTCCCCGGAAAGTTTGCGATTAATCTTTGCCCTGTCAAGTAATGGCCTGATAATGCAGGAATTTAATGGGAATGACTTCTGCGAGTTCGGAGGCATCCATTAGTGTGGAGCAAAGCAGGAGACAGTAATGGGCATTGTTCCTGTTCTGAGCCCTTGCAAATGAGGGAAGACTATTAACGATGCACCAGCTGCACCCCGGCCCCATTCTCCCACATGACAAGTTCACACCTTTCTACTCGTCAGTTCATAAGAGGTGCATCTCCCATGCTAGAAATGCCCTTGTTTTGATTGATCCATGGCAAACTTTACCTCTCCAACAGGAACTCTGAGTTATCTAATGAAGCTGGTGCTGAGAGAGAGTGCTGCCTCAAAGCCATACGCTTTTCCAAAAGTGAATTGCTCTCCTGCTTGAATAAGATAGCATTTCCTAATTTGGTGCATCATTTAGCTCTGCCTCGGTTTCCCCATATATAGGGAGGATATCGCTGCTGTGTAGCACAGAGTGCAGGATTCTGCTAGGCAGCCTGGAAGGGAGCATTTGGTGGCAGAATAAACATTTAGTCTCTTCTCATTATTTTGCCGTTTGCGAGATTTTGGTGTTGTTTGTAATATGTTAACTTAAGAGTAGATCTGATTTGGGTATGGTCACAGATGAGTCTAGCATGGTATCACATTTTTAAGGATGATCAGCTATAGGTGCTTGGGGACAGAGTACTTTCCCCTGCCACATAGCTAGCATTCTCCGTCATTAATGCTAGAGAAGTCATCTGAAATCGTTGTGTTTGGTGTCTGTTGTTAGACGAGTGCATTTATCTAAATTGTCTTTCTGAAGTTGCTGGTTGCCTCAGCATCTCCTGAAACAAGGTCCATCATTTAATTCTGCACCATGTGAAAAAGAACTTTACTTCAACCTGCTTCTCTGCTCACTTCATTACCTTCAAGTATTTGGAGCAGGTGGTGGCACTTCCATCCTCAGCCCTTCAATTCTAGCTGAGGGGCTTGTTGCACATGATGTCAAGAGGGGGAGGAAAAGGAGTTGTTGGGCAAAGGAGCCCAGCAGAAGCAGCAGGAAGCTATGTTGCATTTGTGGGGTCATGTTTGCCCTCCAGGCAGCCTGGTTGTGGGCTGAGATAGCCCAGGCCTAAAGGATGTGAGTAACTGAGTCACCTTCACGTGGGCACGGAGGGGACCGGCTGGGGAGCAGAGAGGGGAGCCCAGGTCTCTGTCACATCAGTGCAGCTGCAGCACTGGGGGAGGGAGGACGCAGGAGAGAGGAAGGAAGCTCATTATGACTGATAAATAGAGGGCTCCTGTTGTCAGCAATGTCATTGTGTTCACCTTTTTCAGAGTCCCCTCTTTCCAGCTGTATAATTAATTAATGGATTGGAAGTGTTTAGTTTCCAGCGATCTACAGGTTGACCTTGCACCTTCCTCTGCTTGTCTGGCTTTGTTATCAATGGGTCCAAAGTTACCTTCTTCCCTACCACCTCTGCATCAGCCCGTGTGATTGCAAGAGTGGATCCTTTACTGCTTTCCATATGCTCATTTTCATAGTGCTCAGTAAAACCAAATACCATCTTTGGTAGAATTTTACACTGGCTTTGCACTAAGATGAATGTTGGCACAAGGAGCAAATCACCGTAAGTGTGGGTCCAACAGGGGCCCAGTGAGAATGAAATCACAACCACCTTATCCTCTGGAAGATGCGATGCTCAGATCATGCTATTTTAGACAGCTTAGAATTAGGTGGGTGGTACAAACTAACTGTTCTGACTCCTTCTGCAGTTAATGGCAAGAAAGGTGTCTCACTCACTGTCTCAGAAGAGGGCGAATCTCCTCCAGAAAAGGGGCCTTTACACAAGGAGGAGTGTGAGGAGGTTAAAGTAAATGCCTTTTTTTCAAAGGGTTTAAAATAGTCCTCAACTGAGACAAGTAGATCCATTTCTCCACCCCTTAGTTATACCTTCATACAGATAATGTTGCAACAGTTTACCAGAGAATTGCAATTGGTGATTGAGACTGAAAAACCTGTTTCACCAGGGATTTCATAGCTTCAGACAGTTACAGAACCCCCCCTTTTTAACAGATGAATAGAATCTTTACAATCAACATCAGGAGTGAAAGTCTGCATGAGCGCAGTTGGTGCCCTGACTGGTAAATCTCCCTGACAATTTTGCAAAACAGACTTGGGCTATTGATCAAATTGGCTGGAAATGATCCTTTCACCTCAGGGTCATTGGACTCCATTTGACTCAGGTCAGAAGGGACCAAAGTGGCTGTTATCAAAAGATAAGAGCAAGCTGAAGGTCTCAACCTGGTCGCTAGGGGAAGAAGTTCAGGGTATGGAGATCTCAATCAATTTAAGTTATACTGGGGTAGATTACCAGGTTCCTATCTCAAAACCATTCTGCAGCTGTTTAGAGCTGAACATGTAAGAATACAATTATTTCTTCTCTCAGTCTGATCTGAGATCTGAGGGGAAAGTTCTGAAAGACCATTACAAAATCTGTCAGTCTTCTGCTTTGCTACTTCAGTTTCCTTGTAAAATCAAATGTTCTGTTAACAAAACATTTTCCAGCCTTAATAGTCTAAAGCCTTTAGCTGTCTTAATGAAATATAGTACCTAAATTAGGACTCTATTCCATAGCCTTGCCTTGACCAAGAGGAAATACACCATACCTAGGAGAAAGATTTACCTAAGCAATTTGCAAGATTGTGCCCATAATTACAGGGTCAGCCACATTACGGCTTGAACGTTCAGCTCACAAGATTACTTAGAGGTTTTGTCTTCTATAAAATCGCCTAAGTAAAAGCCCAACTTTTATGGGAATAGATTTACTGACTCAGACCAATAGTTCCCCCAGTAGCTTTCTCTCTAGCATTGGTTGCAAATGGGTGCTTAGGAAAGGGTGTAGAGGCATCTAGAAACATCCTGTTAGGTGCTGACAATGTTCAGCAAGCAGGCTGAGTCTCGGGCATTTCTGACGTGAGTTCCCCATAGTTAGGAGCGCATGGGGGGCTCTGCGCTCTCCTTTGGGCTTCTGCCTGTATTTTGTGGCAAGGAATTCCACAGATGGTGTAGATACTGTGTAAATCATTAACCCCTTTTCTGGATTTGCAACCCTTAACATGCCACGTTCATGTGATAGTCCCTGATTCTTGTACTGGGAGGGACAATGAACATTCACCGATCATCTGCTCCATGTTACTCACTTTCTTGCTGCTACTCAGAGTTTTACAGATGTCTGTTACTTTCTGCATCAGCTGTGACTTTCCCAGGCTGATGAAGGGCTCATTCTGCTATAACCAGATTGTAAAGAGAAAGCTAATCTAAGAAACTTGAAACAGAAAAAAAAAAATCTTTTGTCCTTTTTTTTTTCTTCTTCTTTTTTTCCTAAATACAGCCCGAGAGGCAACCAGGCCACAGCAAACACAAATCAGCCCACAAGAGAAAACAATCAGAACGGCAAAGTCAGTTTGTGAGACCAATTTCATTACGGTATTGCCTTCTTTGCAGCCTGCAATTACGGGATTTGGGGGGGAAGCATCTGGCAGGAGCTTCTCCTACCCGCTCCGTACTCTCCCTCTGCCCTGTTCTCTGCATCTGAGTTAGCTGTTTGTATTTCTCCTCTTCAAATGGGCATCAGCATTTCAAATGAAACTTTGGACCACCGCCGTGGCAGCCTTTTAAAGGGATCCAGCATGAGATTCCTGTGTCTCCTCTCCTCCGTCAGAGAGCAAAGGCAAACCAGAAGAGGGATATTAATGTGCAAATTAGCGCAACCTGACTGGCTCCAGATTGCTACTTAGAATTTGCATATTAATAAATGTTTTTGTGACAGCGTTTAGCAGATCAAGAAGGGCAGAGATTAAAAAAAAGTCAACAAGATTTTTAATCTTTTCCCTTAAAATTTCCTCTTCTCCCACTCTCCCGTATCTATATCTCTTCGTACCATAACCATATGTGCTTAGGTTGCATATCTATAGGTCAACGCATGTAAATCTGCCCGGCTCTTGACAGATGTGAGATTTGCAGAACTGCCCTGCATGAAGGTAGACAAACAGTTGTGTGCTGGCGGGAACGCGGGCGCTTTGCTGTGTGTGTGTTTGGACGAGTGTGTATTTTATACACACACAGGCACACAGGGTTAGGAAGACAGATAGATGGAGGCACTGGACAGCCTCTCCCCCCCAGTCTTTTTCCAACAGGCGCTTTTATCCCATTCAACTGAATAAATTGGGACTCTTGAAACTGTGATCTTGACAGATGTGAGGTTTTTTTTTTCTGAGCTGCATTGGAAAAAGATAGATAGTGAAAACCTCCAGGGCATTTGGGCTTAGTGGAGCCAGTGAAGAGGGTTATTTCCAAGCGTGCTGAATAATGCATCCCTCTGAATTCCTTAGTTCTCTCTTTCCGTCCTCCTTTCCGTCTTTCTCTCTCCTTTCCTTTTCTTTAAATGTTCTGAGGATGAAATGCTGAATGCCACAGCAAAGCTGCGATTGCAGTGTTCCCTAGGGATAGGCTTTCCAAGGGTCTCATGCAAGTGCTCGGGTGGTCAGAGAAGAAACAGATATGTAAACAGGGCAACTTATACATAACTGCTGAATTAAAGATATATCCCCCATCTCAGTTAATTACTTGTCACATCAGTCTTAAGGAGTGAAACTGGCTGATAGCCAGACTATTTTATTTCAGGAATCTCTCTGTCAAGAACGTATGTCCAAAGAGTCTCTCACCCCTATTAGATTTGTCATCTTAGTTTACATTCATGTATCCATGATTGTGGGATGGGGAGGGCGGCGGGGGAAAGCAACTTGAAATAGTCGGCCCCTTCTTTTGCTCTCATTGATCTCCCTTGTGCATTCCCAGGTATAGCTTGGGTTTTCTGTTGGATGTTAAAAGGAGAATAGATTTAGGAGTGGGGAAAGCCCTGATTTCAGTCTAAGTATATATTTTAGGGATGAAGATAAGGGAAAAAAATATTCCAGTGGCAATTGAAATCCTTTGGTTGTGCCTTGCTTCATTTGGGGCAGGTGATGGGAAATTATGTAATTACCGATTTTTTCTAATGGCCCCATTTTGCACCCCCTGTAAAGAGAATCTCTTTTTTACCAAAGGTGTTTTGAAAAGAAAAGCCCAACTTCCAAATACAAAGGTTTTGTTTTGGTTTTGTTTTCCCTTTGGCATTTCCACCACGAAGCACTTTGTCTCTGACTACGCTGAAGTGCAGTGTTTTGACATTTTCCTCTGTGGATGTAGGCCTAAGTGTCTTGCCTGAAGCCACAGAGGGAATTAAAACCACATCTCTTGAGCCTTCAGTTAGCCCTTAACCACTGGACCGTCTTTCCCCCTAGCAGCCTTTAGGAGGTTCTGAGCAGAACTGAAACCGTTGACGATACCGCAGAGAGCGACGTGTCCTTTTATCGGAGGCCTGTGAGTGCAGAGGACCCCGAGTGAGATGTGAAGGGAAGAGGGGCCGTCAGCTGCCCCCCTGCCAGAGTTAGCATCGTCTGTCTTTCCTGTCTGCTTCCACTAAAAAAAAACAGAGATTTAAGAGAAGCACAACAGTGGCGCACACCCCCCGGGCTACACATCAGTGAGTTTGCTGGCGAGAGCAAAGCCGCCGTGTCTGTGCAATGTTTGTGTCAGGATTATCTGACTCCCAGTCAAGGCGCAAACAAACCTGAGGTCTTCTGTCAATAGCAGAGTGTGAGCTGAGAATCCCAATGTCTTCCGAAGGAAACTTTGGGAGCTCTTCTAATGAAAAAGGGGGAAAGAAAGCTGACTTTCTGCACCTGTGGGAGTTAGAGAGCGGCTGGAACACCGAGGACAATGTGAGAGTTTCCAAGTGTTTTGTTTAGCTTAGTTATAACATGCTAAGTAGCCTTTCCTGCTTCTCTCAGGAGGCTGCCAAGTGGTCTGATTCCTCTCACTGGCATGACTGACCCCATGAATTGAGTCTCTATGATTCCCTTTTTTAATATCATTCCATTAGTCCTTGAAAGAATCTTTTTGTGAAAATGACTCCAGAACAGCAATTCTAGGTTCCTTTGTGAGTGACATTTGTGTGACAGGGCTCTAGCATCTCATCACATCTGTCCTCAAATCCAAAATTCCTTTTCAGCTGCTTGTCTGCTTCATTCCAGTGCCTGCTTTCTACTTTTCTTCCCCTCGGGTGTCCTGGCTTCCTTGTTCACTGTAGAATTTCCCTGTCCCCAACTGGGGTTGCCTCCAGAAGGCAGAGGATGTGCTTTTCTCTCAGGTCAGTGCACAGTTTCCGCAGCCAACCTCACTGCATCCTTCTGTGCTACACGTGGTCACATAGAGCAACAAAGGCACGATGGGCTGACAAGAAATCTTTTCCTCATCTCTCCGGAAGGTTCTGGGACCAGAACCTCTTCCAGTGCCACTCTTGTCAGCAGTTTTTCATCCAGTGCAACTGGGAAAATAAATGCATGGTCTAACCCATGTGTGTTTTTGAAGCCTAGTTGCCTCCGTCCCATTCACGTTAGTCAATGCCGCATACATAAAAGCTGTCATGTTGTACCCGACCAGAGATGATGCCTCTGGCCGTGGCCAGTAGTGGATGCTTAACTAATGCTCCAAGTGGCATTGGAGGGCAGGCAAACGGGAAATATCCCCAGTCTGATAGTGAGAATCGGGCAGCAGGCACTGATGCCCTGAGCTCCTCCCTGGCGTGAGGCCGGCAGCAACCTCGTATATTGCCCTTGATGGGTAGGTCACAGGGGTGTGGGCACTGCACCCCTGTAGACCTTTTCTTCTCCGTGTTCAGGGCATCGCTGGGGAGATACCATGAAAGGGCTCAGAATTTGAAGGCCATGGACCACCACTACCACCCTGTGCTGATGCACCACTTGCTGCAGTGTTGTCTAGCAGCATAATATAAATTCAAATCGCAAGAGAAATCTCACTATTTTTGTTTCAATTGCTCTTCACCAGCCTATCTTCCTCCTCAGCAATGCCCCCCCTCAAAAAAAAAACCCTTAAAATCTTCAGAGCAAAGCCCTTTTCTTTCCACACGTGCTTCTCCCTTGGAGGTGGGTTGGCGTGAAGCGTGTGTGACAGACATCAGTTATGTCACTTATGTTTGCCTGAAAGGTGCTTAAGCGCTGGTGACAAAAATAACCTTTCTTTGTGCAGGAGAAAGAATAAAACCTGGTTTCCAGTGTCATCCAGTCTCCCTCTTCTCTCTCTTTACACTGTCTTTGTGGATTGTACAATGTCTAATATAAAGAGGTACACATACTTCAGCTTCTTCTCAAAAGAGCTTTAGGAAGGTTTCTTCCACTCAGCTGTCTGGTCTCATAAACTTCTCAGCAATGTAACATCTCTTTTGTCTCAGAGAATTTTCCTTCTCTCACTCTAGCAGATTTGGTTAAAACTGTGCAGTGCCTAAAAAAACAACATTGGCAGAGAAAGAATGGGACAAGGAAAGAGGTATTAAGCAGAGCATCATGATGCAGGCCCCATTTCCTTAGGAAAACTGGATAGAATAGGATATGATTCCT